>OX421446.1:52635979-52650979 GCA_949126865.1 Montipora capitata
ACATGCAGTTCTGAATACATCTGTTGTCTCATTCACATAAGCGAATGTTTATTTTCATACAAAAATTGACACAAAATTTCTCTTTGCGGATAAGTCTTACGCTTGCTCATCACAGTGCATAGTGGCAAGAACTAAAGCGAATACGGGTTGACATTAACAACAGGACGTACAAGGGAAACTGAAGTAGAGTTGCGATTGTAAGAAGAATACATTTTCATACCGCGTTGGACTGAGCAAAAATGCTGATACGCAAAAATGCTTATGTTTTGCTCAGCATAAGTTATAGATGAACCACCCCTAGAAGGAGGATCATATAAAACTTGCTTCCTTTTTAGACAACTTCACCTGCGTGTAGCTTAACCTTTTCTACTTCTTTTTCTTCTTCTTCTTCTTCTTCTTCTTCTTCTTCTTCTGCTCCTGCTTCCTTTTGTGAAGGCTCATGATGGATGAAAGAGCTATCTGCAAATATTCAAGAGTACAAGGTTGAAAAACATGAGAGGCAGAATTTAGACTTTCAAATCCTTAAAATCAAAAGAACACGAAAAGATTCACATTCTTAAGCGAAATAATACAAAGAGTTTTCGACATTGGTAATTATTTTTTCTATATTGGAAAAGTTATTATTTAAATTCAGCGAGTGCTCACGTTGACCCATAAAAATGGCCACTTCCATCCTTGCAAATGAAGTTTCATGATGGGTGAAAGAGCTATGTCTAAATGTTTAACAGAAAAAACCTGAAACACTTCACTAAAGTCTGAACACCTGACTAACAGAAAGATATTATTTTGGTGCCTCACCACGGGACATTAGGTCTGACGTCACAGATAAGTGTGCTGTTATAGTCTCCTCCAGAAAAACCTCCATAATAATTTCATCTCCTTTTGCCAACTTGTAAAGATCCTCTGTTATCAAAACATTTTCCAAGTGTTTCTTAAGAAGGCCTTTCTCAAAATTCTGCCAAAGTGTTTGCAATCCATGCAAATCCATGACTTGAAGGATGCAAGTAATTGATCCTTCAAAAAGGTATTTCAAAACAACTCCAGCTGGCAGGGCGATTTGCTGAAACAGCTGAATCATTTTTTCAGGGTCATCCCTGTACTTTGTTAGTATGAGGGCTGTTCCAGCAACCCATACACCTCCACAGGCCAGTTTGAGGACCACTTTGAGGATAACATCTGTTATGAGGATCAAACCAGACGAAATTTAGTCCATGAAAGTAGAAGTAAATCTCTTAGTACAGTTCACAAATGGAATGTGGTTCAGTGTTGTCTGTGCTCTCATCGACAACGATATTCGTCATCACTGTGGTCAAAAAGTTGTGGAATCACGAGGCACAGCCAGTGTTTTTACCACAATATTCAACGTTAAATAGAATGTTTATTTCAGAGCGTGACCAGGATATTGACAACTCATAGTGACACAAAGAAAGAGCAAGAATTGTCTATAACTTTCTCGCAATCTGATTGGTTTATTTTCCAAAATGAGCGTTTTTGATTGGCTATACAATTGCGTAACACTGAAATGAGCTTGACAGGAGAAGCGTTGTCTGGACTCTTATCGACGATGGCAAATTAGCCACTCAGGTTGCGAGATGACAAGAAATTGTGGTAAAATAATTAACAGAGCATAGTTGGCTCAGCTCAGGGGTGTATGTTATTTACCCTTTTAGTGTTACGTTTTATTACCTTAAAATTCGCTACAAAATAAATATCACACTTGACTGTTATCCCTAACAGTTGTTCAGTGAAGCTAAAAGGTAAAGTGCGTCATTCAAATCTTTTTGGAGGCATTTACCTGCATTTATTTTGGTTTAAGGACGTTCGCGCCAAAATCTTCCTACGGTGAGATTTTTCTGCATTTCTCGCCTAGAGTTAGGTCATGAGGTACTTACTCCAAAAATGAAAAAAAAAAAAAAAAAAATGGGGGTCACGGACTTTGTTTCGGAGAAAATGGCAGTGGAAAAATGCCTTAATTTCGAGAAATCGGTCATAATAGCGAGATGTAGCCTCATCTGCTCATCCATCGAAACTCATAAAAATAAACTGTTAGAGTGAAGGTTTCCGTGCATAGGTCTATCCGTTGCAACCACTACCGGAATTCGATGGAACGAGGAAAGAAAATGTTTAAAAGCGTTAATCTCTTACGGTGGGAATTTTTTCATTTCATCATATTTTGTAGATAGTAAGTAAAGTAAGTGATTCATGATTAAAAAAATAGGGGTCACCGATGATCTAAACGAGTAAAATCGATGTGATTTTGTAAAGCTCTTGGAAATTTTCGTTTGTCACGCAAAAGCGTGACCTGTCGGGGAAGAACTGGAACCAAAGAGAGTATCGATCTTTGAAGGGATGAAGGTTTTTACCGAAAAAAAAACAAAACTTTCTCGAACATAGCAACGAAGTTTTAAGCTGGCGTCATCTTCATTTGGTTAGTGTTTTGTATAATATCTCTTCATTGCCGTCATGCTGATCTTCTGGAGAGTGGTTTTTGTAAAATTTAATCGCTGGTTGTTTCCACGCAGGTCCGCACTATTCAAGTGAACGAGGACAAAAATACTGCTGTATTTTCACGAAAGTAAAGGAAAGGAACTTCAAAAACATGCATTCATTTTGAACTTAATTTCGTAGGGTAATAAAAACATTTAAAGTAAACAGCCCCATTAAATTTACGCAACGGTTCTTTCTCGTGTTTTCCAAACTTTCAGCCACTACTCCATCAACTACTTTTTCCAGCTGAGCTTTTCCATCCTCCCGCTCACTTCTCTTTAACGTTTCATGATGATTCGGAAATAAATGTGCCCTTCTTTTGCCGTCTTGGAATTTTTTACCCTGTGTTTTTGTCGCCATGTTATTTTATCTAATGCTTGAAAAACATTTATGAAAGTAAAGTAGACTAGTACACGACTGATAAAATAACGCGAATATCAGTCGTGCAGTAGTCTACTTGACTTTCATAGAGATTTTAAAATCAATTTTGATTGATCACGATTTTCTCTGATCCAACGCTGTGCAAGACGTATCGTCCACGGTTTTTGCGAAGGTTTTAAAACCTAAACTTCATTAATGCTCGAAGTAATGCGTGACATATTCCAGTCGCGTTACCTGCGCAGTAACGTTGCGCACAAACAATTAGCGCGAACGTCCTTGAGAGGGAGCCTCACCTCCAATAGGTGGTTTTCATGTTACGAGATCGCCGCCCCGTTGGTGGATAAAAACAAAAAATCTCTCCTCCTCCTCTCTTTCTTTTGTTTGTCCACCAGCAATTGTACATTACATCATTGTTATCTGTGTCTCCAGAAATTGATTGCAAACCACCTGTAAGTCATCAGTTGGCAACATCTCTCACTTTTACAGTGAGGACACTCGAACCCTGAACACTTTTGTACATTTTTCAAGTGACTATAGAATGTGGGCTCGTCCTTTTGACAAGAGTATTTAATGTTTTTACACTTACAATATAACACTATACATCATAAGAAGAGCCTTTATTTCTTCGTCTTCGAAAAAAATGTCAAGTGTTCACGGTTCAAGTGTCCTTACTGTAATCAATGCTTCAGCTGCACGCAAAATACTCAGCAACACTTTTTGTTACAAGACTCTATCAATTCCGCGGCTGGGTTTTAAGCTTTTAAGGTTGTGCAGTCTCCATTTCAATTGCTTGTTTAATTAACATTTTCCCTAGAATTTCATTTCTGTGCTGATACCTTCCTTCTATTTAAGAAACAAAAAGATGTCAGCTTGAAAACTAGAAGTCGCAATTTCAAATGTTATTTTATTTAAAATAATGATTGAGTAGGTCCCTCTAAATGCTTGATGCTTGTGCACATACGTATAAGGCATGATAATGCTAAACCTCCTGTTAACCTTGAAATGCCTGTTTACCTTATCGTCACTTTGCACCTTAAAGATAAATTTCTCAGAAATAAGGAAAATATACTTTTGAGCCTCCAAAATAGAAGTCAACTTATAGACGAGGTCGACCTATACACAGGTAAATACGATATTAGGAGCACCCCCCCCCCCCCCCCCAATAATATTTCAGGTAGGGTTCACTTTGAAGAAGAGCTCCCCTAACCGGCTATCGGTCGAATGTCGGTTAACAAACAGCCTACCGAGACATCAATTCCACTGTACAGTATACGCTAAAAAAATAACAAAATCCAAAGAGCAACTAAGCTTATCAGTCTGGTTGAACAGTCCAGAAAGTTAACTACCTCTTTCTGTGGTAAATTTGTCATGCATGTCTACACAGTGCTTGCCTTGGTAACATCCTTATTTCCCTCTTCTTTTTACAGATTGTGCTGGTGTTACTCAGGCTACTGGATATGATAATTCTTAGTTACAACTTCTTCTCCCGTAATAATTCCAGAATAAAAAAAAAATACGCATGTTTCAATGATTGATTTTGTGGACATCTTGATAAGTTTGAACAATTACACAATAATCATTTTATGCGCGTAGTAAGTAAGTGAGGTGGGAGGCGCGGTGGCCTCATGGTTAGTGTGCTCGACACCGGAGCGAATGGTCCGCCGTTCGGGTCCTGGCCGGGAACATTGTGTTGTGTTCTTGGGCAAGACTTTACTCCCACGTTGCCTCTCTCTACCCAGGTGTATAAATGGGTACCAGCGAAATGCTGGGGGTAACCCTGCGATGATGAACTGGCATCCCATCCACGGGGAGTAGAAATACTCGCTTCATGCCATGGAAACCGGGATAAGCTCCGACTCTGATGGGCCACTTGGCTCGTATGCAGACTTTACCTTATTTTTTTTTAGTAAGTAAGTCATTGAATGTATGGAATGATTGCTAACTAAGACACAAGAGAACCTCTAGTTTCCGTTGTTTGGTAAGATTGTATGGAATGGATATCTTTGGCTAAACACTAAGACACAAGCAATATCTATATCCGCCCAACTCTCAGAAAACTTTAATTTAAAAAGCTTTTCAGTCATTTAATTTTAGGTTCAGATTGATACTTGCTTCGGTTTAGACGACTTTACCTGCAAGTTGCTTAACCTCTTTCTCTTCTTCTTTTGGGTTCTTTTGCGAAGGGTCAGGATGGGTAAAAGAGCTATCTGCAAATATTTAAAGGAAAAAAAAAAACTGAAACACCAGGCTAACAGAATGCAGGCTTTGGCTGCCCTACAGACAAAAAAGTCACATGAAAGATTGCGATCCTTTTGATATTGGAAAGGCTATCACAATCAAAATTCAGAAAATACTCATCGGGTCTACTTACATCCAGGAGTAGGTTATCAGTATCTTCAGTGTACAAAGCGTTTGCATATATTTGTATGACGTCACAAAGACCAAACAAAAAACCCCGGTCATGTTGAGGTACATAAACCAATCCTCTAGGAATTGAACTCAATCTTTATGCAAATAGTATCTTTTGTTGTTAATGTAAATGGGTTGAACCCAATCGTCGAATTATAACTAAGTGAAGTGCGGTCGTCCGGCTGAGCGTAGTCCTGAGAAGGATTGTTTTGGGGAAGCAGAACTCGTCTTCAGAGTCAAGCGATACGTGTAACATCAGTAGATGGCAGGAACACTCTGGGTGATTAATCAACGAATTCGTGATGCTACTGGCCGACTGTCAGTTAAGCCTTGATGTCATTGGCTGTGAATACTGTCAACAGTGATTGGCGAGTTTTTTTTTTTTTTTTAAATTGGTCGGTCAGATTTTATTATATCGTTTGTTGATGTCATCGATAAGTCGCTTGCAAAGTGCGGGAGGTTGTGGGCATCGGTTTAGTGGACTATGTTCTAAGTTAGTTAACCAGATTTCCAGAAAGATCCGTTGGTAGCAATTAGCACTCTACGTAACTTATTCAACAGAGTCTCAGTCGATTTTTTGGTTATTGATTATGTAACCACTTTTCGAAGCTCGTTTGCATTCAGTTAGTCTTAATGCGTTCGGATTTCTGCATGCGACCTGTGACAACGACCAGAGTATTTATACCATCTATTCGAGGTTACATAAATCGCTTGACTTTTCGAGATGACTTTCACTCAAGTTGCAGAAACCTTAATGTCATCCAATACAGTCCTTTTCAGGACAACGCCAAAACGGACCATCGTACTTGACTTAATTATAGTAACTTTTGTTTCAGTTTTAAAAAAGGAACCTTATTACGCGAGCGAACACGCTCCATACGAGAACTGTCTTTCCAACAGCCGATTTGTACTTGTACGAATTCCTATGGTTTTTTTACCTTTTTCGTCCTCACTCGATTTTATATGTAACCTGGCAAGTGCCTCTGATGGCATCTCAACGTCAGAGGACGCATCTGTTAAAATAACCAACGGTCAATATTGAGTAAGCTTAAAGTGCACATGACTTGGAATTTCACCACCATGTTTACAAATTTTAAAATCTAATCTGTAAAGGGCTCAAAAGCATTTATTTAAAACAACCGCCAACATATATAAAATCCGATGAAACCTCACTTATTTCCAACGAAAGTATGAAACCAAGGCCTGGGATCGAATTGGGGATTTTGACGTCATCAGTTGTGTAAAGATAATCACATTCTTATAGCTGCTAATCATTATGCATTGAAGATTCTTTTAAGTGCCGGAAACGACTTAGATTACAACTCTATATTGTCCATAGCAGGAATGAAATCCTTGGAATTTAGAGAACAATCACTTGTATTACTATATAAATGCATTAAGGAAAATGCGCCTACTTATATTTCTGATTTCTTTAAGTTTCGTGTTTGTTATTATGACTTAAGGGGAGGTGGTTGTTGCCTTGTTCAGCCCTTCTACAACAACCAGTACTTCCATAATTCTTTTACTTTTATGATTACTCAGACAGAATTCAGACAAAAATTGAGTACTTTGTCGAGCCCACTTAAGCTTTCGATTGATAATGTTGCGATTGAACATGTTTCCTCTGTTAAATCGCTTGGAATATTTATTGCTGAAAATCTACGGTGGCAAACACACATTGATAAATTATCTAAAAAGGTCGCTTCCGGGATAGGAGCAATAAAAAGAATTAGACCGTTTGTCCCTCCACCTACCCATCATTATATATACAATGCTGATGCTAACGGCTTAATTAGACAACTCGATTGGAAAGACTTGAGCACTCAATTTCAAATACAGAAAGCCTTAATGGTGTACAAGTCTTTACATGGTCTTGCTTCTGAATATTTACAATGTATCTTCTAAATTTGTTAAACGAAATGAAACGCGTTATTTCCTAAGGGACTCTGTTAACAAACTATCTGTCCCGTTTCCGCAACCTAATTTCATGAAAAACAGCTTTAGTTATAGCGGAGCAGTCCTCTGGAACAGACTTCCCTGTAATGTGAGAGAGGCTACTAGTTAATCTTCATTTTTAATGTTAGGGTATACACGGCATTCATGAAAAAACAGGTTTTAGTTAGAGTAGTTGTAGTTAGTTTTTGTATTTTGTTTAGGATAGTTAGGTTATTTCTAATTTTTATACTCCTGATGATTTTACCGTCTTTAACTAAAGATTTTACATTTACATTTACATATATTTACATTCAGCAAAATGCTCATGGTGCCACCAAAATGGCGGTAATCACGGTGTCGGCTTCAGTAATAAGAAAGTGCCGTATAAAGTCACAAAGACTAAACAAAGAAACTGGGGTCATGTTGATGTCCAGAAACTAGAAACTATAATCCTTACGAAATTAAACTAAAATATTATATCTTATTTCAGTTACAAAAACTAAGGCACCTTATCTATCACATGTGCTAACAGGCTCTATACAAGGTCATACGGTGGAGAGCAGTCCTTTCAACATCCGATTTGTACTTGTAAGAGCTCCAAGGATTTTTACCTTTTTCGTCCTCACTGGATTTTATATGTAATCTCCCTCGTGCCTCTGGTGGCATGTGAACGTCGCAGGAAGCATCTATTGAAATAACCAATGATCAATATTGCGTAACAAATGAATAACTTGAGTGACTGTGTAGTGCAGTTCCTATTCACACATATTAGGGTTTAGCCTCAGTAAGATTCGCTTTCAACTTTCGAGGAGATGAATCTGCCACTTTCAGTTGACGTCTCCTTGATATATTCACGGTTAACAAACCATCAAGCCCACAAACAGCTTACAAGGCAACTCTTATAGAGAAATTGCTAGACTGTACTGTGCACGTGGAAAATATATTTGCTATAAAGCTGGCGAGATAATAACTGCGTCATGCTAAATTTGATCTTGTGGGTGAATTTTAATGGTTCGAATGGTTCCCTGCTTTAAAGTCATTCCTGATACACAAACATGCAGTTTCTAAATACATTTGTTGTCTCATTCACATAAGCGAATGTTTATTTTCATACAAAAATCGACCCAAAATTTCTCTTTGTGGATGCGGAGTCTTACACTTGCTCATCACAGTGCATAGTGGCAAGAACTAAGACATACGGTTTGACTTTAAGACAACAGGAGACAAACAAGGAAAACAGAAGTAGAGTTGCGATTGTAAAAAAATACATTTTCTAACCGCGTTGGACTGAGCAAAAATGCTGATACGCAAAAATGCTCATGTTTCGCTCAGCATAAGTTCTGGATGAACAACTCCTAGAAGCAGCGATTGAACCATTTCATTGGCCCTTTCGGGGATTCTTCTTGACTAGTTACTGTTCGCTACTCGCAATATACAAAAAAAACGTCTAGGTTTCGTTCTTAGCAAGATTGTTTGGAATGGATGTTCTTGGCAAAACTTTGAGCCACAAGCAGTATTTACATGAGCCTCTGAATTATGCGAGAAAATCTCAATTCAAAGAGCTTTTCAGTCAGTTAAATTTAGAATCAAATAAAACTTGCTCTGGTTTAGACGACTTCACCTGCATGTTGCTTAACCTCTTCTTCTTCTTCTCCTTCATTTTTTTGTGAAGGCTCAGGATGGATGAAAGAGCCACCACCAAATATTCAAGAGTAAGAGTTTCAAAAACCTGAGAGGCAGAATTCAGACTTTTGTTTCCTTGAAATCAAAAGGTCACAGAAAAGATTTAAATCCTAAACCCAAATAATGCAAAGGGTTCCCGACATTGGTAATTATTTTTTCTATACTGGGAGAGTCATAATTCAAATTCATGCAGCGAATGCTCATGGTGACAAAAAACGTGGGCACTTCCATCCAGACAATTGAAGGTTCATGATGGGTGAAAGAGTAATGTCTAAATATTTCATAGAAAAACCTGAAACTCTTGATTAAAATCTGAACACCTTGCTAACAGAAAGACATTATTTTGTTGCCTCACCACGGGATATCAGGCCTGACGTCACAGATAAGCGTGTTGTTATCGGCTCCTCCAGAAAAACCTCCATAATAATCTCATCTCCTTTTGCCAACTTGTAAAGGTCCTCTGTTATCAAAACATTTTCCAAGTGTTTCTTAAGAAGGCCACTCTCAAAATTCTGCCAAAGCGTCTGCAATCCATGCAAATCAATGACTTGAAGGATGCAAGTAATTGATCCTTCAAAAAGGTATTTCAAAACAACTCCAGCTGGCAGGGCGATTTGCTGAAACAGCTGAATCATTCTTTCAGGGTCATCCTCGTACTTTCCTAGTAAGTGGGCTGTTCCAGCAACCCAAAGACCTCCATAAGCCAGTTTGAGGACCACTTTGAGGATAACATCTGTTATGAGGATCAAACCAGACGAAATTTAGTTCATGAAAGTAGAAGTAAATCTCTTAGCACAGTTCACAAATCGAATGTGGTTCAGTGTTGTCTCTTCCCTTACCGAGAACAATATTCGTCATCACAGTGGTCAAAAAGTTGTGGAATCACGAGGCGCAGCCAGTGTTTTTACCACAATATTCAACGTTAAATAAAATGTTTATTTCAGAGTGTGACCAGGATATTGACAACTGATAGTGACACAAAGAAAGAGCAAGAGTTGTCTATAACTTTCTCGCAATCTGATGGGTTTATTTTCCAAAATGAGAGTTTTTGATTGGCTATACAATTGCGTAACACGTAAAAGAGCATAACAGGAGCAGCGTTGTCTGGACGGTTATCGACGATGGCAAATTAGCCACACAGGTTGCGAGATTACAAGAAATTGTTGTAAACAATTAACAGAGCATAGTTGGCTCAGCTCAGGGGTGTATCTTATTTACCCTTTCAGTGTTACCTTTTATTACTTTTTAATTTATCCCTAGCAGTTGTGCAATGAAGCTAAAAGGTAAAGTGCGTCATTCAAATCTTTTTGGAGGCATTTACCTGCATTTATTTTGGTTTAAGAGGGAGCCTCACCTCCAATAGGTGGTTTTCATGTTACGTGATCGCCACCTCGTTGGTGAACAAAAACAAAAGATCTCTCATTAGCTTCTTTTGTTTGTCCACCAGCAATTGTACATTACATCATTGTTATCTGTGTCTCCAGAGATTGATTGCAAACCACCTGTAAGTCATCAGTTGCTAGCATCTCTCGCCTTTAATCAATGTTTCAGCTGCACGCATAATACTCAGCAACACTTTTTGTTACAACACTATCAGTTGCGCGGCTGGGTTCTAAGCTTTTAAGGTTATGCAGTCTCCGTTTGGTTGTTTAATTAACATTTTCCCTAGAATTTCATTTCTGTGCTGATACCCTCTTTCTTTTTAAGAAACAAAAAGATGTCAGCTTGAAAACTGGAAGTCGCAATTTCAGATGTTATTTTATTTAAAATAATGATTGAGTAGGTCCCTCTAAATGCTTGATGCTTGTGCACATACGCATAAGACATGATAATGCTAAACCTCCTGTTAACCTTGAAATGCCTGTTTACTTTATCGTTAATTTGCACCTTAAAGAGAAATTTCTCAGAAATAAGGAAAATATACTTTTCAGCCTCCAAAAATAGGAGTCAACTTATAGACGAGGTCGACCTATACACAGGCAGTGCTCGACCTTAACTTTTTTGATCGCTTGCCCTGGGACTACTTGAACTGAAAATTTACTAGTCCTGAGTAAATCTCTGGTAGTCCTTCCTGATATCAGCATGGCAATATTATTTGCAATATCTTTTCGCCATCTTTGTAAATAACCCAAGGAAAAGTGTTTTTCCATTCAGGGTGGAACTGCCTGCCTTTAATGGTTCGATCCTCTTGATGATATGAAGATTTCTTAGTCGCTTCTTTGCTCTTGCTCTCTTTTGTCTCCAATGACTTTTCTGCGTCTCCACTACCCTCTTTATGGCGTTTGTGTGGATAATCTCTGTTGTTAGAACTATAAAAATTAGGCCTCTAACCTCTTCATGATAAGAACACGGGCAGTCGAGACAAAGATGGTGGGCTGGGAGTTTGTTTAGTCATCTCGCCTCAGTCCTCGCATTTGGACTATCTGTTTTCGCGATCGAAACGTTGCGAGGAACGCATCGAAACAACATTTACAAGACGTGTATTTTGTTTTTCACCTAATGTATTTTTTTTAGACATTGCAAAAACTAATTACAAAGTAGTTACTGGTCCTGTGACTAGTGCTTCTAAGTTTCTACTAGTCCAGAAGCATTTTGCACTAGTCCAGGACTAGTGGACTACCGCTAAGGTCGAGCACTGACAGGTAAATAAGGTATTAGGAGCACGCTAAAAAAATAACAAAATCCAAAGAGCAAGTAAGCTTATATCAGTCTGGTTGAACAGTTTAGGAAGTTAACTACCTCTTTCTATGTAAATTTGTCATGCATGTCTACACAGTGTTTGCCTTGAGTAACATCCTTCCCTTTTTACAGATTGTGCTGGTGTTACTCAGGCTACTGGATATGATTATTCTTAGTTACAACTTCTTCTCCCGTAATAATTCCAGAATAAAAAAAATACGCATGTTTCAATGATTGATTTTGTAGACATCTTAATAAGTTTGAACAATTACACAATAATCATTTTATGCGCGTAGTAAGTAAGTCAGGTGGGAGGCGCGGTGGCCTCATGGTTAGTGTGCTCGACTCCGGAGCGAATGTGGCCGGGAACATTGTGTTGTGTTCTTGGGCAAGACACTTTACTCCCACGTTGCCTCTCTCTACTCAGGTGTATAAATGGGTACCGGCGAAATTCTGGAGGGTAACCCTGCGATGGACTGGCATCCCATCCACGGGGAGTAGAAATACTCCTAGTCGCTTCATGCCACGGAAACCGGGATAAGCTCCGGCCTAGGCCTGATGGCTCGTATGCAGACTTTACCTTATTTTTTTGTAGTAATTAAGTCATTGAATGTATGGAATGATTGCTAACTAAAACACAAGAGAACCTCTAGTTTCCGTTGTTTGGCAAGATTGTATGGTATGGATATCTTTGGCTAAACACTAAGACACAAGCAGTATTTATATCCGCCCAACTGTCAGAAAACTTTAATTTAAATAGCTTTTCAGTCAGTTAATTTTAGGTTCAGATTGATACTTGTTTTCGGTTTAGACGACTTTACCTGCATGTTGCTTAACCTCTTTCTCTTCTTCTCTTGCTTTCTTTTGCGAAGGGTCAGGATGAGTAAAAGAGCTATCTGGAATTATTAAATTCTCAACCTGGGATAATGCAATTCTCGTGCTCTGATTGGTTCACTCAATCTCGGTTATCAGCTCATATACCTTGGTTTGACCTTATATGGTAAATGATTGATCTAAGTGTTGCCAAGCTAAAAGTTTTTTCGCCGGAAAGCGAATTTCTCTGAAGAAAGCAAAAAAAAAAGTTTTTCTGGACAGCTGGGTTAAATTCCGACGTTTAGAAGTACGCGAAAAGGTAAGAAATGTTTTTGTGACGAGCCTGCGTCTGTCTGATCATAAGGTGTTACACGACATCGCATCGGTTCTCTTCAAGTTTTTTTGATTTCGATCGGATTTGCTCGCTTTTTTCTCTCGCATTTCGTACTTTCTAAACTTTTGGAGTTTAAAGGAATTTAATAAAACAGTTATTCCATTCGCGCTTGTTGGATATGAGACTGGTTATAGCCAACTCGGCGCTACGCGCCTCGTTGGCTATTTACCATCTCATATCCAACGTGCGCTCATGGAATAATTGTTAAATATTTAAAGGAAAAAAAATTGAAACACCAAGCTCAGAGAATGCAGGCTTTTGCTGCCCTACAGACAAAAAAGTCACATGAAAGATTGCGATCCTTTTGATATTGGAAAGGCTATCACAATTAAAATTCAGAAAATACTCATCGGGTCTACTTACATCCAGGAGTGGTTTATCAGTATCTTCAGTGTACAAAGCGTTTGCATACATTTGTATGACGTCACAAAGACCAAACAAAAAAACCCGGTCATGTTGAGGTCCATAAACTAATCCTCTCGGAATTGAACTCAATCTTTATGCAAATAGTATCTTTTGTTCTTAATGTAAATGGTTGAACCCAATCGTCGAATTATAACTAAGTGAATTGTGGTCGTCCGGCTGAGCGTAGTCCTGAGAAGGATTGTTTTGGGGAAAGCAGAACTCGTCTTCAGAGTCAAGAGATACGTGTAACATCAATAGATGGCAGGAATACTCTGGGTGATGTGATTAATCAACGAATTCGTGTTGCTACTGGCTGTCGGACTGTCAGTTAAGCCTTGATGTCATTGGCTGTGAATACTGTCAACAGTGATTGGCGAGTTTTGATCCGTCTAGGTCTAATGCCGGGTTTTTTTTTTATAATTGGTCGGTCAGATATTATTATATCGTTAGTTCATGTCATCGATAAGTCGCTTGTAAGTTGCGGGAGGTTGCGGGCATCGGTTTAGTGGACTATGTTCTAAGTTAGTTAACCAGATTTCCAGAAAGATCCGTTGGTAGCAATTAGCACTCTATGCAACTTATTCAACCGAGTCTCAGTCGATTTTTTGGCAAAGTTATTGATTATGTAACCACTTTTCGAAGCTCGTTTGCATTCAGTCAGTCTTAATGCGTTCGGATTTCTGCATGCGACCTATGACAACGACCAGAGTATTTATACCATCTATTCGAGGTTACATAAATCACTTGACTTTTCGAGATGACTTTCACTCAAGTTGCAGAAACCTCAATGTCATCCAATACAGTCCTTCTCAGGACAACACCAAAACGGACCATCGTACTTGACTTAATCATAGTATCTTTTGTTTCAGTTTAAAAAAAGGAACCTTATTACGCGAGCGAACACGCTCCATACGAGAACTGTCTTTCCAACAGCCGATTTGTACTTGTACGAGTTCCGATGGTCTTTACCTTTTTCGTCCTCACTCGATTTTATATGTAACCTGCCAAGTGCCTCTGATGGCATCTCAACGTCAGAGGACGCATCTGTTGAAATAACCAACGGTCAATATTGAGTAAGCTTAAATTGCAGATGACTCGGAATTTCACCACCATGTTTACAAATTTTAAAATCCAATGTGTAAAGGGCTCAAAAGCATTTCTTTACAAAAACCGTCAACATATATAAAATCCGATGAAACCTCACGTATTTTCAAGGAAAATATGAAAACAAGGCCTGGGATCGAGTTGGGGATTTTGACATCATCATTTGTGTAAAGATAATCACATTCTTATAGCTGCTAATCATTATGCATTGAAGATTCTTTTAAATGCCGGACACGACTTAGATTACAACTCGATATTGTCCATAGCAGGAATGAAATCCTTGGAATTTAGAGAATATGAACAATCACTTTTATTACTATATACATGTAAATGCATTAATTATTAAGGAAAATGCGACTAGTTATATTTCTGATTTCTTTAAGTTTCGTGTTTATTATTATGACTTAAGGGGAGGTGGTTGTTGCCTTGTTCAGCCCTTCTACAACAACCAGTATTTCCATAATTATTTTACTTTTATGATTACTCAGACAGAATTCAGACAAAAATTGAGTACTTTGTCGAGCCCACTTAAGCTTTCGTTTGATAATGTTGCGCTTGAACATGCATGTTTCCTCTGTTAAATCGCTTGGAATACTTACTGATGAAAATCTACAGTGTCAAACTATCTAAAAAGGTCCCATCCGGAATAGGAGCAACAAACCGTTTGTCCCTCCACCTACCCATCATTATATATACAATGCACTAATTCA
>OX421446.1:52660979-52675979 GCA_949126865.1 Montipora capitata
CTCACCTCCAATAGGTGGTTTTCATGTTGCGTGATCGCTTCGTTGGTGGACAAAAACAAAAGATCTCTCATTGGCTTCTTTTGTTTGTCCACCAGCAATTGTACATTACATCATTGTTATCTGTGTCTCCAGAGATTGATTGCAAACCACCTGTAAGTCATCAGTTGCCAGCATCTCTCGCTTTAATTTAATCAATGTTTCAGCTGCACGCAAAATACTCAGCAACACTTTTTGTTATAAGACTCTATCAATTCCGCGGCTGGGTTTTAAGACGAGATTTTTTTGAACTTCCAGCATTGCGCGGCCACAAAGACCATAATAATCTTTTGCCGCTGGTCAAGTTTAGTTGGAAGCACGTGTGTTTCGCGCCAGGGAATACTTTGGTGGTCGCTATAATCATTTCGATTCAAAAAAGGTGCTGTTCCCTTTGCTCATTTCTAACCTTTGTCGGAAGGATATGAAACACTTTGTGGTAGAAAAAACCCTAGGATGCAAGTGGAAGGTTCGCTTCAGTAGACTTGCCATGAGATGCGAACACTGCCAGCCGTTTGTCAGAGAAGTTATGGCTGATTCTGACGGTTCGAGACGGTTTACTTTCGATACCATATTGCCAAATCAATTCATTAAAGGTATGTAATTGTTTTACTTCTATAACCTAAGTTATGTCAATGACAAGTGATGCTTTAAAACTCTGAAATATCTTTGAAAGACTGCTTTAAAGCACAATTAGCATAATGGTCGCGCGGTAAACCGGTCGAGCTCAACTTGCGTTCTCCCATTCATTGAGAGAAATTCTCCCTTGAGAAAATAAAGCTCAAAAGACATTATTTGTCAACTTTATGGAACTACCAACATTTCAGAATAAACGTTTTGACTTCACCTGTTCTGTAATGTTGAAACTGTAATTTTGTTAGTTGTTTCAGTGTAAGCGGAATATACCGCCGTGAATTTTTATGCGTTTGGGAATAGACCCTTTTACAGTTGTAGCTAAGTTACCTGGCCTACGAATGGAAGCGAGGCTGCCGGTGACCCTGTTTTGATACAAATCTCCGTGCTTTTGTAATGTTAATACGGACTAATTAGAATTACAACAACACAATTTGCATGATAAAAGCAGTCGGGGCTGTATCAATGCAAGGTCATCGGCAGCCTCGCAGCCATTCATAGGCTAGGTCGCAGAGCAAACAACTGTAAAATGGCCTATTGAAAGTAAAATATATCGTTATGCGAAACCCATATTATTTACTTGTTTCTTGTCAGGTTAAGCAGCCAAAATCTTGTTGCACCAAGGATTGCACGTCTTAATTGAAAGTTTCTAGATGTTCTGCACTTGATTTGATCATCGTTTGCTTTAAATGTATTTGAACCGGTTGTCTGATCTCGCCTCAAACTTGCAGGGTAGTGCATTTCTCAACCTTAAACATCGCCCTTTCAGCCAGAGATCTGCTTCCATTTGGTAAGTACTGGATTACTGATCATACTGTTATTTTGAACATCACCTCTGGTGCTTTCACTTTGCATAGTAAAACGCTTTTGAAATCATGAACTTTTCCAATCATCCGCGATTCCTTTGTGACAGAGATAATTGGTTAACGAATTCTTCATGGCTGCACTGTTTATCCGCTTTGTTGTAAGTTCATTGTATAGTGTACCAGACATGTGTCACTACAATACTGGGGCCCGGTTGGGGTGTCTGGAAAACCCGAATAGCGAATAGCGAATAGTCGCGAATAGCGAACAGCGAATAGTCACGAATAGTACGAATAGTGGCGAATAGTGGCGAATAGTACGAATAGTGGCGAATAGTGGCGAATAGTGGCGAATAGTGACGAATAGTGACGAATAGTAACAAATAGTGGCAAATAAGGGTGGAGGGGGGGGGGGGGGGAATTGTGACGAAATGACGAAAATTTGGTACCCAGTACTTCCTGGTCAACCGCGCAGCAACGTTGGATGGGATTTTCCCGCTAAAAAGGCAGAAATGTGTGTCCGCGAGCCCTGAGAAGAAAAGCTAATAAATGCACTGAAATCCTGTTGATTATTTGGATAATTAATTAACGCAACGGTTATCAGAGTAGCTCGTTTGTCTCTTTAATCACAAACCACTTGCCTCACATTTTGATTTTATTCCTTTTTACAGAACGTGTCTCGCCGGATCGGACAGCACAAATGAGGATGATGAAATGTAAGTATCTAAAATTTATGTTCGGGCGCCACTGTGAGAGGAGATGATCATGAGCTTGATGTATTAATGAAAGTGATTTATATTTTTGCATTTTGGCGTTTGTTCTTCTTTAGAGTGTTTGTAAGAGCATGCACGAAATTCTCTGTCGACGAGAGGTGAGCATATTATTTGCTTTGATTACGAGATTGTTCAGCATAAGGCGGTGACTATTGAAGACTATTCGTCACTATTCGCTACTATTCGCACTTTTCGTACTATTTGCTATTCGCGACTATTCGCTGTTCGCTGTTCGCTATTCGCTATTCGCTATTCGCGACTATTCGCTATTCGCTATTCGGGTTTTCCAGACACCCGGCCCGGTTGTTCAAAAGCCGATTAGCTTAATCCAGGTTTAGCGTAAACTTTTGTTTTATGTTTTCAACATTTTGGTGAAAGTTTCAATCGCTTATTTTTGTTTTTCAAGATTGACTTCTTCTAATCTAAAGTTTTGCCGAATATCAGCGTTGAACAGCATTTAGTAGTAGAGAAATAAACTCCTTGGTTAATTTTTAATCTGGGATTAGCGTTAATCGGCTTTTGAACAACCGGGCCCGGAACGTTAAAGTGCAAGCTTTTCAGAGCTACCTAAATAAATGTGGTTTTGTTTTGAACCAGTCGCACAATTTTAGTTTGAAAATACAACACCTCGATTTGTTTACATGCATAATTGGCATTCGAAACCACTTGCGTTCAAGCTTACTTCACGTGCGAGCGTTCTTCAGCCAGAAGGTTGTACTTTTCATATTTGGACAACATTCTTTGCCTTGTACATTATTTTTGGAAAGTTCACAGCATTTCCAAGAATTTTTACCGCTCAAAAACGTGAAGGTGATGCCAAAAAACATAAGCTATACTGCTGGGGTGTAGAAAGAGCAAAGCTATTGAAATATCCTGTTAGATGGTGTTGGAACATGTACCACTGTAGCAAAAATATGTTCGTTCTGACTTTTCTTGTACCGGAAACAGATACATATTTTTTGTTAACGTTGTTTGTTTACCCTTCAACTTCTTTGCTTTGCTCATTAATCCTGGAGTCATGTCTGGTTTACGTTAACTCCTCAGCATTTCACCTAAACGAGTTAGCAGCTTATCTAACAAGGATGACATACTCTGCGCCAAGTTCTCTGCAAATGTCAGACTCCTGCCTTCTCTGCCATTATTTTGAAATTTCCTGCAGACAAACCCTTAAAAAATGTACTAAGGCTTATACTATAGGTCTAATCTCCAGTTGTTCACATTCCTGTTTACAATGTATATCTATCATAAAAGGCAGACTTGTTTTGCTTAATTGAACCACAAAACAGGTTGATTTTCTCCTCCTAATAATTCACTTATCCATGATTTTTGTTTTCCATCACGGGGGGCACCTTTATAAGATGAATACTCTTCACTGTCTGGATAATGGATAAATTCCAAGACAAAAGCAATGGTTTCTGGTGGAAGTTTATGACTACATTGGTGTCTTATTTTCGGAAGTGCTGCTCCTGGACCATACATCTTACTATGAAGTCTAGCTTTTGTTAATTCGTAGTCTGTGCATGATACTTCTTCTCCTTGAGTGTTAGTAGACCTGAACATTTACTTAATTTCCTTATTTGTGTATTGCTGTGCCACACAGCTCAACAGTTCAACCCGTTTGCGACTTCCAGGCTTCTCTCTGGAGTAGCTGAGAGCTAAGCCCTCCATGATGTTAGCATTTGCATGTGGAACATTCACTTTTTCCTGAATAGAATTTGAAAGAAGTGAAGACAATGGCTTGCTCCTTTTACTTTTTGCTTCTAGTAAGAAACACCTCCTAGAGGGTGAGGTTCGCATGTTTACAATCATATTTCCAAAAGCTGCTAAAGCCAGTATTTGTGGAAAGTACTGATAGAAATGAAAAACATTGTGGTCTTATTTTTTTTTTATTATCAAATGGAAAGGAAAAATGTTCTTAGTGAGTAATAATTACTGACTCTGATCTGATTATTCAAATGCAAAAAAAGTACTCTTGATAGCCTGGATTAGTTTTCTATTTTAGGGAAGAATGCATACTGTACAAACTCACATATAAGAACCTAGTACAGGCTGAGATTTGGCATTTTACCCAAAAATATAAGAACCTTTTCAGCCTGGCAAAGAAAAAGAGGTTCTTTTACAAAAAAATCACCCTTGAGAAAACTTCTGTTATTATGTGTATGTTTTCTTTGATTGGCATGTTATTGGATTTTCTCTAGAAATATGTTTTCCATAAAGCTACAGTGCAATACTGTCTAAATATCTTATGAAATAAAATATAGAAATTTATTGTTGTTCCTCTGAGAAATAAGAACCTATTAAGAAACTACATGTAATCAGCCTGAATTATGAAAAATTGGCCTAAAATATTAGAACCTGGTCAGCCTGACCTCAAAAATTCTAGGTTCTTATATGTGGGATTTCACTGTATTTTGTAGGGTAAGTAACTTTTACCCTGTTATACAAGCACGACTGTATGCCATGTTTTTAGTTTCCCGGGCTTGGGAGATCCTTGAATTGTGTTCATCTTTTCATTATCAATCCAAATAAACTGAAAAACCAACTAATAAGGTAGAATATGTATGGTGGAATTTTACTATGTGAGTTAAAAAGAGGAAAGGTTTGTTTGAAAATATGGATGTTAACTGTATCCCATAGAATTGGCCTTCAAGAATTTCCTGGCAGATCTCTTCATTTGAGGCACCCATGTTTTGAACTTCTGTTTTAAGTTCAGCCACTTTTTGCCTTGCGCAGCTTTTAGGTTTGTTTGGAATTCTCCGCTGAGTTCGCTTTGAAGCCAGTTCATATGACACTGGGGGACGACCAACTTGATCTTGAATAGAATTGTTTGCGGACGGGGGCTGTGAAACACTTTTGTTTGCACTGGGGGACAGCCTGTGCAACCTTACATAACATGCACCACAGCACCTTAAACTGCTTATAAGGGCCACACAGCCAAACTTATTTTCCAAAAAGTTTTCTTTGCTTCAGGGGACAAACCATCTACTGACTTTGGTAGTGACTTTAAATGTTTTAGCTTGTACAGGGGAGTCTTGATGTGTATAATTTTAAAGGGGTAACTGAAAAGGAAACACTTAACACTGGGGGTCTCACGAACCTTTTTATCGAAGAAGTGTGCGGGAGATAAGCTGAAAATCAACTCTAAAGGGAACCTACCCACGAATACTCAATACCTTTAAAAGAAAAAAAAGGACAAAATTACCTTTTGCAATGTCTAGCGATAGAGTACACCGAGCTGTAACGACAACAGCAGTCCGATAACGATCTGTAAGAAACCTCACTGAACCGTAACGCAAGTGACAGAAGCTGCTTCCACATCAACTTGACTACCTCGAATATCAGATCACCGATCACAGACAATGCAATGACGAAAGAACTGTTCACACTATTTTAATAAAAGTATAATAAGAATCCATCGTAGGTTTATAATCTCAAGATAGTCCAAAAGCAAGTCTTGACACACTAATTCTAGACTGGATCTTTGAACAGAGTCGGAGAACTCGAAATCTTACGGCAGACAGAACTTTTCGAACAATTTGCGTACAGGTTATATTACAGTGCGACGCGCCTTACCGTGGCCACCTAACAAAGTTCTTTTACAAATTGTCCGCCAATCAGGATGTGTGAATTTGATTGACAGTCACGCCTCCTTGCAAAGTTCACACAGTTGTAAGTTGAACACCGTTGCATGGGTTGTTGAGTTGACGTAATTACACGTAATTGTCAAATGTGAAAGTTTGTTGGGTGACCACGGTAAGGCGCGTTGCACTGTAAACCTTGCAAGAAGGTTAAACTAAATAAATGAATTCACCGCTTTAAAACGTTTTTCAAAGCTTTACAGATCTTTCCGAAGTGACTGAATGAAATACCTGTGTAAAATGGTTAGTTAATCGCTTGCACTCAACAAAACTTTTATGTGCTCTTCCACCACGACACAATATGGCCGACGGTACAAGTCCTTATCTGAAAGTAAGATGCGCGCAAGCTCTTATGGGATTTTTGGCCGCTGCTGCGCTTTATTGGTCGATGTTCAAAAAAATCTCGTCTTAAACGTCCGTTTTAGCTGATTAGAGATCTTTAGCAACGACGATCGTGACGGTAACGAAAACGTCGTTTCAAAATGTAACTTATTTAACGTCGGTAGTTCCTTCAGTTATGAAACTGGTATCAATGGAAGCCGACGGTGCGCCCTTAAATATGATTCTACTCGTAATTTTCATCATCAACACAATATTATAGGAGCTATAATATATTCAAATTGAAATGGAGTGACAATTATAATGAAGTAATAAATCCATTTTAAAACCATGTCGGGCAGAGCAAAAAAGCTGATATTAAAAAATTGGTTATTTTTGCGCAACACATTTCGCTGCAATGTTTTGGACATATTGATGTTTAGATCGTATGATTATTGTCCGCGTCGATTTCCGATATGGTCAAATTGCCTCTATCGCGCTTATTTAATAAGGTCATATATACCTTTCGTTCGATGAGAAGCCAGAGAAGAAGATGGAGAGCTTTCGCTTGTAAATAGGAGCTGACTTTGTTCATTGGCAGAAACATCTGTAAAAATCATATAACAAACCATACATGACTTAAGGTTGGCATTCGCATAAACGGCGCACACAATACGAGCTCATTTGCATCATAATCTCATTAGTTCTGGCTAATATGTCACCAGTCAGCTACGCGATTTCTTAGTGGTGCACCCCCTCCTAAGAAAAATCCAGGATCCGCTCCTGCACAATACATAAAAAGAACGTCTAGGTTTCGTTGTTTTGCAAGATTTCCTTTGCAAAACGCGCAGTGGTGAAAGCACTCGCCTCCAACCAATGTGGCCCAGGTTCGATTCTCGGTCCCGGCGTCATATACGGGTTGAGTTTGTTGATGGTTATCTCCTTGCTCCGAGTGGTTTTTCTCCGGGTACTCCGGTTTTCTCCTCTCCAGAAAAACCAGCACTGCCAAATTCCAGTTTGATCCGGAATGCACGGACACATGTTGAACGAGCTCCTGAGCGCTCTTAAAGTGTTCCGTGAGTAAACAAATTACAATTGCAATTATTTACAAAAAAATAGCACAAAGTGCTACTTAGGTCGATAATTATGTTTTTGACCTTGGAAAGGTTATCATAATTTGAATTCAGGGAATTCTCATGGTGGTCCCCACATCCATCAGTGGTTATGATCAGCGTCTTCAAGTGTACAGAGCGTATAGGCATATGACGTCAGAAGGGCCAAATAAAGAAAGCGCAGTCACGGTAATGTCTAGAAATTAATCCCCCGGGAATCGAACTCTTTTTCTTTTAACGGAAACATAAAGTAGCATCTTTTGTTCAGTTAAAGAAACCAAGGCACCTTATCACCTGAGTAAACAGGCTCTATTCGAGAATTGTCCTTCCAACAGCAGATTTGTACTTGTAAAAGTCCTCATTATTCCTTACCAGATTTTCTCTTTAATTTGCCTTGTACTTCTGATGGCATCTGAGGCTCGCAGGAAGCATCTGTCGAAATAAATGATGGCGAACAATACGTGAGTCGCTCAGAGTTAAGAAAAAACAGGGTCAATTTGAATCCAACATGGTCAAATTGCAGTAAGTGATAATACCTTCTGTTCGAAGAGAAGCCAGGGAAGAAGATGGAGAGCTTTCGCTTGTAAATAGGAGCTGACTTTGTTCATTGGCAGAAACATCTGTAAAAATCATATAACAAACCATACATGACTTAAGGTTGGCATTCGCATAAACGGCGCACACAATACGAGCTCATTTGCATCATAATCTCATTAGTTCTGGCTCAACAACTCTTACAAGCACACCCCCCACCCCTCCCCCTCTTGAGATGACCTGCGGCTTTCTAATACAAGTGATATTGTGCAAAAAATATGTCACCAGTCAGCTACGCGATTCCTTAGTGGTGCAGCCCCTCCTTAGAAAAATCCAGGATCCGCTTTGAGCAGTTTTTCTCCGGGTACTCCGGTTTTCTCCTCTCCAGAAAAACCAACACTGCCAAATTCCAGTTTGATCCGGAATGCACGGAGACATGTTGAACGAGCTCCTGAGCGCTCTTAAGGTGTTCCGTGAGTAAACAAATTACAATTACAATTATTATTTGCAAAAAATAATACAAAGAGCTACTTAGGTGGGTAATTATATTTTTGATATTGGAAAGGTTATCATAATTTCAATTCTGGCAATGCTCATGGTGTCCCCCACATCCATCAGCGGTTATTAGTTTCTTCAAGTGTACACAGCGTATAGGCTCATGACGCCAGAAAGGCCAAATAGCGCTGTCACGGTAATGTCTAGAAACTAATCCTCCGGGAATTGAACTCTCTTTTTCCCGCAAACACAACGTTGTATCTTGTGTTCAGTCAAAGAAACCAAGGCACCTTATCACGTGAGTAAACAGGCTGTAATCGAGAAGTGTCCTTCCAACAGCCGACTTGCACAATGTACTCGTAAAAGTCCTAATGATTTTACCTTTTCGGGCCTCACCGCACTTTCTCTTTAATTTGCCTTGTACTTCTGATGGCATCTGAGGTTCGCAGGAAGCATCTGTCGAAATAAATGAAAGCGAACAATACGTGAATCGCTCAGAGTTAAGAGAGAAAAACATTACGCGTTGAATTCGAACTGACTTACTCTGCGAGCAGAGTCTCTTTCGATTTTCCTAGATAAGTCGGGAAGAGGAAAGTAGACTCTGCCAGCCCACTCGACTTTCTTTGATTTGCCGCTCATCCAAAGAAATGGATGAGTCAAACCTGTTTTTTTTAATTTGTGCGCATGATCAATCGCCACGCGTCATCTATATTTTTTCAATCTCGTACCCAGAGTCCTCGGGCTTCTTGGTCAGTGGGTGAGCGCCAGGAGAGACTCTGGGATAATCGACTTGAACTATATTTTTGATTGGCCGCTTGCGTAACAATGACAGTCCTACAGGAAGTCGGTAAGTAATTCGGAAGCCCCAGAATTTGGAGGGAGATTCAAAATCTAAAACTAATTTCAGTGCTGTTTGATTTTTTTCTACCTCAGAAATATATAAATCACAAAAATAATAAAACGACGAGGTTTGAATTATGTCTTATACCGCACGGGAATTTTCCCACGCGTGATTACTGTTGCTGTTGCAAAAGTACCGTGGGAAAACATTACATCAGTCTCTTTGAGGAGAAATCCGTGGAATAAGGTCTTGTCGAAGCCATTCAGAATTACGGAAACCAGGAGCCCATAAGTAGGAGCGTCCAACTCCCATACTGGGCCTATGTCACGGCGTTTTCAGAGACCGATTTATTTTTAGATCACTTTTTCGCGGTAAAAATGGAAGTCTACTTCCGGTGCTAGGAAATGTGATACATCGGGAAGTAAAAAAAAAATGGCGGCGCCATGCTGGTCTTTCGAGAGTACTTTTCTCTGAATAAAAGTCCCAATTTTTGCTCCGTTTAGCCGTTTTCCTCTATTCCACTCCTTTTTTCTTCAGACAGCACTTTCCCATAGTTCTGTGTAATTAGACTTTGCACACTTTCCGCGCACGTAGTTGCGGAATTTTGATCGACTTCCTCGGCCTAGTGTCTGATGTCTGAAACAAGACCGAATCCTCTTTAGAAGTGTGTAAAATGTGAATCTTGGTTATGAAATATTCTAGTACCAGTCGTAAAGATGAAGCGGTGTAATTCAAGTGAAGACTGTCATGAGTTCCGAAAAAAGGAGCCACATTTGCAAGTGCAAGAGGTGACTCTACGAGGAAAGTCAACTCAGTCATCATCCTCCACCGTGAAGAGCGTTTTGAAGCGGAGCATCGAACTTAAACAGGCCCAGAGAAAAGAAGAAGAAGAGAAAAGAAAAGAAGATACCGCTTCCAAGTGCAAAGATAATCTTGCTTTAAAGCAGTGGGCAACTATCTTGTCCGATGCCGGGTATTATTGTGAGGTGAGATCACTAGTGAAGAGCATGGATTTCATGCCGTTTCCGGAATCGAAAGAAGCTCCGTGTTTTGCTCTAATCGTTGAGCGCTCCAGAGATTTGCCGTTTTCTGAAATTTCAGGCCCATTTCAGGCTGCAAGATTATTGGTATATCCAAACGGTGAATGGCAAATAGATAGCCCCATCGTAGAGTACAGAAGACTCCAAGTTGGAATGTTGAGTATGCCAATTAAGTCCGGGCAACTTATTGATCTTGCTCGAAAATGGCTATCCGAAAAGCATGTGCTGTGCCCTGGTTTGGTGGGTAGTGACGGAGAAAAACTAGAAAAAGAACTGGGTTATATTCCCAAAAACGTTAGCGTTTATGGTAGAAATTATGTTCGTTCGGTTGGCTGCAAGATCTGGCATGTCCCTGGTAGCAATTACGATCAGATGCAAAAGATGTGCGGTGAGTGTCTTGAGTGCTACAGATACGTGAAGAATGCCCTTGCCAAAAAACAGTCCTTGAACTCATCTAAACGGGAGAAGCGACGAAATCCCAGCAGCAATTATGCAATTAAGTATTTGACGCCAAGAAGTAAGTCCATTCGTCTCGGGAAAACAAGGAAACTACGATCTCGAATGACTAAAAAAGTCAGGAGACTGTACAAGCAAACGAGCATTGAATTGCCACAGGAGCAGTCGTCGGAGCTTTGTAAGCTGGTTCAGGAGATAGAAAATTCGAACGAAGGGAAGCAAGAGCTTGAAACGATTTTTAGCGAGGGGAACCAGCTCACGGATAAGAAGGGTTGCAAAGCAGGAAATTGCGTCAAGGGTATTTGGGAGAAAGATAGGGACGGTTTCTTTAAAGATCAAAGAAAAAATGGTGAGTTTTAAAGCAATCTTTATGTTTTTAATTCCAAGATGTACTTTTCAAGGTTTTCTTTCACTTCGTTAATTAGCCTCTGTTTTGATCATAGTATGTTGCTTGTGCCTCTTTATATACATATGCCCTATGCACATTAACAAATCACGTTTATTAAACAAGGTTCCAAAAAAGTCACGAAGTTGACAAAGAATTCAAGTGAACTTTAACTTGTTTTTATATTTGCCCTAAATTTGTAGTTGACAAAAACCAGCAAACAACTTTTTGCAAAGAAATCAGTATTTTAAACCATAGATGTTTACACAAGTTTTAAAACAATTTTGTTCAAGCTTTGGTGTGAATGGGGATTAGTCTGTTAGCCAAGTTCAAGGTCTGTATGATAGGTCTATAGAGACCTAATAGGATGTTCATAAATATGGCTTTCTTTCTCCAGGACAATAAATATGTGGAAGACAAATAAATTTTGTAGATGTTAAAAACTTTGTGTAATGTTATGGTAATTATTAGATCAAGCAAAGTACAATTAATTATTACATTTTGTGACCTTTTTGGTGGTGATAGTTGAATTGAATAAAAAAGAAAGGCCTTGTTTTAAAATTCTGGTGTCTACCTTGAAGTTACGGACCAAAAAATTGACCAATCACAGAATAAGAAATATAAGAAATGACTCAGTAAAAAAAACTATCAATGCTCGTAATTGTAAACTCATATTGTTCTATAATTCTCTCCTACAGTTACTGGAAAAAATGGAAATCGTTGGTCAGCAGTAACCATTCGAGTTGGTGAGTGTTTACAGAGGTTGAGATGAGTGCAGTCTGCATTCTGTTGCCTGTACAAGAAGTATGACTTTTCTGTCAGAACCAAAAGTGAACTTGACCATTGTTGAGCATGATACCATTGGATTTTCTCACTTTTTAAGTTTTGGCTGATCTGCATGATGCAGCATATCAAACATGAGACACATTGTTTCATCCGATTTCCAAGCAACAATAAGTGAGTTGAAAACGTGAAGTTTCCTTTAGTATTTATGGAATTCAAGGTGTCTCTGGATATCAGATGAAACACAGTGTTGAAAAAGCTGACGTTCCCAAAATTTGGTGATGTAAGATCTAAATTATTGTTCATGGTAATGATTTCCTTCAATTTCCCTTCATGAACTATTAATGAGTTGGAGAATGCTATTTGAACATAACAAAGACAAAGCTGCTCACAATTTAAATTAAAATTAGAAAAGAAGTGGAAAACTTTAATGTTATTTGAAATTGTAGTTACTTATTTTAATTTTTCTTCTCTAAAAACCATTTACCTTTGTTAAATTTTAAATGACGTGAATTTATTACTTGTTGTCCATTGTCATTACTTATTACTCTTAAAGTAATTTTATTTTTTTTTTACTGTTATAATAATTTATTTGTTGATGTATGTTGACATTCAATAGAAGTTAATTTACAAAAATCATTTTTTCTTTTTATTTTTTACGTATGCATAGCCCTGGCTGTTTACACCAGGAGCCCTTCAGCATATGAGGCATTACATAATCTGAAGATTTTGCAGTTGCCTCACTCAAAAACCTTGAAGAAAGTCATCAAGGCTGGTTCTGAGAAGGCTGGTATTGATGAAGAGTATCTGCTTAATCAGCACAAGACCTACACTATGTTCCAAAAAGAAAGAGAGAGGATAGGCCATCCCAGACCATTAGGGCATGGAGTAATGATGTGGGATGAAGTCAAGGTTTGCACTAAGCTTATTTTCTTCACAAGTAAACCCCTGAACAAAAATGTAAAAATTGTTTATTAAACTGGTGAATTGGTGAGTTTTTCTTTGTTTGAACATGAATGTAGATGTATCACGTGAAGTTCAATGAAAGGTGTTAAATATAATTTGTTAAGTAAATCAAGTTTGAATTGGATGTTTTTTTTTTTTTTTCCTCCACATAACCAGAAGAGGTAGTTTTGGATCTAAAAAGTGACTTAGAAGCAAATGAAGAATAATAGTAGTCTGTAAATCTGGATGGAGTAAATAAAAATGCTGTCAATTGCATGCAATTGAAAACACTTCATGTGTATACATATTTCATGAGATTTGCAAATTTTCTGACATAGTGTATTAATTTTCAATATAATTATTTTATTATACACTGCAGATTCAGATGAAAATTGCCTGGAATCTCAAAGGGGCTGGCATTACTGGCTTTAGTACTTCAGAGGATGAGCTGAAGGTGCTACACGATGTGTTCAGCACAGCGGTGGAGCCTGGTGCCCAGAAAGCGTCTTACATAGTGCAGTTCCTTTGGAGAGACCTAACCTCTAACTTTGATTTAATTGGTCCTTACTTTCCTGTTGGAAGTTCTATGCAATCCAGTGTTTTGCAGGAGTTTTTAATGCTTACTCTAAAAGCACTAACCAGTTATGGCTTTAAGGTGTCAATTATGCTGTGTGATAGAGCATCATCAAACCTTACTGTATTAAAGCTTCTCTCTGGCCACCCTAAAGCTCAGTTTCCTGCTAGACCTGATGCTGAAACATCCAGGGAATGCTACTATGTGGATGCCTCATTTACAAATCCAGAGGACCCACTGGGAAACCCTATTTTCTTGATGATATGCCCAAGCCATCAGGTGTGTATCACGTGCACACTGTATTGTAATATATTTGTTTGTACTGTTATTTGGGCTGAATTGTTGCCCATTGTTTTGTTTAAATTTAGGCAGATTTCTGACATGTTTTAGAGACTGTAGTTAACACATTTTCGTGAGCAAAACATGCAGATATTCATCTGCACATGTAGGATTTATCTAAATGAGCTTAGGCTATAGATTAAAATTGCAGTACCACTCAATATAGTAATAATTTGCTTGAGAATTGAATGTAAATGCCTTCTTCTTGTACATATTTGCATCTCAGTTCATTATTTTCTCTGACAGTTTATTATACATCTTATCAATGAATGAACAAAGTGGAGTAAGTAATAAAGTGTGTCAGTAATGAAATAATTTGTCCTATTTTATTAATCCAGATGTATAAGTTAGCTGAGTAAATAAATTATTGATGAACAAATGTATTGAATGAAATAAAAACTCATTTTGTTTCGTAGCTGAAAAACATGATAGCAGCCCTTTATAGTTCAAGGGAACAGGGTGCCAAAGACTTCTGCAAAGATGAAGAAAAATTTGGATGGTGCACAGTTGAGAGGGTGTTTACCCAAGAACTTGAAAGGGCAGAAAATGGGCTGAGCCGTAGAGTTCCTGGGTTAAAATATGCATTTGTATACAGGGATAACTGGACGCGCCTGAATGTGAGGCCAGCGAAAATAATGCAGGTAGGTAGGTTTAGTACATGTACATCACACGTAACCGAGCTTGATGCAAAGCCCTCCTGAGGATTAATTGATAGCAAGGATCACCTCTTAAATCATGCAGGATTGAGCCTTTTAATTTCTATTTGTAGCAACGGTTTATGATAGCAGCCATCAAAGACCTTGCAAACGAACCAAATGAAGATGCAAGTGCATGTGGAAAGACAGCAGAGTACCTAGAAGCATGCAACCTGATATTTGAGCAAGGTCTCCTAAGCCGCCGAAGGATTAATGATGAAAAGAGCCCTGTTTTAGCAAACGTAAGGAAGGGGATGGAATTTTTTGAAAATTGGTGTGCTAGCCATGAAGGAACAGGTAAATGGTCAATTACATTAGAAGTAATTGGTAAATTACAAATTTCTTCCTGAACACATAAAAGGACCTTGAATCTAATGTATTACAGTTTAATTATTATGATTTACAATACACAAAGGCCAATGCTTACCCCTCCATGACCCTCTTTAAATAACTGAGGAGAAAGTGCTGCCTTTGTAGTGACATCTGCAAATGGTTAGACTTAATAGTTTTCTCAGATATAAGGATGTTGAACTGTAGGTCCCATCTCACAACACTTGTTCATACTTCATTGTGCAGGACATTAAAGAACCACTAAAGGGATGC
>OX421446.1:52680979-52690979 GCA_949126865.1 Montipora capitata
TGTTCAATTTCCGCCTCTTCCTCTATTACACTTTCTTCTGGGCTACTAGAGCTTTCGTAATCTTCTCCTGAAACATAACTAGAACTATCAGAGGAATCTGCTGTGAATTCACTCTCACTACTGTCCGCCATTTTGGATTTTCTTTATGGCAGCCGAGACTTCCGGTGATGTTTGATTACGTCGATACCTGTCATTGGTCGGAATTCGCGGGAAAATAAAGCTTAAAATAGATCGGTCTCCGAAAACGCCGTGCCACGTACCCTATGGAGTTGTACGCTCCTACTTATGGGCTCCTGCGGAAACATCAAATTGTAGTAGAAGAGGGCATTTGTGTCGTTTCCACAAAAAAATTTGCCGATCTTGTTTCTTGCACGATGGCATTCTGAACGATGGAATGTACGCTGAAACACTAAAAATACACTTACCGAAAGCCTCAGATGTTTCATCTTCATTTGCTCTTACAGCAAGCCAATGGACATTTCTACAGTTTCTTTGTGTGTAAGGCTAAAATTATTGTTTCTCGAACACTTTCAACCCGCCATTTCTACTGTTTACGGTTCTCTCTTTCTTGTTTCCGGTTAAACTCAAGCATACGTAATAAGACCGGAACCCACGTTTTCTGGGAAAATGGAGTCGATTATCCCAGAGTCTCTCCAGACGCTCACCCGCTGACCAAGAAGCCCGAGGACTCTGGGTACGAGATTGATATTTTTACTGGGTTGCCTATGGGCAAACCCAGTCGAGGTCTTCGTTTAGTTTGTTTCTTTTCTTTTTTTTAATTTTTTTTTTTCCGTGTCGGTAAAAGTCTTGCCTGTCACTCCCCTGGTAAGTGGTGTCTTTGTGTATAGAGCCTTCTGCGCGTATTTTCTTAGGATTGAGAGGGTAGTGGAACTGCGTAGATTTCTCTGGTGGACACAGTAGAATCATTAACTTAGCCTGCAATGGCGTCGAAAGTCATGCAACGCGAATGGCGTTTTAGTGGATCCTTAAACAAAATATACCCTTATGGAGCTCAATAATGGAAAGTCAGTTGGATAAACTAGGCATGAATCTCAAAAGCGACGAGTACTGGACTTCGACAACAATCTATCGCCCGTCGAGACGAAATCAAAGTGAGCAGTATTTACCTGAAGTACATGGTAATTTGACACAATTGAGTTTCTTGTCTTCACGCACGCAATGAAATAGGAAGAGGTTTTCGCCTCTAAGAGCAAATATGTTGTTTGTTTCAATAAAATTTTCGCTGGAAAAGGATTCTGTGGTATTTTCTGCCTTTGTGAATTATAATATCATGTTGTGTATTGAATTTTCGAGCTTAAGGTTGAAATGTGATATGGGAGAAGTTTTTTAGTATTGCTCTGTAAGCAGGAAGGGTTCACAGGCCTGTTGGAAGCGTGCTTGAGTTTCAAGAAAATGAGCCCCAAAATCAGTGAAAACTTGTGACGCAGATGAATAATAAAGTAGCTGCTATTTCCAAAATGATGGAATTACCTGGTGATAAATAACGTCGTACGCGTCTTGGAGAGTAAATTTTGACTTTGCATAAATAAGAGATGGGCGATTGTGATCTTTGTTTTGACTTCGCTCATTTCATTGTCAAACTTTATAACACTTGACAGAAAAAGAAACTTCCGAAAACCCGGTATCTTGCCATCATTTGACACAGATGCTTCACTGTTTGGCGAGTAAACATACAGCGGTAACTTAATCACGGCGCCCCCTGAATTCCGGCCATGTCACTTTCGATTTTGCAATTTACTTGAACGTAGCAAAAATCTCCCAAAATGTTTGTCGCTGATCGTAACTTTTTATATTCTATATTCACGGTTCAAAATTAATGTTGTTTTGATGTCGTAAATATTTTATTCTCGATCGACCGTCCGGGAAACTTCCTTCTGCTCTTTCTGAAAACTGTGTATCAATAGTTATTTGCTTTTTCATCAATATTTGTTTTGCATAAAGCAAGCTAACAAGATCTGTACCTTGCTGAGTTCGCATTTGTTAGAGTTAATAGTATTTTCGGTCCGATGCTTCTGTTTTAATAGGGGTACATTGTTTTGGTCTCCCATCCAAACACTAACCCCGCCCGGCAGGGCTTAACTTCAGTGAACTTTAGTATTAGAAAGCTGTCAGATGCTCAGAGGGCACACTTGTGGTAAAAAGAAGTTGTGAGGGAACTTGAAATTATCAACTTGTCAACCCAGAAGCCAATGTTTCTCGCTTCTCTTTTATTTGTTATTCTTCAGAGACTGGAATGTTGTATTTCAATACCACACAGTTCAGTGCCTTTTGATTTTCTGTAGCACGTACCACAGGCAACCCAGTGTATGCTTCACAGAAGCATCTCGTTTAAATTTGCAAGAGCGTGACAATTTTTAACTGTCTAAATTCCCATGAGTATTTCCTCCGTATGTAGGTTACAGAAACTAGTTTGCCAGAATTGAATTAATTTTTTCAGTAAAAACTGAAATGCCAATTTAAAAACTTGAACTATCTTGAGTTTCGAAGGAAATGATTCCTTGGTTGCCGTGTGTTTGCCAGAGTTGTTTAAAAATATCCCCACTGTTTGTTTTGGTTTTTTGCGGTTACTAGTCACGCGTGACTGACTCCCGAAAAGGTTTGGATTTTTAACGCATGCTCAACACGAAATGTCGAGCGGGCTGGCAGAGTCTACTTTCCTCTTCCCGACTTATCTAGGAAGATCGAAAGAGACTACTCGCAGAGTAGAGCTGACTATGTAGCAATGCAGTTGTTTGTTAACGTTTAGAGCAGGTTTCCGTTATTGAATCACTAGCTATATAGGCCTTCAAAAATTCTGCGTTTGTGAAAGAATTGCGCCGTGTATAGTACAAGCAAGGGGTAGTAGCCAAAACGCGGGGCCGGGGCCGGGGCCGGGGCCGGGGCCGGGGCCGGGGCCGGGGCCGGGGCCGGGGTCGGGGTCGGGGTGCCTTTTCTTTTTCCCTTTTTTTTTGGTTTCAATTTTTATCGTTATTCTACTGTTGGTTTTTGCGATAACCTGACTTAGTCTTTTCGAAAATCGGAGTTTGTTTTTCGAAATTAAGATCATTTCCGGAAATGCTGAAATTGGAGTTTAAAACTTAACACACTTAAAAACAGCATTGCAATGTTTACTTCTTGAGAAAAATAAAAAAAATGTGATCGTCACGCAGTCACGCAACGTTTAAATTTGCTCGTTGCTCGTGTTGCTGTCATGTTGTTGTCTGCCTTTACTAGAAACGGTTTGTAGTAAAGCCAGAGTCGCACAGGAACTTGCTAGTCAATTCTATTCGGACGTCACGGGATCGAATCCAATATCACTATAAAAAACAGAACAACATTGAAAACAATTTTGCGAAAACAAGCAAATGATAACGTTGTCTGACGACTATCGTGGAACTGTGGCTATGTTCTGTTTCGTTTTAATTGTATTGCGGAGGTTTTTACGAAGTAAACATTAAAATGTGGAGCTCAGCGGATCTTCAGTGTCTCAAGGAGTTAGTGTATATTCCCCACAAAAATTCCAATTTCAGTCAGGCCGGCCCCGGCCCCGGCCCCGGCCCCGGCCCCGCGTTTTGGCTACTACCCAAGCAAGCTGACGGGCAGGTTCAGAGTCATTACCTGCGTTGCAATGTTCTTGAATTCGCACCTCCACATTTCTCATGGTCTCACCGATGTAACTGCCACTGCAAGAACAGTCTCCCTTATAGACCACATGTGATCGATGAGTGTTTTTGTTCTTTCAAATTGAAAAGGCTCTTAATCTGTTTAGTTTGCCAAAGGATGATGAAAATGCGATTGAAACCCGTAAATTTGTTCAATTTGGAAATAAAGGTTTTACTAAGTCTTTCGTTTCTGCTACAGTAAGGGATCTTGATAATACTTTTGTTGCGCTCTTCGCAAGCCTTTTTGTTTGTAGAGGTGGCCATTGAAACAGAACACTGTGTTTTTAGTGGGTGACCCGAAAACACTGACCCCCGGTCCATGGACCCCTCTACGGACTGGGTCCACGGACTGCCTCACGGACCGGTCCACGGACTACCTTTACGGACCCCCCATACGGACCACCCTAAAACAACATAGAAATGAAAATAAAAAAACTAAAGAATTGACTTACCAGTTGTCTGGATAGACCACTCGTGTCACTCGTATCGGCGAAATCTCAACCGTAACGCTCCGCAAATGTAACAGACTAATGCACTAGTCATTTGTTTCCCCCACCCCTTGACCCCCGGGGATGGGTAGGGAAATTACATTTGAGTGGTTGTAAAGTAGGTGTATTTCCACTGGGGACTAGAGCAGACAAACACACGTAATTCCCCCACCCCTCTGTTCCTAAAAGATTCTGAGTCATCAAGGAAATGTTCGGGAGATTACCACAATATACAGCTCTTGCCATTTGTGTGTGCCACATGAACTATATAAGGAAAGAAACAAAAACAAAAAAAGAACTGGATAGAAACAAGAAAGGAATAAGCGACCAATAAAGAAAAAGTTTAGACATGATTGCTGTTCTTTTGTTTTTTTTGCACGTGTGAAAATACTCAATACCATTGCTCTTCGTTTCTTTTCAGTACCAGTCCTCTTAGGTAAGAATTCCCCGAGATTTCCCCCTGTATGTCCCCAGAGGGGTAGGGCAGAGGAAACGAAAATCTTGTAATTTCCCTACCGCCTAGAGGCGTAATTGTGGCGTAATCTGGCGTAATTGCCCTAGTAATTTCCCCATATGTCCCCACTATCCCCGGGGGTCGGGGGGTGGGGGAAACAAATGACTAGTGCATAAGGCTCAGGCTCCGGTACAAAGTCTATGAATCACATATTGCCCCTTCCTTCGCTGTGGACCGGAATCCTTGGAAAAAGATTGATAATAAAAAAGTAAGTCTATTTGCATTTTCTTTCTTTAATATTTCCCTCCGCCATTTTGTTGAAATGTTCGGATCATTCTCCCCCGGGTTTGTGAACTCGCCCCAGTCTTCACGATCTCTCTGTCCTGAACAAAATGGCGGAAGAATTTTTTTTTAAATGTATTTTTATTCCACACACTCACAACAAACAAATGGCGGAAGAACTTAGTTTCGAAGCACTCCGGTCAAAAGCGAAGGAAAAGGCAACATCTGAGCCTTTATAATTATCTGCTTTGCGGAGCGTAATGGCTGAGATCTCACCTGCAAGAGTGGTCTATCCAGACAACCGGTATAAACAAATTTTCAGTTGTTATTTATTTTTAATTCTGTGTTTTTTGGGGTGGTCCGCAGAGGGGGTCCGTAGAGATAGTCCGTGGACCGGTCCGTAAGGCAGTCCAGTGTTTTCGGGTCACCCGTTTTTTGTGACATTGCACAGCAGACGCTACAAACAAATTGACGGATGCAGTATGGGAAACCTAGCTTTATCTCCAGTCCTCGCAAATGTCTTCATGGCATAACTGAGTCCGACGTTGTCCGACCTTTAACCCACCGTTTTACAACCGGTATGTTGATGATTGTTTCTCCAAAAAGAAAAAAAGACAAGCCTGATCATCTACTTGAGCGCCTCAACAGTTACCATCCTAACATCGTTTCGACTGTCGAAGAAAATCCTGACCATTTCCTCGACACTTCCTTCACTTATGTTAATAAGTTCAACTGCAAAGCCTACAAGAAACAAGGAAAACTAACAACGCATTGGAAATCAGAAATCCCTTCCAAATGGAAAAGAAATTCAGTGTATAATTACTGGCGCCCTCCACAGAGCGAAACGCATTTCTTTTGATTTTGACAACGATGTCAAAACAATTGAAACAGCCTTTTTAAGTGCAGGATATCCCAAGAGTTTCATTTCTCACACAGTAAACAGTTTTCTGAAAGATCCACCTAAAGATGACATTTTTAATTCCTAACTTTCTTTTCGAAGAGCGCAACAAAGTTTCTATCAAGATCCCTTACTGTAGCAGAAACGAAAGACTTAGTAAAACCTTCATTTCCAAATTGAACAAATTCACTGGTTTCAATCACATTTTCATCATCCTTTGGCAAACTAAACAGATCAAAAGCCTTTTCAATTTGAACGACAAAAACACTCATCGATAACATGTGATCTATAAAGGAGACTGCTCTTGCGGTGACAGTTACATCGGCGAGACCATCAGAAATGTGGAGGTGCGAATTCAAGAACATTCCAACGCATGTAATGACTCTGAACCTGCCCGTATACTCTTCACGGCGCAATCCTTTCACAAACGCAGAATTTTTGAAGGCCTAATGATTCAACAATTTGCTACATAGCAAAACTCTTGCCATTGGGAATTACCTGCACATATCATGCGGACGGTCAAACTACCCTGAAGATGGGTTAACCCCAAAAACGTTCAGTTTTCACTTCTTAAAGAATTTTTAGCCTTGTAAATACTAGTCATTTTCACTGAGCAAATATTATTATCACTATTATTATTATCATACTTATTATTATTTATTATTATTATTATTATTATTATTATTATCATTATCATTATTGTTGTTTACTTATTTAACATGCAACTGCATTAAACAGCCAGATTTTTCACGATGAAGTTTACCTTGGTTACAATGTGGCCATTCTTGGAAAACAACAGGGTCATTGAGCATCTTTGCCACAACAGAGGCTGCCATGGTACTTGCAAAGGGCATCCACTCACTTCTTGACAGTTCGGTTTGATTAACAAAACGTGCCACACCTTTTACTACCACCCACTCAATCTTTTCATTATAGGCTGCAGCGAAAACGCCTGAAGTTAAGGATGATAGGAAGTTAACATCAGAGCTTCGCGTTTTTAGGGAAAGGTCTTCAAGCAACACTCTGTTGCTTCATATCTCCTAGTCAATCCTTGAAACAGCAGCTTTAATTTCACCAAAGGAAATATGGCTTTGATTTTTTAAAAAATAGTTGTAACAAGGAGGCTTCCTACAGTAAATTTAGCCTATACTATTAGACTTTAGACGGCCACGGTTCTTATATGCAAGCACCTACAGCTTTGAAACTTTAACCACGTACTAGGGGAAGTTTGAAGTTTGTAAAAATTTAGTTGATATGGCGAACTAGGTTACCATGGCAACGAAACAGTGACGTCATGGTTTTTGATTAGCAGCTATTTTACGCTTTATTCGATCTAAACTTTTGAAATGATACGCATGGTACTAATCCTGAGGTGTTTGTCTAACGTTTGACGAAGTTTGAAGAAAATCGTAATAGCCGATTTTAAGTTATTCGAGAGAGAAGTTTTTACGCCTAAAATACTCAATTTGTCGTTATTCTTACAATAACTTTCAAAAGAAGCGCTGTTTTTAATATATAGAAGAATCGCTTGTCATGTAAGTCTTTTAGAGGTATCAAGCTAGCTCTCCGTGAAATTTCATGATATAAATTGCTTTTGATGTCCGTTGACAAACTTTAACGGAAAGCATTATATTTTGCGGAATTTCGTCAAACTTCGTTTCCAGAACGTCTGGCGGTCTAGCTGAAAAACTGGTCGATAATTTTCTTTTTAAATCCTGTATTCTGTAATTAAGCATATTTCCAAATAACTTGTCAAGCGCCGACAGAATTGAAGCTTTTTAAGACACTGAAAAAAAATTCCAAAGTTCGGGGTATTCTTTGAATCTCCGCTCACGTTTCTACACACCCTTTGTTTACGCCACTCGAGCTGGCTCTTCCACATTCCAGTATGCAAAACTGGTTCCACTAATGAGTCAATCTCGTTCCCAGAGTCTTCGTTCCCCTTGACCAGCGGGTCGGGTTACGAGAGACTCTGGGATAATCCGTTTGGATAAAGTTTTTGATTGTTGAAAGTCTGAGCATGAGCACATCGATTTCGGTCTCGAGGCGAGTGCCGCGAGGGGTTTCACAGAGCATTGTATGATTGTTAATTATGTTTGGATTGGTTCGTTGATTAGTTTGGAGCCAAAGCAAAGAGTGAGAACCTATTAAATCTAATGGAATGGAATTGTCCCTCACTGAGTAATATGTCTTTAAAATGTATTCATACCGAATCTTCAAATTGCTGTATATTATTAGATGAATCCATAAGATCTTCTCGTATAGTTACTTACGTACATGTGAGTGTCTTGGAAAGGTGCGAGAACCTTTAGCAGATGAGTTTTTGGGTAGAGAAAGAGTTACTGATGCAAAGAGAACTCGTTTGGCTTGTGACATTGCTGTTGAACGCTTTGAAAATATCGTGGAAGGCCCGTCTCTCTGGCATGCAAAGCAATCCTTTCGGTGGGTTGAAAATTTTACTCGCGTTTCATTTGGTTTCATTACACTGCACTGTTCTCAACCTACATTGGAAGAAGAGGCCAAATCAGATATAGAGAATCAAATCAATGAAATGAGATGTACATCTCACATCCAATGGAACTTGCCTTACATTTTAGATACTTAGAAAAACTGGAAACTTCAGTTGTTGACTTTGTTATGCAAATACTTAGCTTAACGTTTATGATGAAGTAAAAAAAAAAATGGTGTAATATAAAGCTTGACCATCCTCTAGAGCCTATTTCTTGTAGCACTTAAAAGTCAGTTACAAAAATGACACTTTTTTCTTGAGTAATTAAGTACTTCTTTCTGAAGTACATGTACCTTAACATACCACTACATAAGGAGTTTTTTTTCCGTAATTGCTTAGCCCACAGTATTAATTACAGTGGCGGTTATTATTTGCTTATTGAAGCCACAGTGGTCAAGTGTTTGAGACTTCAAAGGTTGGTTGACTGTATGAGTTCTGGCCCCAGTTGTTTGAAGGGTGGATAGTGCTATCCACTGGATAAATCACTATCCATTGGATAACTCAATTGGTTTTGGTAGTGTTTATCTGCTGGATAGTGATTTATCTGGCTCAAGTTGTTCTAAAGGTGGATAACGCTATCTACCGGACAAATGACTATACACTGGAAAGTGCAGTTGGTTCCGCTATTACTTATCCACTGGATAGTGATTTATCCGGCTGATAGCGCTCAATCCATCATTTGAACGACTGGGGCCTGGTGGGTAGCGCTATCCACTTTTTGAACAACTGAGGCCAGATCTTTATCCAACCTCTTTTCTCTGCCTCCTTTGTCGTTGAGGACAAAGGAGGCAGAGAAAAGAGACCCTGGGAACGAGGTTGGTCTTGATCATCTCTCAGTTTTCTCGAACGTTAATCCATGTTGCTTTTTATATGTACCCGCATACAACTTAATACTGACAAATGTTTGATAGACTTTGTAAAAAATTCTGTGATTGGTTAGCATCCCATTTAATGGAAGGGACAAAGTTTTTGACTGCTTAACCCATTGACACCTCAAACGCCCTAGGATGACCCCAGTTGACGACTAGAATCTCCCTGGAATTAGACAGAGTAAAATCTGTCAAGTCTCACTCCCAGGGGTTAAAGGGGATCAGTGATACCCCTTGTTACTCTACAGAAAACAGAGCTAAGTGCTGCCATCAATGAACTACCTGGCTCATTTAGTTTCATTATCTAGACACAGACTTAATGCTTTTACAGTGTGTTTGGTAGCAACTTTACAGCAGCCTATATTTCCGATAAATTTTAATAATTTTGTGAAACAAAAGGAGAAGGTAGCATTGCAGACTGTGCAGTATTTCTAGTCACTTGAGAACGTATTCCACACGTCCCCTCAATTTAAATTGTGTCTCAACGGTTAAGTTGTCAGTAAATTATACTGTCTATTTTGAAGACAGACTGACTTCTTCATGTTGGTATGTACAGTTGGCAACAGTTTCTAATTTTTTTTTTTTTTTTATGCCAACAAAAGAAATGTTTAGGTTCAAGGTTTGTAGACAAGTATCCGTTCCTGTTTGGAGTGTTAAAATCAACAGCCTTAGGCTTTTTTGCATTGCTAGTCAGAGAGTTGAAGAGAAAAGTACCATTTCAAAACTTGTATGGTGCTGGCCACCCTACAGAAAGCCTTTGGCAGTGAGGAAGGGATTACATTATTTGGGGGGTAAGATGGGAAATGAACATTCTCAGGATAATATACAATGTATATGT
>OX421446.1:52695979-52718479 GCA_949126865.1 Montipora capitata
ACCTCAGAAACACTTTTCTTTTCTCTCTTTCCCCACATACATTATCAAGTGAATTTTGGCCACTACAGGTCTAGTCTGTTAACCCAGGAATACATGATCTGGCATTTACTATAATATTTTGCATACATAAGTTGTAAATAGTACCGCTAACACAAAAGAAAGAGCCTGCAAATAGAAACAATACAAATTGTTTGAACTAAAAATAATTATGGAGTGTTTACGTTCCTATCTCCTACGCGAGAAGGAGAAACTAAGGGGTGGGCTGGTAAACAAATTATTGACATTCTTCTACAAACATTTGGGGGAGTGAGTATTAGTCCTTTCGGAGGCAGCTACTGCCTTTTACAGCCGGAAAAATGACGCTCATAGACGGGTAATTTTCCCGGCTACCGGCCATTATCTACATTCACAGTAATTTTGAATAATAATAAGCAGCAGCCACATGGTATACTTGTCAGTTTCAGTGGTGTGAAGTCAATTGTAATTAATTCACTGCGGCTGAGCATTTTCCAGTGTTTTCATTAACTGTTACATTAGCTTTTACGAAATATTGTCATACAGCTAGGAAAATGTAAAAAAAACGTATGCGATGGAAATCGAAACGCCATTTTAAAAGTATACAGAGCTTCAGTGAAATTGCGAACAATACAGTTGAATTTACGACTGACTTTTTCTCCTTTGCAGCTAAAATACCTACAGAAGTCACAAATTTGCGACTTGTTTTCACCTTTGCTCTTTCGAAACAAAAGGGTTAGCAGTTGCCACTTTGCTGCTATTTTTGCTAAGATAAAGAAATGACAAAATTGCTTTGTTTCTAATAATTTAGCTGCGATGTTACGCTCACAACTCCATTCCTTCGATATCATATGCCATTTTCAGGGATTTCTTTATATATTACATATATGTACGTATTGTAGGCTCATATTTTGTTTTGCTAAACCACTGACAACACAATTAATGCAAGCGTGACGATTTTGCGACTGAACTTTGCGAAATGGCGACTGGATTTTTTCGTTAATTTCAAGCCCTTAATTATTATTATATCAAAACTTGAACCCAGACTTCTGCGAAAAACCAAAGGCACACAACACTTACGGTCGCTCGCCATGTGTCCCATGTGATTGCAACAAGGCGTGTAAAATAAAGGTAGAAGTGTTTTGTCCTGGCTCACATTCTTTCCAGCCTATATTTCAGCTTTACTTTTTTGCCTTCAATTAGCAGTACAGAGTACAAGTTATCTCTTTCTCTATAACTTATATTTATACGTTTTTTCCTTCCTTCTTTTTTTTTTTTTTTTTTTCTATTCACTTAATATTTTTTAAATATCGACTGTCCCCGCCGATTATCGCGTTCCAGGTGCCAATTCTAGCTGTTAATTTGCACCATCTGAATCAAATTAGCTTATTAACTGGTGGATTGCGTGACAAGTCATCTACCAGCTAATTTTACAACCTCAAAAGACGATCCCGCTTGGCTTGAGGATTTTTAATTTGTTTTCCCCCAACATGCAGGTCACGCGATGCTATTTGCTGCCTGTCAGTTGTCATCTTGGCTTTATAGCTTTCATTTTAGCACCTGTTTTAATACCTTTCCGCAGTTCTTGAAGCAGTGGGCAACGGTAGTCTTGCATGTTTCCAGTTTTCCTAATCTCTTTCGTGTCATTACTTGAGTCTGTTTCAGGTTATTTCGAATTTACAGGTGAGATTGGCTTCGGACGATCATCGCCTCATTTGCCTATTATGTTTGTATTATTTTCTTTGGTTTTACAGCGTCTGCTTGACTTCAGGACAACTGATTGCCAGCTATAACTACCACTGGTTTGATCAATCGATTGTGGTTACAAGGAGAATTTGGTGCGTGGCGCGTTGGTGGTGGGATGGTTTCCCTGATCTTGGCCTAGGCCTTGCACATAAATTCACTTGAATCGTGAGCATGTAGGCAACATTTATTTATCACCGACAAGAATCAAATAAAGTGAATTCTTCAAAATATCAACTTTTCCACAGAGGGAAAAGCATGAGGCCCACGCAAAGATACGTTCCTTCTGTCATTCATGTTTAAGGCATGGTAAGAAATGGCACCTGGAGCGCGGTAATCGACAGGTAAGTCAATATTTAACAAATATTAATATAAATCTCATCGTTTTTATCATGGGGTTTCAAAAAAAAAAAAAACAGAAGTCATTTCTCGAGGTTCCGCAGGTTCCACGGTTTGCTGTTCCTCATATTAGTCTTACCCGAAAATGAGAATTATAGCATCCACGTTTAAGATGTCATGCTAAAAATTAATTATTCAAGTTGCAAAATTCTAATTCCAATTTTCAGTAGGAAATTCCTTTCAAAAATATTGTACCACTGAAAGCTATCAAGAACAAAACATATAGTTACATGTAGCTCAAGAAAATTAAAGAAAGGGCGTGTACTTCACTAAGTATTTATCTGTTTATTACATGCACACAAGAATGGACTTTTGGATTTTACATAAGAAATGGTTTGCCAATCTTGAAAGATAAACAAATATCGTGATGAATGACACGAATGTCTCAGATAATTGTACGTAACTGAAATTAAATTAATAAGTCAGTCTGCAAAGGTTTAGAATGGGAGTCAATAGTGGAACACATTATTTGAAGCAAGAACAAGGTTAAAGAAACGTGCGGAAAGAGTTGTATGAGGAGACCAGTTCAGTCTGCTAGAATGATTGATGAACTCACCTATTAAATTCTCAGCTACGTAGATTCAGTAGATTACCGAATTAATCATCAGTTGGTGGCGCTACTGCCTTCTGCTCACTCCATTTCTTTTAAATCAAAACAATCCTGAAAAACCCCCACATTCGGTCATAAGCAAGTCTAACTCAAGACAAGAAGATTATTTACTTCAAAGTGCCACGCTTAGGAGTCAGAAAAGATCAGTACTTTGCAATTTTGTGCTGTCTCCAGCCCAGCCATGCCATTACATTCTGTTTGGCCGTTAACTCTGCTTTCTCCGTACAAAGGCTAGCCTCCCATGCAGACCCTCTTAAGTGGAGATTCGTCACCCATTCCTCCCCTTGTTATTAGAAGGATTGACACTACAACACTATCACGTAACAGCAATGTTATGGTACCACGTAAAACATGAATTATTATCGAGTCCCTGAGTCCTCGAGTCTTCATGTCCTCGAGTCCTTGTGTCCCCGAGTCCTTGTGTCCCTGAGTCCTCATGTCCTCGAGTCCTCATGTCCTTGAGTCTTCATGTCTTCGAGTCCTTGAGTCCCCGAGTCCTCGTGTCCCCGAGTCCTCGTGTCCTCGAGTCCTCATGTCCTCGAGTCCTCGTGTCCCCGAGTCCTCGTGTCCCCGAGTCCTCATATCCTGGAGTCTCCATGTCCCCTGTCCCGGCCTCCCCGTCCCACGTTTCTACACAGTCGACTTAAATGTGAGACACGCATGCCTCGCATGACTCCCTGACTCACAGATTGTCCAGCCCCTTGTTTCTACATGTATATTATATTTCATGGTAAGTGAGGAAATAGACCAATTTCGATATATTAAAATTCAGCCCGAAACAAAAGGCATCATTTCGAGGCTCTTGGGAATAAACTCATACAAATCCTTATATTTATTCCCCAGAGCCTCGAGTTGATGCCTTTTGTTTCGGACTGAATTTTAATATATCGAAATTGGTCTATTGTCGATTGTATTTTAAAGGTAAATAGCCTGAAATAGCCTAAAATCAGTAGCCTAAACATTTCTAGACATCTTGGTACTCAATAGAAATGTCTGTAGTAATTAAAATGTTGAGCAAATCTTTCAGTTTTGTGAGGAATTTTGCTAAATTTTCTGAATTGTGCGTTACCAGTATTGTGTGCGTTGGACCAAATTGTGCGGTTGCTCACCAGCACATCACCCTACGATAGAAGCCCTGACAAAATGGTACATGCTCTGGTACATTCCTGCAATAACTTGTTAATTTACGTCAAAAAATCGGGATATCACATCTTGTGTTCAGAAGTTTCCTCCTTTCAAGAAAATGAAACCGAAAATAAATAGTGTGGGATTTAATAACATAACAGCAGAGACAAGAATGCATTCAACTTTAAGATGTCTTGCTTGATAGGCCATTTTCGAAAATACCATAATACTCTTTGTTTGTCCCTCCAAATTTTGCATGAGCATTGTTTCCATTTTCTCTTGGGACTAATTCAATGAAGGTGGCCTATTATGTGAATTGCACATCTACACGTAATTTAAAAGTTGACTAAGAAATTATTTAAAAGTAGCGCTATTTCTTGTTTACAAACATCAATGTCACATTTCTCTTGATATTCAAATTTGCAAACCACGGAACAAAAGAAGTCATTGTTTCAACAGCCAATTAGGTTCTGGTTGGCATATTAATGTTACTTTAACACCAAGAACCAACAAAAGTAAAGAAAGGCTTCGTACTTCTTGATTACACACAACAATAGGACTTTTCAATCTAACATAAAAATTGCAGGAATTCTGATATTTCATCTGGTCGCACAGCAACGAGATTTACTTGATCATTGATCATTGTAAAGCGCCTTTGAGACTTGTGAAAAAGGCGCTATATAAATGCACCACTTTACTTTTACTTTACTTTACTTAAATTTCCAAAATTCATAAAACGTGCGAAATACTCGGAAATTCGCTAGAAATCTTACCAAAATTAATACATGTCGGTACAACATATTCAAGACCTATTTTAGCTGTTGGGGCTGTTTACTTGCCGTAAACCTGCAAATTTATCTTGAAATTTTCTGACTGCAATGAGTAAACAACGTCCCAAAACTACCGGGCATAACTTCTTAGAATAGATTAAATTCTTTCGAAAAACTGGGCTGTGGCAACCATGTAAAAAGCTTTGCCATTAGCACATTTCTCGAGCACATTGTTGTTGAAAGAGCAAAAGATGATCTCTGTTAACAAAAACGTTGTGGTCGTTGGTAAATTAAGCAACATTAACAAATAAGTGTTTCCGTTGCTGTAACACTTGTTATTGCATAGGCTTAACACTCAACGACCTCATCATTTTCCCCCAAATTGGCAAAATTGCTTTTTTTTCTTTCAATAAAAACGTTTTTTAAATCAGCACAAAACCAATCGCTTTCCAGCAAAATTTGTACAGTCAAAAAATTCCTGCAAATCGGCCATTTTTTTCGGCGAATTTATCTCTGAAAATTCCGCAAAATTTGATTTTGTTCCCACAACCTATCAGAAGCCCTGTAATCAATTGCTGATTTGCAACGTGTTCAGTCTTTCACGATAAAATTATTGGTGTGATGGGAACTATTTTTGATGAACGGTGTTGACAGTGGAATTTCTAAAACAAATTTAATTTTCTTCTCAAGAATCAACACAATATCTTTAAGTTGCAATTCCCAAACTCATTACTGACTTCAACAGAGTCCCTCTATGGTACAGTAGTTACAACTTAAAGTCAGCTGATCATGAAAAGGGGTTCATCACGATCTTCCATCACACAGCCTACGTACAGACGGGGCTTAAATTTGATGTGCATACTGTTTGCATCCACAAACATGGTCACGATTTTGATGAAGTTGTAAGGGCTACACTATGAGTTGAGGGTCTTTAGATGCATCATCTTTGTGGTCAAAATTCAGCCGCCACATGTACAATTGTTGCATAAGCTGTGAATGTGAATAAATGTGTCAAATAATTGCTGTGCGCATTAATTAGTAAAATTCAACATAAGACATTAAGTGAATAAGTTGGTCTCTGTATCCCACTGAATTCGTTGGTAGCACAAAATTGTGATTTAAAACATTAACTAAGAGATTTGGTGTTGGTTTTTTAAAGAAAAGTGCAACAGAGGTTGAGAAAAATTAATACTGATGAATTATTCACCTAAATTCTCAGCTGTAGAAATGAACCTTCAGCTGGTAGCACTGCTGCCTTCTTATCAATCCTTTTTTTAAAGCCAAAACAACCCTAAAAGACAAACACTTAGTGCATGATAAGCAAGTCTAACTCAACACAAGAAAATCATTTAGTTTAGCAGTACTTCCGGAATTGAACTGTCTCTTGGCAGTTGTTGAAGCAAGCCCAGCCATGCACTTACATTACCTTTCCCATTAATTCCGCCTTCTCTGTACAAAGGCGTATTTTATTATAAGATTTCTCAATTTGGGACGACAATTGGTTAAAACAATGGTGACGGCAGCCTGTCTCGAACAAAAACATATTTTCACGCAGATTCATTACAAAAAAAAAAACAGACGTACAGTAATTGTTAGTTACAGTGTAAACGCCTTACATTGCACAAAATGTAAATGATGTTTTATTCTATCGAGAACTATTATTAGTCTGCGAACAGAAAGCTCTTAAAGGCCTTTACAGTTAAGCTATGTGACGCGTGACCAGTTGTCTTCAAATTTGAACCAAGTATTCAAATCTACGAACCAGTTTTGAACTTTGCTCTCGCGGAGATTCTGAATTCCCGTGACTATTTTTCTTTGATTTACTTAAAAAAAAATAGTTAGCTATGAACTTTCGTTTTATTGTAATATAAAAGGTGTTTAAGAAGCTAAGAGAAAGCTCTTTGAAGTGTTTGATGAATTATTGTCCAGTTATTGTGCATTTTTTACAGCAACTTTCAGAAAAATCTTCAAGATTCCATTCAAATCTCCCCAGCTGGCTAAAGCGGGAAACAATTCCACATTGGAGTAACTGGATAATACCCTGCCAGATTGAAGATAAGTCCTGAAGGAGCTTGATACGCTGCTACGAAGTCGCATTCATTCAAATAAATACAGTTGGTGGGTAGTGAGTTATGTAAGCCTGCACAAATTGTCCCGAGAATTTTGGCCCTCAGTCACCTTGCCACTAGACTGCAAAACAGTCGTATTTTCTTGCGAACGCAAGCCACACGGTAAAATAATATTCAAACGAAAGGTCTGGAGCGAGTGTAGAAACGGCGAGGGAGAATGGGGGTCGCCTCACAGGCGTGTGAGGCTCGCGCGCTTCACACGCGAGGATCACGCTTACGGCGCTTCGCGCCTTCCGAATATGGAAGAAAACGATTGTTTTGCAGTCTACCTTGCCCCCTTGCACTTACCTTGTTTACCCTGTTACCTTATTACCCTGTAGTCCCTCTCTTTCAGTATATTTCTGAGTGGATACGCGGATAAGTGGATACGTGGAGTGGGCAAGTCCCTCTCTTTCTTTAGAGCGGGTAAGTATATTTCTAAGTGCATACGCGGATACGCAGTCTGCAACATAGAAGTCAAAAGTTTACGAGAGTGCTTAGGCCTAACCACTGAAACGAGCGCTTAGGTTTAATAAACGAGTGCTTTCTTCTTTACACCATCTCGTGAGTGTAGTTAACCGAACCGCAAAATGGAAGCGGTAATTTTACGAGAGTGCTTAGGCCCAATCACTCAAACGAGCGCTTAGGTTAATCAGGAATCGAAAGATAGGCTTAATAAGGAATCGAGTGCTATTTCAAGAAAAGTGTAGTTAACCGAACCGTAAAGTGAAAGCTAAAATTTTACAATAGTACTTACTGAATAGGCTTAATCACTGAAGCGAGCGCTTAGGCTTAATCAGTAAACAAGTGCGTTCTTTTCCACACGATCTCGTAAAAAGTGTAGTTAACCGAACCGAAAAATAAAAGCAAGAATTTGACGAGAGTGCTTAGGCCTAATCACTGAAACGAGCGTTTAGGCTTAATAATCAGGAATCGAGTGCTATTTCGAGAAAAGTGAAGTTAACCGAACCGTAAAATGAAGGCTAGAACGAGGCAATGTTGTTGACGCCACGTTAAAGAACGAGGTATAATGCACAGTAATTTGTAATTCAGGTATATTTTGGCGTATATTCTTCACACGATCTCGTAAAAGGAGTAGTAACGGGACCGTAAATTGAAAGCTAAAATCACTGAAACGAGCGCTTAGTCTTAATCAGGAATCGAGTGCTATTTCAAGAAAAGTGTAGTTAACCGAAACTGTAAAATGACTCGATCATCGTGCTTTAAGAACGAGAAGTACATATCATCAATCACCTTCACTTTTTTTGTTTGGCGCTACAGAAAGGAGAAATACTGGGAACCGAGAAAACGAGTGCGTATCCACGTATCCACTAAGCTCGGTGTTTCCACTGCGTATCCGCGTATTCACCCAATTTAGGCTTTAGCTTCGAGGTGGCAGAGTATTCTGCAGTTAAGCCCCGAATTTTTATGCAATCAGTTGTTATTGCAATCATATGTATAATAACAAGGAAATCTGTAATTTCAACTTACCAATATAAACTTGCTGCAATAGTAGTCTACCATAGATCAAATCTAACTAGCTAAAAATAGCGTAGCACAAATTGCTGGATATTCAGTGGATACTCGGCTCTACGGCTGAATCATTTAGTTTATACAAAATCAAGCTGAGCTCGGTGGATCAAGTATCCAATAAAATACATGCCATTCTCACGTGACTTCAGTTGTTCAAGATGGCGTCGGAGGAAGAAATTCCAACGCCACTGATGCCACGTGCGAATGCCATGCATTTCATTGGATGCTTGATTGACAGAGCTCAGCTCGATTCTCATGATGGCCGCACACACTAAGGAATTTGCCTCGCGAGGCCATAAATATCAAACATGTTTTATTTTATCCTCACGGCCACGCGAGGGGACTCTCTCACCAAAATTTCCCCGCACACGATATGAAACGGCTGAGCAAACCTCCTCGGAAGGCAGTCTGCTCAGCTCTTTCCTCACCGTGTGCGGCGGGCTTTAGGTCTTTTCATCCCTGATGATGGCACCTCTGTCTTCCGGTGATAAGCTGCGATATATTCTCTACGTCCTCCGATTTACACCCTGACGCTATGAGAAGACAGTTATTGACCGTTTTTATAAATTGGGCGTTAGTAAAAGCCGGAACATGAAACTTTCCGGAGCATTCCGGAACACGACAAATTATGATAATTATTTTGAAAAAAAGCAAACAAACAAACAAACAAACAAAGACAGCGATTAGGCGTATTTTCGAGTAAATCGAGCGAACATGAGCCGCCAAGTCAGTTGTTTCCATCGTGGGGCGGGTGATTAAGGAAAGGAAAGAAACAATGATTTTCAGCCCAATCGATCATAAAAAAAGTAAGGTGAGAATGTTGGACAGTGGTACACAACTCATGGTAGCGAGTGTAGGTCTGTGTCGTCTTTGAGGAAGACGTGAAAAGAGAGTTTACTGCAGCGTCGCGAATGAAATCGGGGTATTTTGCACACGACGCAGAATTCATTATCATATGCTTTTTATTTTTTGTCAACTGGAAGGGATGGAAACGGTTTTCCTTTGTACATGGATTACCTTTTACCCGTATGAAGGCCAAGGGCAGACTAAACCTGATACATGTGCGTATAAAAGTTAACGGGAGGGGAGGGTTATGCTCCGCGACTACAGCTATCATTTAGGACGATGAATAAAAAATGGCCACCCTTTATTTCTTTAAAATGAACAATTAAGTTAACTAATGTTGTGTTTAAAAATTATGTATGAAATTATGAGGCAGTTTACTTTATCTAACATTTGCCATCTTAAATGGCTACTTCAAAGACGACACAGACTTACACTCGCTACCATTAGTTGTGTACGACTGTCCAACAGTCTCATCCTACTTTTTATGAACAATGGGGCTGGAAATCACTGTTTCTTTCCTCCCCTCGATCACCCTCCCCAAAATACGCCTGCACTGCTCGCTAGTAGCTGTCTCAATTTTTTTTCCGAATAATTATCATAGTTTGTCATGTTCCAGAATGTTACATGTTGCGGCTTTTACTCACGTTTTCATACCAGAGACGCATTTCGGGTGTTACTAAAGGGAGTGCAACCGTGGAACACGGAACCTCCGGAACCCTCGGAACCCACCGAACCTGTATAACCACATCAAAAACGCTTTTTTTCCCGAAACAACGCTAGATTATTGTTTCTTCTGAAGTTTTAAAAACTGCACATGGTGACCTCTCGTCATGTCCGATTGGCGGAAAGGTTTTACAGACGGAGCAAGGTAAGAAGCCGTTTTCATTGCTTAATTATACAACACGCAACTTAAAAACCACCTGTTTTATATGCATATAATGGTTGTGCGGTAAAAGACTACAAGGCCTTTAAAATCAGAGGGTAAGCAAAACTTTCGTCACATAGATAATATCACTGACTTTTAAACCCGGATAGAGATATCAAAGGTTAACAAAATAAATAATAAGACAAAAAGCAACTGAACAACCAAAACCGCATTTAATATATAGGAAGTAATAATTTAAGAATTACTGTAATGTATTAGGTTCCAGGCCTGTTACTTTGGGGCCTGCGCATTCACGCCTAGGTTTTAGAAATGTCGGGCTTTTACTTGTTTACAGATTTCAGCTCCGAAATAGTACAATTACAAAATGGAATAACCTTCTCTGGGCTAGTCACTTATAATGTTAAAGGGTACATCACCACATTGTAGACATAAATGTAACAGACGATAGGTATAACCTCGTTCCCAACGCTTTTCCCTATCTTTGGGGCGTGGTGGGAAAAGGACTCTCGGCGGTGAAAAGCCCTGGAAACGAAGGTGAGGAAAGTATGGAAAATGTCCGTTGAAATTCCAACTGAAACGCATACCTAGCGGGTTCAATATAACAGGTTTGTTCCTTTTTTTATTTTTTGAATAGATGGTTTCATTAAAGCTATGCAAACGGCTGCTAACCCAGCCCCCTCTTCGAAAGCTTTCCGCCATTCGGCCATGACAAGAGGTCATTAAGTGACTGGGTCCAGTTCACCGCGCTTTTGCGGGCTATTCGCGCCAGTCCCTTGCAGTGCGAGTATAAATAAGAGCTCCGCATATCATTTCGGCCCAGTTCGCGTTAGAATCCTACTTGTACAGAACCGTGTTATGGCTGACGCTCAAGTTCCTGTTCAAGCTGCAGTTCCAGCCGCCCAAGCTCTTGTTCAGCCTCCAGCTGCTCCAGCTAATGTTGACAATCCTCAACAAGACCCTGCTCCTTTGCAGGTTTTAATTTCTTTTCTTGTTATTTGCTCGCTCTTCTGCTTTGGTTTTTCCCCGATTCCTCTTCGCCTTGTTATTCCACGTGGCCGCTTGTTAGTACCGTTTTCTTCTTTCTTCGCAGGCTCCGGGTTTCTGTAGTGCTTTTTATTTCCCCGCGGCCCTTTCCCCAGTTTCCACACGTTTCAAGCTTGTTTGTCATGTTTTTGTGTGCTTCGCCTCACAAACACCGGGTTTGTGTAGTGCTTTTTATCTCCCTTCGGCTCCCTTACCCGCTTGCACACGTTTTATTTGTCATGTTTTGTGTGCTTCGCCTCACAGACACCGGGTTTGTGTAGTGCTTTAATTTCCCTTCGGCTCCCATACCCAGTTTGCACACGTTTTATTTGTCATCTTTTGTGTCCTTCGCCTCACAAACACCGGGTTTGTATAGTGTCTTTAATTTCCCTTCGGCTCCCTTACCCACTTTGCACACGCTTTTGTTTCTTATGTTTGTGTGCTTCGCCTCTCAAACGCAGGGTTTGTGTAGTGCTTTTAATCTCCCTTCGGCTCCCTTGCCCAGTTTGCACACGTTTTATTTGTCATGTTTTGTGTGCTTCGCCTCGCTATCACCGGTTTTGTGCAGTGCTTCTCTCTTTAGTTCCCCTGCTCTTCACTCTAGTTTGTTCATTTTATCAGTGGGTTTCGCCCTAAAAACAGTGCAGTTCTATTTTCCTTGGGATTTTTTTGTTCGCTTATGCGATTATTGGCTTTGACAGTGATTTTTGGTGGTTCTTTTACGCTCTCCAAGCTTTGCGTTTCCGAGGTGCTTTCATTCCGATCCCTGCCTTTCAATTTTGTATGCTTTCTTTGTTTAGTTTTTCTTTTACGCTTTATAGTGTTTTTCCCGCATTTTTTCCCTCGCAATGGGTTTTTTGTTTAGTGGCTTTTTCGCTGCCCTTCACATTGCTTCGCGGGCTTTGTTAGCTTTTGTTTACGATCATCTTTTGCCTCTCAAACAATGGCTTTGTGTAGGGCTTTTCTCGCCACTTCGAGTTTATGCTTCGTTTTTATTTCGCCTTGTTGTTTTCGAAGATATTTTGTTTTGCCACCTTTGCCGCGTTTTTTAGCCATTGTTTAATCCTATTCCCTGGACAACCATTCTTTATTTTCACGTGTTTTTTCTATGTGCGTGTCTCGTTTCCCGAATTTGTTTATATAATTTGTTTATAATGATTTTGTCGGTATTTCCCATTCATTTGTGTTTTCAGTTGCGCGTCCTCCCAAATTGTTTCATATCCCTTCCAATGGTAGCCTGAAAGGGTGTCTAATGCCCTAGTCGGATTACTGACGCTCAGGCTGCCATCCCTTGGGTGGGTCCTTACACGTCGTCTTCGCCATTTTTATTTAATCTCCCTTGTGTGCTTACGTTATCCGTTGAGTTTTGTTTTGTTTTGCTTTTTTCGTTGTCCCACTCGAGGGCTGGCAGCCTGTAGATATTTTTTATTCGAGCTCTCCTTTCGGTTTCTTCAGCCACTTTGCAGTCGCGACTCCGTGGCGTACAACGGAGAAACCTTGCACAGCTTTAGAGCAGGCTTGGCCACCACCTTAGCCCTTTCGGGTAGCCAGCTCGCAGACATTATGGGGCATGTCGGTTGGCGCCAAGCTCCTACGGCATCTCATTATTTGAAAGTTGCTCAAGTTTTACGTCCTGGAGGTCCTTCAGACTTATTAGGGAGCTTAAGCAACGACAACGGCGACGGCAACGAGAACGTCGCAAATTTGCATATTTAGTGGGTAAAAACAATAGCTTTGCATGCCCTGCACGTGCGTTTTTCACTTTTGTCCATTTCGTTGCCGTCGTCAGCAAAACAACAACGTGAAATAGCCAAGTTTTTGGTTTTATGAAGAACGTCATCACTTGAGGATAAATTTTCATTTTCTCTCCTAAAATGGAGTGCCGTTCCGACTGGTGTCATCTTTGAGGAATTACCACACCCTTGTCATATTAAAAACGTTGAAATAGTCACTAAGCGATTAAAGTAACGCAAATTTATATTTTGAGATGACGTTTTCGTTAAGGTCGCCGTTGTCGTTGCTTAAGCTCCCTATTATCCCGTCACGACCCTTCTGCCCAAGCTCTAGCTGTTTCTTACTCTGACTTTAACAGTCTCCGCCGTTTCACTGTCGCCTTTCCCACTGGCTCTTCGCCTTAGTTTAAGTCTTGGATGGTCTGGAGTTTTCTTTTCTAGTTTAAGTGTGGGACTTGATAAGTGTGAGGTTAAGTATTGGCTGACTTCTAGGCTGCTAAGGCCGTTTTTAACGTTGGTCTCCTTGCGCGGGAGCATATCTCCATCTCTTATTAGCGAGCGTGAAAGGGACTGTCGCAAATAGTATGCTATTCGCGCCAGTCCCTTGCAGTGCGAGTATAAATAAGTGCTCCGTATATCATTTCGGCCCAGTTCGCGTTAGAATCCTTTGGATGTCGGCAACCGTGGCATGACTCTTCCTTTCGCGCTCTCCTCGTTACGCCTCCGCGCTTTTCGCTCTCCCGCCCCCCCCCCCCCCCCCTCCCCTCCTTACCCATTCCTTTTTTCACGTCCACTCAAAAGCGCGGTCTCATATCTCCATCTCTTATTAGCGAGCGTGAAAGGGACTGTCGCAAATAGTATGCTATCCGCTGCCCCGATCAGAGATAACAACAAAAAAAACGAACAAGAAATTGTGCAATTTTTTTAAAACTTCAAAGAAACAATACTCTAGCGTTGTTTCGGCAAAAAAAGTCGTTTTTGAACTGGTTCTGCAGGTTACGCGGGTTCCAGAGGTCCCGCGCTCCTCGGTTCCACTTTATTAAAAACACCCGCATAATCCGTCCACATGAATTATGCGTTTCTCGGGTTATCCGACTAGTGTAAAGACGGAACGAACTTTAGAAGAGGCATGATCCGTATGGGACGAACTTGGACAAACTTTTTTTCTGCGTGTGTGAACTTCGTCTATTTTTTAATATGGGCACAAGACGCATTATCCGTCTAGACGAATAATCTTTCGTTGTGCGTCGTTGAAGAGGCACAACGAAAGATACTTCGTCTAGACGGATATTGCGTCTTGTGCCTGTCTGACTTGACTTGACAGACGATGAGATGTCGTTTATGGGGACTAAAATTCAGATGGCTTCGACGGGATTCGAAGCCATGAGCTATGAAGCCACTCAGTTGGGAGCAGGTCAAATTGTTGGGTTCATTTGTTCCCGCTACTCACTATTTATCACTCATTATAAAATAATTAGGATAGTAGGGGCACTCTCACTGGTCAATAGCTGTGTTTACATGAGAGTATGGAAACACAGCTGTGACATCAAACGAATTTTGATTGGTTATGTGTTGTCAGGCTAGACGCGCGTTTTGATTGGCTGGTAGGAAATATGAGCGTGTATCAAGATAAGCTGTTTCAGTCAAGAACTTTCCTTCGTTTGTTTCCTTCATTTGTCGAATCATCTTTGAGAAATATATTATAAAAGCAATAGAGGACTTTTTTCTGTGTTTCCATAGCCTCATCTAAACACTCAGGGAGGTTGTGAGAATTCTCGACAGTTATGCAAACCCTCGACTGCGTCTCGCGTTTGCCTAACTGTCTCGAATTCTCCCAACTCCCCATTGTCTTTAGATGAGGCTATGGAAACACGGAAAACGTTCTCTATCGCTTAAATACACAGCGAGTAGGGAGCCAATAAGATTGCGCGATTCGTGATAGTAGGCGAGAGGAAGCTACCAAAATTTGATAATACACGTTTAACTGTTTACCGTACGTTTCTTGAATGTTTGATGACGCGAGTGATATGTGGCTCGCGTGGAAAGCTTTTTATCACGTAGATACTGATGGAATATTAGAATTTTCCTTTTTCTAAATAAACACATCTTCACCGCGCGTAGTGTAGATTTAATTTTCATCTTTCACGCGTTTCGAACTTCAGTGAACTATCATGAATAAATTGCGCTTTCTTCTATCTAAATTATGCATGAACCACGAAGGCCACAGGACTTGAAATGACATCTGCAAATGGCTCCTTAGGGAACGTGCTGGTTGCTTTCCCATTCACTTTGTAAAATTGTTAATTTATCAATAGTCACTGGAATATTTCCAAAGTAATTCCTTTATACAAACCGGGCGAAAGAGCTGACACAAATAACTATCGTTCAATTTCTGTCATTCCTGTTGTGTCAAAAGTACCTTAAAGGATTATCTATGATCAGCTGTAAGCTTACAGGGTATAGAAGGGGTTAACTGGGCCCTTGGCAAAACCCCGATCGGAGCTAACCCGACAGGACCGGATCGGAACTGACCGGGCCTCTCCTTTTTGATCGCTCTCTCCTCGCGAAAGAAAACTAGAACCTCTGGCCCCCAGAGTAGGTGATCGTCTGCATTTAGCGGGAATTTTGTTATTGATCCGGTCCGAGTTTGGTCAATCTGATCCGGTCCGATCCGGCTTTTGCCAACGGCCGGTTAAGTGATAGCTGACTGAGATTCGGCCACGATTTTAACTGTTAGCTGAGAAACGATATGTTCTTTAACTCAGAGCTGAGAACTATTCATGTGTGTTTTAACTGTTAGCTGCGAAATGGCCAAAAAATTAGCTGACAGCTGGGAAATGGGCAAATATTTAGCAAAAAGCTAAATGCTTAGTGGCTTGATCTTTTCTAACCGTGGTCAATCTTCCTGTCCGTGTACGTTGGATCAGTGGCTTGATCTTTTCTAAAAGAGACTCGATCCGTTCGGCCAGGGAAGCTTTTTTTTTAATTTCAAAAGGCAGGACAATTGATCCCAACGGTCTTAATACCCGCGAAGAAACGTATTAGACTTCAGCTTATTATTTAGAGTCACTTCCGTTATTTTTCCGGTACCCTTAGTTTTTGAATTCAAATTTGTTGTAACTGTCATGTTTTATCACATTTTTTTCCAGTATTACGTCAACATCCATTTACTATATATATGTACATAGAGGCAAATGAATCCAATGTAAACTCTCATTGTACCTGAAGAAGTTTGGCCAGCCGAAATATAGTACACCACAAAAATCAAATCTACGTTGTATCGGCTCTTGCTCAAAATATTTATTTACTTAGGAACAGTTTGATATACAGGAACTATATCATTATGTATATTCGTCGTTGTTAGCCTTTCCCTCTTTGAGTCTGGCTTCTGATCATTTCAGCAAACACTCCACCTTTTCTTTTCAACACTTCAGGTTTGTCGAACTCCACCACTCGTCCACCGTCAAGCACCAGCAACCTGTCATAGTCCATGATGGTGTTCAAAAATTTGGTTTTACCAACGGAGTTGATAATGTAAATTGGCCACCGTACAGAGATTCTAAAAGCTGACGTTTCGAGCGTTAGCCCTTCGTCAGTGGGTTACGTGTGGTTTTTATAGTAGAGTATGAGCTACGCTAGTGGTGGTAACATGGCAACGTGAAAAAATAGGAGTATGTGTAGAGGGAGTTACTGCAGCCGGAAGTCCTTAGCCCCCTCCCCCCCATTATAACAGTACGAGACTGTTCCAAACTCCTCTACCACTTATGCCTTAATCAGCAAGAGACATCATTTTTTCCAACCCTACTTACGGTGATGACAACTTGGCTAGAATTGCACTTCTTGATTATCGCAAGGCACTTGACTAAAATGATCATCACCTTGTGGTTCAAAAGCTTCAAGCTCTTGACTTAACAGACTGGGTAGTGGCCTGGAGTATCGACTTCTTAACCAACCGCCAACAAAGAGTCAAGTTATATGGCGTTTTCTCTGATTGGGCTCCCGTCCCTTCAGTCAAAAGTCACAAGTCATTGTTTTACAAATACAGAAAGAATCCTAAACATTTATTAAACCTAACCTTAGGCTAATAATTAGGCCTAGACAAAAATTGTTAGGCCTAAAGTTTGCATGGTAAATGGACTTAGGATTCTTTCTGTATTGGAAAAACAATGGCCTGTGACCTGTGATTTGTACGTACTCTCGTGATAAATAGCAAAGAACTTGAACTGGTTCGCCAAGTAAAAGCCATAGGCATAATCATCTCCAGCGACTTAAAATGGAACTGTCACGTATTTTTTGGGGCAGCTTAAACGAGCCGAGGTTTCGACTTTTGATATGGTCAGATTTTATTGTACGTGCATTCGTACTGTCGTGATTGTGCAGTACGCATCACGTTTTTTTTTTTTTTTTGCCATCATATCTTAGTGGCGACATTCAACGAATCCAAAAACAAGCATAATGTTTAATGTCTATTATTAAAAACTGAACTACGGATATCAGATTTCCAGCATTTTTATTGGCTCGCCGAACACAGGCTATCAGTTGATATACCTGCCCTTACCACCTAATATGGTCAAGGAACGCGTCAGCAATAAAGCGAGCTAAAACCGTTTTTGCAGCTCTAAGAAAAAATGGCAAACAAAAGCCGATTTGGACCGTAAAACAAAACATAAGCAATGGCGGGATAATTGTATGTGAATGACTGTAAAACAAAAAGTAAAATCCTACTTCCATTCAGACACGATTTCCAGCCGCATTTAGAGTCCGGGTTCTTTCACAAAAACAGGATCCCAAAGACGGCTAAATGTCCAGGCAAAATAAACCCGGCTTTGTTATAACTGATCTCAAACTGCGTGGATTTCTCGCGCCAGTACACCATCTTAAAAGTAAATTCTACTTTTCGTGCGACTTGACTTCCCGCCACAATGCCACCGAAACATTGCGAGACAAGTTGCAAGTATATATTTCACAGTGTAACAGCGCCTTAAAGGATGCAATCATCTGCGAAGAGACGTATGACTTGACTTGACAGACGATGAGATGTCGTTTATGGGGACTAAAATTCAGGTGGCTTCGACGGGATTCGAAGCTATGCGATGCCGGTGCAATCCTCTACAAACTAAGCTATGAAGCCACTCAGTTGGTAGCAGGTCAAATTGTTCCCGCTACTCACTATCTATCACTCATTATAAAATAATTAGGATAGTACGTGCACTCTCATTGGTCGATAGCTTTGTTTAGATGAGAGTATGGAAACACGGCTGTGACATCACACGAATTCTTGATTGGTTATGTGTTGTTTTGATTGGCTGGTAGGAAATATGAGCGTGTATCAAGAAAATTTGTTTCAATCAAGAATTTTCCTTCGTTTGTTTCCTTCATTTGTCGAATTATCTTTGAAAAATATTTTATTAAAGCAAATCAAATATAGTTGGGAAAATTTATCCTTAATTTGTGAGCGCTTTAAATGAACAATCATTCCACTTGTACTTGTAGGATCCTCGTTGGCTATCTATCATCTCATACCAGGAGCTCATCATGGGCTCCTGCTCATACCCAACGCACCATCGTGGAATAATCAAATCAAGTCAAATCAGTTTTAAAGACTGAATTACATGCAGGGTCAGCAAATAATATACTAACTAGTACAAAGTCAAGATATAATAAATATTACAATAATTATAAATATAAATATAAATTGTAATAATAATTTCTCACATATTAGTGCCTCTAATGTGTGCTAGGTTATTAGCATACCTACAAGTAACAAATTGACTAAGACGCTCGGTATTATATGGCTCAACTATTAAAATTCCGAACTCGGATATTGCATTTCTAGCTTTATGATTGGTTTAATCAATCTCGGTTATCAGCTAATATACCGTATGGCCTAATATGGAACTGATTTCCTCAAGAGCTGTGAAGCTGGAAACTGATTGGCTTTAACTTCTGTGTGTCCAAGCGTTACAAATTTAATGAAAATTTAATAAGTAAACACAATTATTCCATTCGTGTTCGTTGGATAGGAGACTCGTTATAGCCATCTCAAATCCATCGCGCGCTCGTGAAGTACCGGTAATTATTAACTAATCCGGGAAAAAAACCAACCAACCTGTTAAATTTGCCTGTCAAAAAATATTTAACAGTGTAAGGAAAGGAAAGGAAAGGAACTTTTTTTAAGTGTCTAGTGGATTTAGCGCTGGAGCACTAATTGGGGACACTGTAAAGTGAAATTAACAATCAACGCGAATCAAGTCAACTGTTCGTTTTTGAGGAAAACAGGAGTTTTGTCTTTTTAAACCTGAATCTTGACCAAAAAGTATTGTGAGAACTTTTTTTGTTGTTCATCAAATAAACCGCAATTCAAGTTTCCATTAATCCAGGCTTAGCTTTATCGGGCTTCGAACAACTGCGCCCTGCTCCGCAGTCTGCACATAACATTGACCGTGGATATTGTCCACTTTGATACCAAATTTATGAGCAACCGGAGAAAAAACAATTCTTGGTTTTCACTCAAGTGATCTCAAAGAAAACAAACGAAAACGTTTGCATGACAATAGAGTACAATTCCTGGAGGATTGGGTCGGGACACATAAGTGCCGCTCTTAGGAGAAAAGGGTTAAAGCCGGGGCATTATCATGGGAATTTGACCACATATTTACTAAATCAATTTTCAATGACTTTGATTAAATAAAAAATAAAAAATAAAAAAAAAGAGAGAGAGAGCCACACTAAGTTAAGATACAAGGGGAAAACTTGAAAACGTCGGCCCGTCGTTCTCAAGTTGGCATTCTTTTAATCTTGGCTACGCGTAACTAAAAACACTTAAGAATGGTTTCTGTCAGCTAAGGTAGCTGTTTTGAAGAAAATTTGGCCATTATTTTTTGCTTGCCATCAGTAAACATGCCTCCTTTGCTTTCCAGATTTTTTGCTAACAACTCATGACACTACCCCTGTAAGGGGACATATTTTCTCAGTGGACCATGCCAAGATGTTGATGTCGCCCCTGAGGGGTTCCCTGTTGAAGAGTTAAAATCGTTTAGCTTTGTGACAGACTCAAAACTTTAAGTGCGGCCCTTATGACGGAAGGAGATTAATCTAATGTTTTGTGACGCTCTCGACGTCGACACCATAAATTACATCCAAACGTTATTTGATTTGTCGTAAGGTAGCTTCAAGTACCAATTGAAATATTCGTAACCTGTTTCAGATCTTTGTACCAGTCTATACTAACCCAGGCCACCCGAGAAAAATGTCACAGCAGTGAATCAGAGATAAAGAATTGAAATTACGAGGTGAAGCCCATTCATTAAAAAAATTCCTTGTATTCGTTCTGTTTGTTTGTTATTTTCTTTTATCCGCTTGGTTGTTTGTTTGTTCAAGCAACTAAAAAGCGCACCTGGCTAAGCCAATGTGATAGCAAGGGACCTGTTTGGTTAAGATCTTTTCCGGACCAACACACGTGGTCTCACATAACCAAGGGGACATTTCATCATTCATGCTCTTTTTTGTTGTTTGCTTGTGTTTTGTTTGAAGTAGTCCTCGCAATCCTGCAGTGAAGGTTTTGCGTCATTAGACAACCATCTAAATAGTCTGACGCTTGGACTACCGACAAGAAGACAAAACGGTTACAGCACGCATTTTGGTACTTGTAAAGTACGCCTCTTGATTTCCCTCTTGCGACTTTCATTTGAATGTGAATTCTTGTCAGAGTCAATGATCAAGGCGATGACCCAGGCATGTTCCGGGGAAATTTTCGATTCATTCCCGGAGCCAGCGCAGCCCGTGAAGACATTAAAACCATTCTTTCTGTGTGAATTTGCTGCTGGTGAGCAAAATGTTAACCGCCAAGAAGCTCGAACATCAGCATCATAAGGAGACTCAATTTCCACCACTTTCTCGTGTCTGGTCTTCGTTCGTTGTTGAGAGAGACTAGGCGATGAATGAAGATCGGACCGTTCTTCATGTTCCTTTCCCAAAACAACGGCTGGTGATCGAGCGTACATCATAACTTGAAAATGTCACAACACGAACTGCTCTATTTAAATGTTTTTCCTGTACTCCACAGTTACCCTAAAGCGTGTTAGAATAGTCAAAGTGAGGTTGAATTACAGCTTGGTACATTATATTGTACATAAGGTCGCTTGGGGAACCCGCGTCATTGCATGTGAATGCTTACTCGCTTTAGCTCTTTGTAACTAACTGCTGTACTTTGGCACTATTACCTCTCCTTCTTTTTTTCAAATACCACTAATTTGTATTTTATAGAAATTCTATTTGCACTCTAAACTCATTTAGGTAATAGAGAATCCAGAGCTATCTGCTTTAATATTTGGTTTGACTAAATTTTCTTTCAACAAAATGCTTGTCACTTCAATTTCCCAAGAAGTAATGAAACGTAATATAACAACAAGAAAGTAGTCCCTTTACAACTGTAGAAAAATTACAGGAAAAGAATTATACTTTTGCGTGGCTATTATATTTGTGAGTTTGAGGCAAGCAACCGTGGACAATCTTCCTATCGGTGTACGTTCGATCAGTGGCTTGATCTGATCGGCGTAATTACAAGTTGAGAAGCTAAATATTTTGAGCAAGAGCTGATACAACGTAGATTTGATTTTAGTGGTGTGCTATATTTCACCAGAATTCTTCAGGTACAATGAGAGTTTACATTGGATTGCTTCTATGTGCATATAAATAGTAAATGGATGTTGACGTAATACTGGAAAAATCGGATAAAATATGGTAGTTACAGCAAATTTGAATTCAAATACTAAGAGTAACGGAAAAATAACGGAAGTGACTGTAAATAACAAACTGAAATCTAATACGGATATTAAGACCGTTGGAATCTATTGTCCTGCTTTTTGAAATTAAAAAAACCTTTCCTGGCCTTACGGATCAAGTCTGTTGGAAAATATTTTAACGATAGGAATTAATTGCATGTCCTTAGAAATGTTGTAGGGAGGGGAGAGGAAATGTTCTGCGACTGCAGTAGGTTTGGATTTGGTGTTAGCGTTATCTATAGTGCGGCGGTGTTCATTAAAACGGTCTTTTAAACGTCGTTTAGTTTCTCCCATGTCCTGTAGATGGCATTTGTTACATTGAATCATGTAGATAAGGATTTTAGTTTCGCAAGTTATGTGGGAATTAATGCAGCGTGTTTCGCCAGTAGAGAAGAATGTGTAGTTGCGCAGTTTCTGCCAAAGTGAAAAGAACCGGAAGGATGTGCGGAATTAGAATGAGTTACATTAGGGGACGTTTTAGCTGTTACCAGCAGGTCTCGAATGTTAAAGCGCTGTTAATATAAACTGTGAAATGTTTTGTGCAACTTGTCTCGCAAGGTTTTGGCGACATTGTGGCGGGACAAGTTGAACGAAACATTTCACAGTATAACATACCCTGCAATGGCCAAAATCGTTGCGGGACAAGTTGCAAGAGCTGTTGCCGAAAGAAGAATTAAGTTCTACTTTTTGTGCAACTTGTCTCGCAACGATTTTGGCCGTTGCAGGGTATGTTACACTGTGAAAGGTTTCGGACAACTTGTCCCGCCACAATGTCGCCAAAACATTACGAGACAAGTTGCACGAAACATTTCACAGTGTAACAGCGTTTTTAGGGGAGCGTCCGAAAGCCGTAACAAGTAGATGTAGGAGAGCATTTTTGCAGCGGTCAGAACGTATGTCTTTAGTTCAGTAGTGCGAATCTTGAA
>OX421446.1:52720979-52733479 GCA_949126865.1 Montipora capitata
TCCAAGTATCTTTATCGTATCTGAAATGAATGCAAATTTGAAGTCCGGGTTAACGACGAAAGAGAGAAGTGATCCTCACACTTATCTGGACAATTTAAGCAATTGTCTCTTATTGTGGACACCCTTACCCCACTATCTACCCCTTAGTCTCCAAGTATCTTTATCGTATCTGAAATGAATGCATATTTGAAGTGCGAGTTAAAGACGAAAGAGTAAAGTGATCCTCACACCGATCCAAACAATTTAAGCAATTGTCTCGTTATAGTAGACACCCTTACCCCACTATCTACCCCTTAGTCTCCAAGTATCTTTGTCGTATCTGAAATGAATGCATATTTGAAGTGCGGGTTAAAGACGAAAGAGAGAAGTGATCCTCACACTTATCTGGACTATTTAAGCAATTTTCTCTTATAGTAGACATCCTTACTACACTATCTACCCCTTAGTCTCCAAGTATCTTTATCGCATCTGAAATGAATGAATATTTGAAGTGCGGGTTACGACGAAAGAGAGAAGTGACCCTCACACTTATCTGGACAATTTAAGCAATTGTCTCTTATAGTAGACACCCTAACCCCACTATCTACCCCTTAGTCTCCAAGTATCTTTATCGCATCTGAAATGAATTCATATTTGAAGTGCGGGTTAAAGACGAAAGAGAGAAGTGATCCTCCCATTTATCTGGACAATTAAACCAATTGTCTCTATTTGACACCTGAAAAAATTCAGGTGGCTCCAACGGGATCTGAACCCATGACCCTTTGCGATGCCGGTTCAATTCTCTGCCAACTGAGATGTGACCGAAGCAACTCATTTGAGAGCCACCTCAATTTTCCAAGTTACTATAAAAGACCCTTAAATTGTCCAGAGAGGTGTAAGGATCACTTCTCCCTTTCAACTATAACCCTTTCTAACTTTAGATATAAACATACTCGGGTACCCAGGGGTAGATAGTGTGGTAAGGGATGAGTCGTTGACTCACAGGAGTGATCAGCATATATATTCTCTTCATAATCTCAATGAAATTTCTGTCAAACAGGTATTGAGAAGAAATGCAATTATCAGCTTAAGAGGTGTGATTTTGATTTAACAACAAATTCTCAGGACTACCCAACAAAGAAATCTATGGTACTAGTTAGGAGAATGAACGTCTCGATTTTGGGAACTGAAAAAAGTAGTGTTCAAAGGAACTAAACGAAGACAAGGAAACGTTTTCTTTTCCCTCCTTAAAAATTTCCTGTTGCCCTAACAACCTGACCATGGGTTTCCAATAGTAATAATAATAATAATATTAATAATAGTACATATCTTTTGTTACATTATAGTCACCTTTTCACTCAATAAAAATCTACCCTAAAAATTAAACTACTTAAACTGCAAATGCATGATATAAAAACTATACGTAGAAACTACATTACATGTCATAAATCGTTCGGTATTAACTTTGTGGCGGGCACACTGTTTTCTTACGCAGATTATATTTATTCTCCTTTTTGGTGGTAAATACGAACCTAGCGGATGGTTATCTACAGAGGTGATAGCATTTAAAATCTTACAGTCAGTCCTGTCTATATAAAAGATCCTTAATGGAAACGGGAAAATAAATAAACCGGTGCTTGTGGCAACGATCAAGGATGAAGAGTTTTACCTTACCCGTACAAGATTGAATGAGCCTTGAACTCTCTTGTTAAATTGGTTTATTTCGTAAACAAAACACAACATTTTCACAAAGCAAAGTAATCGAGAAACTTAGGAAAAACCTTTGAAAATTGCATAAAAAGGATACCAAAAAAATATTGTTTGTTTCGCCTTGAAAACGCAGGTATTTTTAAATATAGCTTATACACAGTAAAATAATCATTTTCGCGTTCTCTTTAATAAATTTACTTTCAGATTTGTTGAACCTGAATGTGAAAAGCGGCAGTATTCTCTGCAGCAGTCTCTGCAGCATAAGAGACTAAAAAACATTAATGTGTTATTGATGCACAATTAAAGCACTGAATTGAAACTAGTATTTGTTTTCAATAGTTTCTACTCAAATTCACTTGTTATCCTGTTCTCAGATATTCAGGAGCAGTGTGCTCCAAGAAATCTAGATTGTTTTACCTAAAAATTATAGGTCAACAAACACTAATTCAGAACTGATTTAGATATCATCACAGTAACTTGTAAATAGTCTTCATGTACTGCAGACACATTCTTAATTTGCGTAAACAAGCTACTGAAGGGTACACCAATTATACGAGTAAACGATACTACATCACGGAACATACTTTGAACTAGGCGCTAGAGTAATGAGATGGTCGCCTACTAAATTGAATATAAAAGCAAAGTTAAAGAGCAAAATGTGACCTTAGTCTTCTTCCCTATAGGCGTTTTAAAGTCAAAGTCGACTCGAAATGTGGCAATTGTTTCTTTCGAAGTGTCAAACTGAAGCATGTTTCTTAGTCGACAACAAAGGAGCATTAAGTCATAAAGAAGTCATCGGATTGGGGCAACCTGTATGCAAAGGTCTCGATCGGAACGCTCCTTTTCATTTGCGATCGAGCACGCCTGCTGTCTATGGGGACTTCTCAAGAGGCAATTTTTCTTTCGTTTCCAATTCTTGTAAAAATATACCTAAACTGAAATTCACATATCTCAAGGGACAAACTGGCTGTCTTTCCCTGTATCCTTATTTTCTCGTGACGCATTAGCGAAAAAAATGACTTTCAACCTGTTAGTGTGAGATACATGGTCGTCAAAATTCAAAAACGACATCTTAACCGCTAAAATACAATATCTTGGGACGTGAGATCATTCCACATAAAGGTAAAACACTGGGCATGGATTTACGTTTCGTCGGCGTCGACGTAAACATTAAATATTTTGAGCAAGAGCCGATACAACGTTGGTTTGATTTGATTTTAATTTTCTACGTTGTATCGGCTCTCAAAATTCTCTTTCTCAAAATATTTAGCTTCTCAACTTGTAATTACGCCGATCAGATCAAACCACTGATCCAACGTACACCGACAGGAAGATTGTCCACGGTTGCTTGCTTCAAAACTCTGTAAACACTAAGATATTTAGAAAGACGATCACTTTATCACTAAAGCAATATGCGAGAGTCCAAACTAAGGTGAGGAGCAAACTCAGCCCTGACGGAGTTGACACACAAACTTAAAGAAGTTAGAGAGGTGTTGACTGTTAGAGCCTTGGAAAGGGAAGTAGCGCCCTCCTCACCAATGGAGTTGGAAGACAAATCCAAAGTGGTCATGGAGGTGTTTACTGTGAGAGCCTGGGAAATGGCAGTAGCACCCTCATCACGAATTAAGTTGAAAGACAAATCCAAAGTGGTCAGGCAGGTGTTTACTGTGAGGGCTTGGGAGAGGGCAGAAGCACCCTCAGCACCGATGGAGTTGTGAGATAAATACAAAGTAGTAAGGGAGGTGTTTACTCTGAGTGCCTGGGAAATGGCATGAACACCATCATAACCAAAGGAGTTGGAAGACAAATTCAAAGTGGTGAGGGAGATGTTTAGTGTGAGGCCCTGGGAAAGGGAAGTAGCACCCTCATCACCAATGGAGTTGGAGGATAAATCCAAAGTAGTAATGGAGGTGTTTACTGCGAGGGCCTTGGAAAGGGTAGTAGCATCCTTATCACCAATAAAGTTTTGGGACAAATGCAAAGTGGTTAGGGAGGTGTTTATTATGAGGGCCTCAGAAAGGGAAATAGAACCTTCATCACCAATGGAGTTGGAAGATAAATTCAAAGTTGTAAGGGAGGTGTTTACTGCGAGGGCTTGGAAAAGGAAAGTAGCACCCTCATTGCCAATTGAGTTCCAAGACAAATCCAAAGTGGTTAGTGAGGTGTTTACTATGAGGGCCTGCGAAAGGGAAGAAGCACCCTTATCACCAATGGAGTTGTGAAATAAATACAAAGTGGTTAGGGACGTGTTTACAGCGAGGGCCTGGGAAATGAAAGTAGAACCTTCATCACCAATGGAGTTGGAAGATAAATCCAAAGTAGTAAGGTGCGTGTTTACTGCGAGGGCCTGGGAAAGGGAGGCAGTACCCTCAACACCAATGGGGTTGTAAGACAAAGTCAAAGTAGTAAGAGAGGTGTTTACTGTGAGGGCCTGAGAAAGGGAAGTAGCACCCTCAGCACTAATGGAGTTGTGAGATAAATACAAAGTAGTAAGGCAAGTGTTTACCATGAGGGCCTGGGAAAGTGAAGTAGCACCATCAGCACCTATGGAGTTGGAAGACAAATCCAAAGTAGTAAGAGACGTGTTTACTCTGAGGGCCTGGGAAAGGGAGTTAACAGCGAGAGACACTGAAAGCATAGTACTGCGGCCATGTTGATTTGACAAATCAATTTCTGTCAAATGAAGATTCCTTCCAAAGGTATCAGCTAATTTATTGTAAAGGTTTTCCGAGAGAGATTGGCATTCCTCTATTAAGGCAAAAGCCAACAACAACTTCGAGTTCCATTCACCCGAAGATATGCCGTCTTCGAGGTTTGCAAGTGAGACAATACTATTCACAAAGGACACTGCAGTTTCTTCGGATTTCGAGGCTATGATTCCACCCATGAACAAAAAAACTTGATTTAGTTTAACAATGAATCTTTCGTCGTTCAGAACTGATTTCTTTTCAATTATCCCATCAAGGATGGAAAATGCAAGATATAGACCGGAAAAGAATTCTTGAAAACTCTTGTGGAAAGAGCTATAACGGAAACAAGGCTCTCTCTTACTACCGCCAACCTGGTTAGAAAGAAAGCCAAATTTAATGAAAAGACTTTCCTTGAAATTCCCTTCGACGTCTTCGAAATGCAGCTCTCCTTTACAAAGAGATTCCAGCGCCATTTTCCCTAGGCTCATCAGGTCCTTCTTGTAAACGGAAAGAAGGTCTTTACCACTACTTGGTAAGTGGTTCTTCATTTGGTATCGTCTCAAAACGAAGAGAACAATCTCTAAGTACAACTGTGTTCTGTTATTTGGTAGGTCGCCGCCAAAATCTTCGAAAAGCACGCAGAGCAGAAGTGTATTTAAAGGGTTTTTCGTCAGTTCTTTTAAATCCCCTTCAATTCGCCGATCACGATAATCATCATCAAAATGCCAAAGTACTTTTGTTAGCTTCTCTGCCATTTGTCCTTTGTGTCGAAAATACTTCCCTATAAAACACTTCGCATCACTTCTGCTAAACCCCACAATCTCCAACAGTGTGTCTGAGTAGGGTCTTACTTTATTTCCCGCTTCTTGACGAGAAGTAAGAACAATGTGACAACCAGGGAGCAGCTTTCTTTGAATAAGACTAAAATACACACCCAATCTTTGAGGGTCTACCTCGTCTAAACCATCAAGCACTAACAGGACTTTGGAAGGGTTTTCTCGCATGAACCGGAAAAATGTTTCTTTCAGCTCTGGGTCAATTTCTTCCGGCAGAATTTGATCGTCGATAGCCTCCCAGATGCTAGATTCAATTTCACAACATCTGAGGAGCAGGAGCACCTCTACTCTTGGGAAAGACTCGTCCCATTCGTGGTCTTGTTTAGTTGCCCAATCATATGCCAGCTTTTGACAGTAGGTCGTCTTTCCCATGCCAGGGTCACCCTCAATCAGGACAATCCGTGGATGTTGGCAATCTTCGTGTGATGTAAAAATGCCTGTCATGTTGGTGATTTCTTTCATCAGCGTTCTGCGTGTCTTTTCTTTGGCAACTATCCTAAGTTTCGTGAAAATGTCCTCTAGTTGGAAGCAGAAACCTTCACACCAAGGAACTGGAAAAACCACCCCTTCTCGCTTTTGATAAATTTGTCTTATCCATTCTACGATATGACTTTGACATGAAGAACTATCTGTAAAAGAAAAAAACCAAGGAAATGGGGTAAATTTAGAGATGATTGATTTAGAGTTATTCTCTTCCTCTAGGTTTTTTTTTTTTTAATTTAGTTTTTTTTCCATCACTGAGAGACGATTTTCAATTTAAAAGCTAAAATCCATCCTTTGCCTCTGGTAGCTAGACTATTCTTAGCCTACTGATTTTCCTAACTAATCCGTCGTAAGATCGCTTATTTCATTGTTCACACAGATAATAAAAGTGAGCGAGACAACTTTCATGAAGAAATTGCAAGAATGTACTGAGGCAAACACATTTGCTGAAAAGCTGGCGAGTCACGGTGACCGTTTAGTGACAAATAAATGTCACATGCTAAATTTGATCTTGTGAGTGAATTTAGAGGTTTCAGTGCTTTGCAAGACCTCTTGACTTATTTTCTTGTGTATCGCCACTTTAAAAGTAATTCCTGGTTCACAAACAAGCAGAGTATCTAAATGTTTCTATTGCGCTGTCCACATAACCCCACGTTTGTCTTTATACAAAAATTGCCATTCGAAACGTTTTCTCCGTGGATGAGTCTGTTTGTGTATCATAGTGCTTAGTGGTAAGGGAGCGTTCACAAAAATTTGTTGGAGAGGACTGATGAGAAATTGGGGGGTCCCTCAATAAAAATTAAAGGTAAAAGGGTAGTGTTTCAAAAATACAAACACTCTCAAGGGTGGTACCTGAAATAATGAAAACAAAAATTGTCATTAGTCAATGTAAACACAATTTAACTAAATATGTCATTCAAGATTGTAAAATGGGGTTGACAGGCGTACATGACTCCCTTGTACTTGTTCTGGTTTCCTATTATTATGGACGCCTCTTTTAGGCGCTTCCGGGAAGATTTCATTTAGTAGTGGTTTTGTTATGTGAGACTTTAGATTTGGACCTTCATACTACTGTGTAATATTTGTTTTTCCAAGAAAATAGTTCCTCTTGATGATATATCTTCATTTGTTGGTGTTGATTCTCTCTGCAGCAAGGCTCTGGGTTTTCGTTTGAGGCCGGAGGCCGGACGTTTCGTCCGGTGGTTTCTCATTCTAAGGAAACAGCGGTTCTGAATGTTCTATTTTAAAAATTCCCCCCCCCCCCCTTCCCAGACCCTCTAGGTAGCTCGCGCCTTTCAAAAATGTGTCAGCGGCTTTACAAAACTGTCAAAAACCCTGTCTCTGCAGTAATGTGAATGCGACCCTTTGGCCTCACGCTTTTGCATCAATTTAATCCTAGTCTCAACCGATAGGCTTGACGGTAAAAAAAGCAAGTGATTTTGCTTTTAAAGCTTTGACCCGGGTCCGGGATCCTTTAATGCTTGAACGCCTGTTAGGTTGTGCCATGTATCAGTGAGATAGCTGGCTTTCTAAAGGTTTTGTTTGCCTTGCCTTTTTTCTTCGTTTGTTAGCTGGTCTTTATGCACTTTCGAGGCGTTTTTGTGTTATTGCCTTAATTTGTTTCTTCTGACTTCTTCGTCGTGTATTGCTTTGTGGCCATGAGATAGGTTGGGGGTGTCTCAAATTTTATGAATACTTAAAGGGGTCCCTGAAAATGTTTAAAGCAGCAAGTAGGGGTCCTGGAGATGTTTTAGATGGTAGATAATTGCTCATCATTCCCCCCCCCCCCCCCCCCCAACAAGTTTTTGTGAACGCTCCCTAAAACGAAGATGGATTGCCATAAAACTAACGCAATATTGAAGGAATAATGATACATTCTAATTGAAATAGAGTGACGATCGATTATAATGGAGTAAGAAATCTATTTTAAAAGCACATTGGTCAGAGCAAAAGAGCTGATATGTAAAACTTGCTTATTTTTGCTTAACACGTTTTACTGCTATGTTTTCGACACATTTTTTTTCCGCGTCGATTTCGAATAAGGTCAAATTGTCTTAATCGTGCTTATTACTGAAGGTCATGTACCTTTCGTTTGATGAGAAGCCTGGGAAGAAGATGGAAAGCTTTCGCTTGCAACTAGGAGCTGACTTTGTTCCTTGGCAGAAACACCTGTCAAAATCACATAACAAACTACACGAGTTTAAGCTGGCATTCGCATACACAGCCTAGACAATAAGAGCATATCTGAATCATAATCTCATTAGTTCTGGCTCAACAACTCTTAGCAGCGAGCCATTTGATTGACTCCGTTGGGGATTCCTTTAGACAGAAGGCACCCAAACTACAACAAGAGACAAAAGTAGTTGAGACACTGAACTGGGAAGACAACAATAAGGAAGAAATCACCTTAACATTGCATTTTCCTCTTGCACTTCCCCCTCTTCCCCTGCCTCCCCCCTACAATGTTGATAACGGAAAAGGGAAGAGTTGGCGATAAGAAACAACATTGTTTGAGGGGGGGGGGGGGGTTAGATGGAAAGACTTCGAAAGGAAGGGGGGGTATTTGTCCGAGATTCCTTAAAAGGGAAGGTGTCTCAACCCTTGTGGCACTTATTGTATCTACTGTTTGGTACTCACAATACATACATGTAAAAAGAACGTCCACGTTTCCTAGTTTGGCCAAATTCTATGGAATGGATTTTCATCTTCGCAAAATGTTAAGACTGCACAAGCAGTATCTTCATCAGTCACTGCCAGAAAACCTTAATTCAAAGAGCTTCTCAGTCAGTTAAATTTAGAAGCAGATTAACACTTGCTTCGCTTTAGACCACTTTACCTGAATGTTGCTTAGACTCTTTCTTTTCTCCTTTTGCTTTCTTTTTTGAAAGGCCTTGATCGGTGAAAGAGATATCTGTGAATATTTAAAAGTAAAAACCTAAAACACCTGGGTGGGAGGCAGAATTTAGTTTTTGCCTTCAAAACAGAAGATCACAGGAAAGATTCAGATGCTCACTTGAAATAATTTAAAGAGCTACTGGGGTCGATGATTATATTTATTATTTTGAATGGTTATCACAATTTAAATTTAGGGAATATGTTTATGGTGGTCCCCACATTGATCAGTGGTTATCACTGTCTTCAAGTGTACAAAATGCGTAGGCATATCAAACAAATAAAGAAAGCGCTGTCAACTAATACCCCGAGAATTGAAATCTTCTTTTTCTACGCGAACACAACGTAGTATCTTTTGTTCAGTTTGATCCAGTTACAGAAACCAATTCACCTTGTCACGTGAGTAAACAGGCTCTATTGGAGAATTGTCCTTCCAACAGCCGACTTGAACTTCTAAAGAGTCCTAATGATTTTACCTTTTCGGTCCCTACTGGATTTTCTCTTTAATTTGCATTGTGCTTCTGACGGCATCTGGCGCTCGCAGGAAGCATCTGTCGAAACAAATGAAGGCGAACAACACGTGAATCGCTCACAGCTAAGAAAAAAAAAAGCAATATTACACTTTCAGTTCGAGCTAAATATCAAGGTATGATACTAACTTAGCGTGTATTTTCAAGGGCGTAGATAGGGAGGAGGGGTCATGGAGTGCCCCCCTCCCCCCTTGTAAGGCTTTTTTTAAAGCAAACAACCTACGATATTCCGGTGGCGAAAACGCCATAATCTGGTAAGTACCCTCTGTTTGACTCAGTGTGACCCCCCTTTGAAAAATCCTGGTTGCGCCCCTGATTTTAATTTACTACTCAGCGTTGTAAGGGTTCAGTCTCAGTGAATTAGAGTTTTGGCTTCCTTTTCCATCAAATTTTGAGTTAAAGAAGCTGCCATTCGCAGTTGATGTCTATCTGATAGAAAAGCGGTTAACGAAGTTTCTAGATGTAGATTTGAAACGATTTTTATATGAAAGAGATTGAAATACATTTTTAATTCATACCATTAACTGAGTTGATCATATTTTTGAGAAGATCTTTGCACTGCTCAGACCATCTATATTTCGTTCCATAGGAGTCACGCAAAACCTTAGCCTCCTCAAGCCTTGTTCGTCTGTTTTTGTTCCAGATGTCTTTGATAGCTGCTGTCCACGCATTGGGATCCTCAGAGTCGATGACGAATGAAGAACCAAATGGTACATTGCCCAGGGTTTCTCCAAATCCCGAGTTCTTGCTGACGATCACAGGTAGCCCAGCTGACAGAGCCTCCAGACCTGTCATACCAAAACCTTCTGTTCTGGAGGGCATGAGTACAAGATCCACCTCACAGAATAATCGTTTCAAATCTTCTCGGGCTTTGACATAGCCTCTTACCCTAAGGCGATTTTTAGGAATACCGCATTCAAGTAATCGATTTGCGATCTCCTCGTGTTTTCCATCCGGTGCTCCGACAAACAGAAGATGAGTGTTAGGTAACGCCGCAACAGATCTTGCTGCAATGTCAAACCCTTTTAACGCGAAGTCTTCAGCATCCCCACGACCGAACACCAGGACACTGCATTGTTTTCTTTCCTCAGGAACTTGTTGAACACTGACAAATTCATCAAAAATACCAGGAGTGAATTCAAAAACATCTTGATCTTTTTTACAACAGCCGAGGTATTTGCGAAAGGCCTCTGCCAGCTTAGGCCCGACTGCTACAACGAAATTAGACAGCTTGCACAGCTCTACTTCAGCATTGCGCTTTTCCTCGCCCCTTGAGATTGGATTCTCGTAACATTTGAACATGCCTAGTTCCTCTGGGTCAGTGTGTATCACTTGTATCCACTTGCATTTGTGAGAGTTGCGGATAACTTGTGCTTGGTGACCAAGTTTCACTCCATGACCAACAATGACGTCTATTCGCAAATGCTCTGGTGGAAAGCTGAGCCATTCCAGTTCATCATATCCGGGTAGTCGTGTTGCCTCGAGAATCGTTATACCATGGCGATGGGCTTCACTCTTATCTTCATAAGAGCATTTCGGTAAAAAGTATGTGATTTGGACTTCTGAGAATTTGGCCAGCTGTATGGCCAACTCTCTGTTGATTGTGGAAAGTCCGCCTTTACTGGATCCCCACTCAGAAGCCAAAATGGTGACTTGCATTTGAACTTGGTTAGGGCCGAGTTCTTGAGATTGCTGCCTTGAGGCTGAAGTCATAATTAAGTGTGCTGTTAAGGTTGGATGAACCTCTAGCGACAGCTATCTGGCGTCCTTAACACACACACAAAAAAAAGAAATTATCGGGCACGTTAATTATGGTGCACAAAATGCGATTCAGTAAAAGAAGGGAGTTGAGAAAGTCAATAAAGGCAGTTTCTGGGGACGAGGTGGTTTTACTACCGAGCAATGACTAATTAAATTAGCAAGATTTGTCTCTGGCTTCCCGCCAGAAACGTAACTACTTGACTACTGTCTTTTCAAGGTGGCTCAATCCAGCTTCATTGATTTCAAGAGAATGCCAGGCTTTCATGAAGGAGTGGCTTTACAACACTTGTTCACGCATCGGCAATGTTATGGTATCATAACTGAAACACCTTTTTTTCCATAACAAGATGCTACCCTTATTGTAATATATAATAGGTCAACATAATAACATGAAAGCCGTCTAAAAACTCTGTAAATGGTTTAAATTTAGCCTTCTAATTTAACGGGGTTTACCAAGTTTGTTTCCGAGTTACAAGCATTTTAAGCCAAACCGTACACGTAGGGAGGTTTTGGATGGATTCCTATGGCTATGGTCACCTGTAATGTCACAATGTTGAGCACATTTTGTTAAGCAGTAACTTTTGTTTTACATCGTACCATAACATAGCTGCTTCGTGATACAGTGTTGTAGATTCTATCCTTCTAATCCCGTCCGTATTATTCAATGAAAGTATTTAAGCTGGTTTGAGCCTCCTTTTAATGCAGCTATGTTTTCTAAATAACTTACTAAGTAGTAACATCAAAGGAAACTAAACAAAAATGGGAAATCAATGCTAAGGTGGGCAGAAACGAGGGGTCATATTGCAAGGACACAGTACAGCGACATGTTGCAGCTACAAAAGGGTGTGTAGTACACAGTGAGGCGACATACATTAGGGTCGTGAATTTCAACAAGCTGAACTTCATGGGACACGTCGCGTGGACAAAATCCAAATTGGTGTTGCACAATTATATAAGTATCAGTTCACACGAGGGGACATGTCGCTCCAACACATTCCTGAAACATGTACCCGCAACATTTTCATGTGTGTGCATGTGTTGTGATTTTGTCCCTGCTACATGTCACCTCAGTGTGCACTACACAAAGGTTTTCGTCGCTGCAACATGCCCCTGACACCTCGGGTCTGCCCACCTTTAAAAGGGTTATGAAACTTTCAGAAACGCTAAAATCTCAGTATCTTGTATGCTTTTTTTATTATTATTATTATTTAATGTGAATAGTTTATCAAACCTACAATAATACAATTCCAAGCAGCAGCTTCAAGTTAAACTTTACATGTTTCCAACGTGCCCCTCAGAGATGATTCACGCTATAGTACCTTCGCGGTATCTTATAGTGCAGTTATGGATCCTGGAACATAAGAAGATTGATTCAATCTTAGTCACATCTCATCTAAGAAAATTTACTTGATTCCTTTGAAATGCAGTTAGCACAGCAAAAGTCACAAGTAGAAATTGCTTTTTTGTAATCAATTTGCTTCCCCAAATTAAAAAAAAAACTTGAGGGTTATGCAGTTTCCTAATTTGCTAGTGGCATTTGACCCTAAGTATTAACACATGCGGTCAGCACCAATGGCTTATGCCACCTTTAGCTGGTTTCGAAAACCGTGCAATCTTAG
>OX421446.1:52735979-52740979 GCA_949126865.1 Montipora capitata
TTCGCCATCCATATTTTAGGCCAATCCCAGTCCCATTTTACCCCTTCAGGACCCCCAAAATTGAGGAAGATTAAAATGGATTACAGTTCGAGTTTTTGAAAACTGTTCAGAATAACAGATTTTTAAAGTTTTTCTCCATTGTTTGAAACTTTGTACTGACTGAACGCTCCGCAATAATTTAGATAACATGAAAAGAAAGCCATGTTGTTTAGGAAGATGGGCAATTCCCCCATTGTGGGGATATCACCCAGCAAAAGACATAAAGATTTTAGATTGTGTCCAGGATTCTAGCCTCACAGCAAAGGCGCTCATCGCAATCTTCCATCCAACAGAACGTGAGCAAAGGGAGCTAATTTAATTCCATTGTTTGCGTACTCAAAGATCGTTATGATTTTTATGTTGTCGTAGCTGGGCTATACAGTGCAAGTTGAGGCACTCACAAGATGAGTATTAGGTTATTCCAGGAGAAAAAAATCGGCACCTCCTCTCCCCCGACGGATGGGTGCATTTTTTTAACCCTCAACCCGAATTTCCGAAAGCATTAGAGCAGCTCCTTCCTGGATTTCTAAGGCAAAGGCCACCCTTCCCCCCCTCATCCCCTCCCGCCTGGATTTCCAAAAAAAGCATTAAATTAAGTTTATTCAATATAATATACTTACATATTAAAATACAATAAAAACGTTCTCTGGCTAAAAGTTTTATAAAGGAACAAAATATACTTACACTTGAAGTAAATATACTAAGTTAAAGTAATGAAAGAGTAAAGAGATAACCTTACGCTTGTATAAGCTTAAACCTTATCGGTTTTTCAGGAGAGAAGAAACTCTGTATTGCTACTAAGTTGAAGTCACAGAAACTAAACATGTTTTATCCAAATTTGGAACTTCGGACCTTCGGTAACTTGATTTAATATTTTTACCTCCAAGAGCCTGATTCTGCAGTGGAATTCAAGCGTTCGTATTGTAAACGGCTTTTTCCTATCATTGCTCTGTTATGAAAAGAAAGCCTCTCGACTCTCGCTAGTAAGTGGGAAAGGCAAATACTGAAATGAAAAAAACAAATCATGCTTAATTTAATGCCAATTTCTCCCAACTAGCGCGAAGTCACGCTCAGCGGCCGGTTGGGTCTGGATGCGGCAAAACAAATTATGAGTAAAAATAGAACTGTAACCAGGATAATGCATCTTGAAGTAAAACGTTCTCTGGTTAAAAGGTTAAAAATATAAGCTTTCGGCTATCAGTCTATAGCCTTTAATGAATGAAAAAGGTTAGGCAATGGTTTTGAATTATTATCCGCATCAACGGTTTTTGCTGTGTGCCAAGATTCTAGTGTTTTCGAACGCGGTAATTGCCTTTGTCAAAAACGCAAGCATTATCAAAGTCAATGGAAGGATTATTTAGCCACGCATGGTTAGCAACATTTGAGCCCTTTGTGTAGTTTTTCAAGTCTCGTTGATGTTCCTTTTTAAGGGTTTGGAAGTATCTTCCGGTTTCTCCTATGTAGTTCCAAGAACAGTCTTTACATGAGATTTTATAAACAACATCACATTGGAGATCCGAAGGTTGTCGGTACTTTGGGGACGGGAGTTCACCAATTTGAAAAACATGGAAACCAATTCTTCTGGTGGAGGGACTGTAGGTTGGGGTGGCTTCTTGTTGAGGATGGTAGAAATAACAGACGAAGGGTAGCCATTAGCTTCTAATGCGGCCCTAACGTAATTGGTTTCACGCGTTTTTCCTTCATGACTGCTTGGGAGGTTGGATGCCCGGAACAGGAGGATCGAGGCCGTACTGATTCTGTGTTTTATATCATGGTGAGAAGAGAAATCCAAGTATCGATCTGTGTGTGTTGGCTTCCGATACTCAGTAATAACGACCTTACATCAGTGGCTTAACCGAACCTCTTACAAGATTACTCCGTAACCATGAAATCCGCGTCGTCAACAAACCGCTATAGACTGATAGCCGAAAGCTTATATTTTTAACCTTTTTAACCAGAGAACGTTTTTTACTTCAAAAAAAGAAATTATGTTTCTCAACGAGCTTCGTCGCGACGGTCAGTGCGGTCAGTGTAAAATGCAGACTGTAGAACAAGGGTAAAATGCAGACTAAAGTTATAATGTAACTGTTGAAAAAGCCCGAACCATTTAGAAGTGCTAGTTAGGCCTAATTAGGCATAAAAAGAAGTATTTAGGCGTAAGTGTTAGCACTTCTAAAGGGCTTGGGCGTTTTCAACAGATACATTATAACCTTAGTTTGCATTTTACGCCTGGTCTGCAGTCTGCATTTTACACTGACCATATTTTTTGCGATTATGCAAGAACCTGTTGAGACGACTTGAAGTATATCAGGTAAAAAATATGTAAACAGAAGGATTTCTACTTTTTTCAGACCCAGATGGAGCTCGAGTGTCAAGGTATAGAAGTTCGATGAAATGACTCCACCCACCCACCTCCACCCTTCATTCCTTCCACCAGAGAAACCTACGGGTTTTAAATGGCATAACCCATTCTTTGTAGCGAAAATTCAGTCCGATTACCTTTCAACTAAATAATGTATCAGTCAAACCGAATCTTCAGCACCCCGCCTGGACAAACACCGGGGCATCTAATTTTTTTGAAAATTATTGTTGAAATTTCCTCCTTCCCGAACCAAAAAGCTGATCAAATGGCCCTAGCCCGGGGAATTTAAAAGGTTACCAAACTCTACTATGTGGTAGCTTTTTAATGCTCTTAAAGCCGAGTCTGCAGACAGATTGCAATAGATTTTTATTCTATTATTCTATACCTGCTTTATAACGTATGAAAGATCATGAACCCATATTAGTATTAATTAAACATAGTTGACGAATTTTGATCACGAATCAGTGCCCCTAACCCTTCAACTTGTTTTTTTTTTTTTTCGGTAGATTTTCATATCTTTCAAGAACTCATTTTCGGAAAAATTTTTAAAATATTGAATCCTGATTTTTTACGAGCGCTTGAAGTTAGGGAGATTTTAATTTTTAGCGCGCTATAAGCCCCGCTGGACAAATTATTGTGTCGTGGGCTCATTGGGAACGAGCCAATGAGAAGCGTCCGATTTTAGACTTTTTTGAGATGTGACGTAACAAAAGGACATCCCAACAACTCAAGCTTGCACGATGTCCTTTTCTTACGTCACGATCGATATATGGACACATTTGGCCGAATGGGGGACTAATGCGAACGATAGGTGAGAAAATAGTCAAGACGACTGCCTTCACTTCTGGCGCTAGTAAAAAAAATAGGATTCAATATTGTTAAAATATTTTTCCGAAAATGAGTTATTGAAAAATAAACAAAAACAAAAGCAAGTTGAAGGCCATGGCCAGTAGAGCACTCTAAACCTAATTTACTAACTTCACAAACATTTAACAATTAACATGATTAACTATCACTGGGTATAAATGTAAACTTGAAAATTCCTATAGTTTTTTAATTGAGGATAAACTATTATTTAAAAAAAAACTACCTGAGTTTAAACCTTTTTGTATCTCTGTTTCTACTGAAATAATCTTTGCTTCTTATTCAATGATATTGTCCTCACTAATCTTGTCGTTACTATTGTCATGATATTAGCGTTCCATCGATGCGGGCGGATCAACTATCGTGCAAAGTATAAATGCAAACTTGAAAATTTGTGAACTTTTCATAAAAAAAATTTAAAAATATTTATGAATAGACCTTTAGAAAACCATTGGTCACTTCTCGACTTCTCGACTTCTCTAAACAAAAACAACACTTTCTATCAAATTCCGTCCCTCCCCTCCCAGGGACGGCAAAGGTGTCAAATGCCCGGGGTATGCCCCGCGGGGAGGGATCTTGAAGCTTCAACTTGACCGATATTTAGCTGCTGCACATCAATAAAATTCAACATAAGATTAAGAAATAAATGGATAAGTCAGTCTCGGTTGGCACAAAATTGTGATTTAAAACAAGATAGATACTTCATGATGGTATTTTAAAAAACGTGCAGAAGAAGTTGTATGAGAAAATATTGATGAACTCACCTAGATTCTCAGCTGCGAAAATTAACGAATTATGGTGATGCTGCCTTCAGTCTGCTCACTCCATTTCTTTTCAGACAAAACAACCCTGAAAAACGAAACCCGCACACTCTTTGATTAACAAGTCTAACTCAAGACAAGAAAATCTTTTTCTTCTAACCGTGTCTAGCTTTGGGGAAGAGATTATTACCTTCGGCTTTCCCATATGTTCAATTTGTACTGATGTCTTTGAAACCAGTCCAGACCAGCCATACCGTTACATTCCGTTCGACCGCTGACTCCGCTTTCTCCGTAGGCGTATTTTGTTGCAGTATTTCTCAATTTGGAACAACAGTTGGTTGAAACAATGGTGAGAGCAGCCTGCCTCGAATTACATATTCATACACGCAGATTCAATACAACGAATGCCGCAAACGCTAGAAGCGGAAATTTGTTAGTTAAACAAGCTTACCTTGAACAAAATGCAAAGGATGTTCTCTTCTTTCAAGGGCGATCTTTAATCTGCGAGCAGAAAACTCTTGTCAATGGATGCATTTGGAACGAAAATCAAAATGAAAGTGAAAGTGAAGGAGTGTTATCAAAGTTTTCTATTTTGTTCGAACGAAATGCACATAACAGATCGCGAGTCAAGCGATATTAAATCAGTGTTTCGTGTTACAGAAAAAAAAATGCAATTCTAGTAAACGAGGCCGTGGTAAAACAAATTGTTTGATAAGTAAAAAGTTTGCATCTACGCTATGGAGCGAAGTGTTTTACCGGGAAGTAAACTGACTCGTAGATGCGACCATTACATTCGGAAACCCAGTGGCGTCATGATTTTTCTTTTGTAACACGAGTGGTCATATTGAGCAGCGACATCACGATTCCCGACTTTTTTTCTCGCCTTTTTTGTTTGTATTAATATCCAGTAATTGCATTAAAGCGTGCTTTTCAATCTCTACCATATACAATTATTGTCTATATAATAAACAGAA
>OX421446.1:52748479-52750979 GCA_949126865.1 Montipora capitata
CGCAAATACAATCCATACTCGTGGAGATTTCCTAGACCTAACCTGTCTTGGTTTGAGATTCAATACACCAACCAAATAATTTCCAACTTTCGAAAACATCTTTGAATGCATCGACATACCTTTGATGTCTGAACGAATGTATTGCGACCGGTCGTGACACGTCAAAATACACGTTTGCGTGACTGTATCACTCTATTTTTTCATTTCACCAAATTTTGTCCTGCTTTTACCTGGGACAATTTTTTTCCTCTTTTATAGGAACCAAAAACCGAGAAAAGCTTTTCAGAGAGAGCGCATGATAGTCTCTACAATTTTCGGGCCGGAAGCGTTTTAGAGAAACGAGTCCCTGTTGTTCATCGCCGCGAAGAAGATCACAAACTGAGAGACGCGCTCTGTAAAGGCAGGGACACACCAGGCGACAAGTCGCTGCGAAAGGTCTCTGTGACTCTGGTGTGTACTACTTGCAAAACAAGTCGCTGCGACACGACGCCTGTTCGGTGCACACGCAGTAATCTCGTGTGAGGGGAAATGTGAACTAGTTTTCTAATAGCCCATTTCCGAGTTCACGTCTGCCTCCTTTTCAAAGCGAGTGCAAGTGCGTAATTTTTGTGATGGTAATTAGCTCTACTAATTTTCATAAGAAAAACTTGGCACTTAGACTCGCTTTGAAGGGGAGGCAGACATGAACTCGGAAATGGCCTATTCAATGTGGGGGACCATATGAAGTTCTCTTATTGGTTCATTTATATTTTGTCGCAGCGACTTGTTGCCCGGAGTGTACACACGGTGCGACAACGCTGCTTTCGCTAATTTTATTGCTGCGATCAGTTGCACGAATTCAAACTAGTTTGAATTCGTGCAACTGATCGCAGCGACAATGATTTTCACAAAATTAACCATGTCAAACTAGGCGAATTGTTGCGGCGACTTGTCCCGGCCACGTGTCGCAGCGACTTATCGCCTAGAGTGTTCCGGCCTTATATGCAGATTACCGCAAAATTGTGTGCTAAAATCCGTGCTGCACTTGCAAGACGATTATTTATGCTCTTTTAACCAATGATATCATTGTTTTGTAGAGTTGTTGTTCCCGTCGTCTTGGTCGTTTCTTAAACTCCCTGCTGACATAAAGTAAACGACGACGGCTACGGCAACGACAACGCTTCAAAACGATAACAGGGACCTTACGATCTACGACGGCGACGACGACGAAAACGGCCCAAAACAGTAATATGATTGGTTAAAAGTGGAAAAATGATCGTGCTACACGTGCGGCACGCATTTTATAATTTAGCTCATATTTTGCAGTACTCTTACAACAACGAAGTGAAATCACCAGATTTAACTTAAAGGTTTCATTAAAGAACAACGCAAATATACAAATGTGAATCTTATGTTATCATTCTTCCTTTGAAACCGCTGGTACGAATTTATTTTGCGGATGCCGGCTTCGTTTACATTGTACGACGTGAACCAAAAGGAATAAGCACAAAAGACTTACGATATTGCGAAGTTCTATTTTGAGGTGACGTTTTCATACACGTCGCCGTCCTAGCTCTTAATGTCCCTAAGATCATTAGTTAAAAGAGGAAAAATAATCTTGCTGCGCATGCGACACGCATTGTTGCTCGTGTTTCTGCGGTTCTCTGCGCAAAAAGACGCGAAATCACCAAATTTGAGGTTTTCACGACAACATGAGCATAGAAATGTAAAACCTTTCATTCTCCATTTTTACTCCGAAACCGCTCCAAACCAATTTAGTTTTAGGATACTTCGCCCACATTGTACGACGTGAGCAAGATGTAACAATCGCTGATAATTCAGTTGCGATGGCGCAACGTTATATTTTAAGGTGGCCTTTTCGTCGACGTCACCGTGGCAGATCTTAAACTCTTTAATGAAGTGATGACGGATGCAGTAACGACAACGCCAGAAAGCAAGAATATGATTGGTTAAAAAGAAGAAAATAATTGTGCTGCACGTGCGGCACGCATTTTGACAGGAGCCCATCAGCAAGAGCCTCCATCTTCCACTGTGTTTCTATGAAGTAGCGTTTTTCCTGACCTATCTATTTTTAGAACCACTTTCACGCCATTCGTTGTCGTGGTGAATGTCAATAACAATTCAATAGCCAATGAGCGCTGAGGACTCTCTAATAATGCTGCAAACTAAGCAGAAACTTCGATCGCCCCTTTATGCGGACCACTTAGTGAACACATTTAATTAGCGCGGCAAATTTAGAAACGTCATTTCTTAAAATAGATTGGTCAGGAAAAATGCTACCTGACCAACGGAAGCCGCCAGTTAGACGCTCCTTCTGATGGCCTTCTGATTTTGAAAGTTTCTTTACATGCCAGTGCTCCGCAAAACAACAACTTGCAAAAAACCAAATTTAAGGTTTTGATAACTACGAGAGCATATATCAGTAAATCGTTCATTTCAGTCTTTCGTTCAAAATCGCTCATATCAACCAGTTATACGATACTTCACCCTTATTGTACAA
>OX421446.1:52755979-52780979 GCA_949126865.1 Montipora capitata
TGGGTATATTTTCTTTAAAGATGCACTAAAAAGCCATTCGCGTTACAATGACTTTCGACGCCATTACAGGTTAATTGTGCAGAGCAAGCTACGCATTACCCCAGCCCCCTCAAACCTAACAAAATACGTAAAGAAGACTCTATGCACAAAGACACCACTTAACAGGGGAGTGACAGGCAAGACCTTTCCCGACACGGAAAGTAGAACGAGATGCTTCCGTGAAGCATACACTGGGTTGCCTGTGGTACGTGTTACAGAAAATCAGAAGGCACTGAATTCTGTGGTATTGAACTACAGCATTCCAGTCTCCGAAGAATAACAAATAAAAGAGAAGCGAGAAACATTGGCTTCTGGGCTGACGTGTTGATAATTTTCAAGTTTCCTCACAACTTCTTTTCACCACAAGTTTAAGCGTGCCCTCTGAGCATCTGACAGCTACAATAGTTCGCTGAAGTTAATCCCTAGGGATTCGGCGGGGTTAGTATCTGGATGGGAGACCAAAAACAATATACCCCTCAAAACAGAAGCATTGGACCGAAAATTCTATTTTAACGCTAACAAATGCGGACCAAGCAAGGAACTGATTTTGTTAGCTTGCTTTATGCGAAACAAATATTGATGTAAAGTAAATAAATAGTGGTACAAAGTTTTTGGGAAGAGCAGAAGGAAGTATCTGGACGGTCGATCGAGAATAAAATATTTTGCCATCAGCAACAACATTTATGACATGAAAACAACATTAATTTTTAACCCCGAATATATAGAGGATATTACACGGTGGCGAGAAGATATGAATTTTATGTTCGAGTGGCAAGAACAATATCTCACGAGTTCGCTTCGCTCACTCGTGAGATATTGTTCTTGCCACGAGAACATAAAATTCATATCTTTGAGCCAACGTGTAATGTTCTTTTTATTATATGGAGACTAAATATTAAATATTTCCGATGTTATTGTGTTTCAAAGTAGTCAAGTTTTACTAATACGGCTGGGCTTTATAAAAAAGGCGGGAAAAAAAAGCGGGAATCGTGACGTCATTGAACGATACGACACTCACAAAGGTGACATACGGAAAATACGCGCCACTCGGGTCCCGGATGGAGTGGCGTATGGAATGTACGAGTGGTTTAGTTCCCAGTAAAACACTCTCCTCCATATAATAAAAAAAGTTACGATCACCGACAAACATTCTGGGAGATTTTTTCTAATGTACTTTTGGCTGCACCAGTAAAAGCGCAAAATCGAAAGTTACATCGGATTCAGAGGGCGCCGTGATGAAGTTACCGCGGTGTGTTTACTCGCGAAACAGTGTCAAATCATCATTTGACACAGATACCGGGTTTTTGTTTTTCAAAGTTTTCTTTTTCTTTCAAGTGTTATAAAGTTTGACAAGAAATGTGCGAATTCAACACAAAGATCACAATCGCCCAATTCTTCAGGTTGACAGTCAAAACTTTACTCTCCAAGACGAGGTTATTTATCGCCAGGTAATTCCATCGTTTTGGGGATAGCAGCTACTTTATTATTCATCAGTGTCAGATTTTTTTGCCGATCTTGGGGGTCATTTTGTTGAAACTCAAGCAAGCTTCCAACAGACCTGTTTATTTTCGTACCACAAAAATGCTCCCGTATCACATTTCAACACACGTATGCAAATTTGTTAACCTCGAAAATTACACAACATGATATGAAAGTTCACAAAGGCTGGAAATATCTCGGCAAAATCCTTTTCCAGCGAAAAATTAATCGAAACAAACAACATATTTACTATTAGAGCCAAAAATACCTTCCTATTTCAATTGCGTGCGTGCAAACAAGAGATGCAATTAAATACATTTTTGACAGTTCACATCAAAACCCTTTTCGACTCGGAACGCTGACCGTAAATAATGAAGCACAAAAGCGACAACAACTTTCAATCAGATAATTCTTCACTGTCACATTTCCAAATATTTTACACCTTTGCAGAGTTCAGTACAAAATACCGGTAAATGTAAATTGTCAGACAACTAAGATGCGACTTGAGTAAACACTGTGTTGCATTCTTGTAGGCGTTCGATTCCTTCAATGCATAGTTAGTAACTATGGTTAAATCCATAAAAAAAATTGCTATTTGATTTCCGTGTTTTATATAATACCAAGTTAGTAAAATATTAGAAACAAAGCTCACTTGATATCCAAAGGCGAAAAATGAAATTGTTGTCGAAGACCATTACTCGTCTCTTAAAATCCAGATATTAATTTTTCAGCGCTGTCTTGCTCATCCAATTGACGATCCATTCTTGAGCTCCATGAGGGTATATTTTTTTTAAAGATCCACGAAAACGCCATTCACGTCAATGACTTATTAGTGAAATTTCCAATTGTTATACCGGAAGACTGTGCAGAGTTGAGAACAGGTAAATACAAATCTGACAAATAGCGAGACAACTGAGATAACAGATCCACTATATGGATTCCTTCTCTGTCTTTGTTGAACCCATACTGAGTTACCAGAGAACTGTTCATTTGGTTTGAGTGTTGTACAAAACACCACACTTGGCAAAATTTTAGGAAGACAGCTCACTTTGATTACGGCTCGACGGGCGACAGATTGTTGTCGAAGTCCATTACTCTTCGCGTCTAACATTCGACCGCCTGTCTTGTTCAGTATCCAATTCGCTTGCCATTATTGAGCTTCATAAGGGTACATTTTGTTCAAAGATCCACTAAAACGCCATTCGCGTTACATGACTTTCGACGCCATTGCCGGTTACGTTAATCGTTCTACTGTGTCCACCAGAGAAATCTACGCATTTCCCACTACCCTCTCGATCCTAAGAAAATACGCGTAGAAGGCTCTATGCACAAAGACACCACTTAGCAGGGGAGTGACAGGCAAGACTTTTACCGACACGGAAAAAAATTAAAAAAAAAAAGAAAACGAAAAATAAAAAAAACGACGAAATTAAAGACAGATTCCGACTGGGTTGGCAACCCAGTAAAAACCCACGAAATGAAACCGAGATTCCGACTGGGTTTGGCAACCCAGTAATAATGGTAAAAATCCCTATAAAATCTAACGAGATATTGAAACACTTAACGACCCAAATGATATGTGGTCCATGTGGAAAGATTTTCTAATGCAATCTATAGACGAACATGCCCCACTTAAATCTAAACGGGTTGGCAATAAAAAGGCCTTATGGATAACTGACCATCTACGCCGTGAAATGCAGAGAGATTTCTTCTTCTTTAAGAAGAGAGATTTCTTGAGAAAGAAAGCCATGTTGGACCGTAAACAGTCAACATGGGATCAATACAAACGAGCCCGGAACCAGACAAATAACAAAATTAAGAAAGCCAAACGTAAACACTTCATTGACTTGCTCAGCAAGTCAAATCCCAAAAAAACTTGGTATTTAATCAATGAACTGTCTTCGCGACGATCAAACAAGGCTGGGAATATTTCGGAAATTAAAATTCATTTTGCCGAGCAAATTGCAACTGAACCTCTTGAAATAGCTGAAGAACTAAATCTGCACTTTTCAACCATTGGTGAAAGGCTGGCCTCAGAAATTCCAGCATCTGATATAGAGCCTGAAACATATCTCACGTCAACTGAAACTTCGTTTTCATTGAAAGCACCATCGTTGAATGTAGTTTATAACCTGTTGTCCAAACTAAATGAGAGGAAAGGTTACGTTTGTACAAACGTTGGCCGTGTAGCACTTATATTTTAAACAGAATTAACTGAAGAGAGTGTATTGTAACGTGAATTGCTTGATTTCTATCCCATATGAATCGTGTGAGCGTTAGTCCTACTGATGGAACTGGGCCCACGCAAGGACAGAGAAAAACTCTGACCAGGGTGAGAATTGAACCCACGACTTTCGGGTTAGATCTCCGCCGCTCAAAAATGAGAGGAAGTCGGCCGGACTAGATAATATTCCAAATAAACTATTAAAAATGGCTGCCAGCATAGTTTCACCATCTCTTACACTAATCTTTACTAAATCGATTGGTATCTTTCCAGATGAGTGGAAATTGGCAAGAGTGACTCCTATTTTCACAAAGGGCAAAAGGGATGGCCCCAACAATTATCGGCCAATATCCGTCATACCGACCGTTGCCAAAATATTTGAAAAATGTGTTTGTGATCAACTTAGTGAGCATCTTAACGCTAACAACCTACTAAGCCACTGTCAATCTGGATTTCGATCGTTGCACAGTACTCTTACTATCCTGGTTGATGCTGCAAACAGCTGGTCGGTTAATATTGACAATGGCCTTGTCAACGGTGTAGTTTTCATCGATCTTAAGAAGGCCTTCGACACCATTGATCACAACATTCTCTTACGGAAGCTCAGTATATATGGTGTTGATACAATGAGTATTAAGTGGTTTGAGTCTTATCCTTTCCGCCGAAGTCAGAGATGTAGTCTTGCTGGCCAGTTGTCTAATGCTGCACCGGTTTCACGTGGCATCCCACAGGGTAGCAACCTAGGACCGCTGTTATTCCTAGTTTACATTAAACCGTTCTCAAGATCAGTCAATGTGCAGGCAGCAAAGGTTATGTTAGTATCATCAGCAAACATCATTGGGGAGGTCGACCTAAGGCAATTTGGCAGATCGTTAAATTCAGAGTTAAGAAGTCTTAATATATGGCTCATTTCCAACAAACTGAGCTTGAATGTTGCGAAGACCGAATTCATGGTTATTGGGTCAAACCAACGTTTAAATTCATTCTCAGACAATCAGGTAAACGTTGAGATTGATGCTTAATAATCACTAAAGTTAAAGAAGCTAAATCACTAGGCGTGATAATTGACGAACACCTCTCATGGTCTAATCATATAGGTGATCTTAGCAAGACGATATCTTCAGCTATAGGCGCCCTTAAACGAATAAGACCATACATCTCAAAGCGCACTGCCCTCCAAATCTATCAAGCGTTGATCTTACCCCACTTTTGATTATTGTAGCTCCGTTTGGGGCGATTGCAACTTAACCTTAAGTGATAACTTCAAAAGCTTCAAAATAGGGCTGCCAGGGCGATTACTAGGTCCAATTACGACACAAGCGACACTTTCCTTTTAAATCTGATAAATTGGGATGATCTAACCACTCGCCGACAAAAGCTTAAAGCTAATATTAATGTTTAAAAGAATCGATGGACTCACCCCAGCGTACCTCCAGAATTCATTCAGTACCCGCAGTACGCAATACAACTTAAGAAACGTAGAGGCTAAACTTGAGTTGCCTTTTCCGCGCACAAATTATGGCAAGCGTGCTTTTTGTTATAGCGGAGCACTGTTATGGAATAGTTTGCCCATCAGCTTGCGAAAATCAGACTCCCTAGAATACTTTAAAAGGGAAATTAACCAACTATATAGTAGGTGCCGGTCGGGCTCCCACACGGCAATCTTGTAAAACAGTGTACATTGTACTTGTAATGAAACTTCTTATTGTAATATACACTGAAGATTTTACCGTTTATAAATAAATAAAATAAGTAAGTAAGCGTGTTACTCACGCATGAGGCACGAAGATGACTTACTTCCCGAGCGAGGAAATTGGTACCAGCCACCTTAAGTCAATATATCTTGAAAAAGAAGACGTCTTAGGGCATGAAACTCCTCTTGTTTTTTCCCCTGGTCAAAGGGCCATTTAACGGATCAGCTTTCCAAGTAAACACGTGAGGGAGAGATTCTTGAGGGGGAATTTTCGAAGTCACCATGCAAACGATTTTCATTTACCAAGGAATGCGATAAACGAAAAAGACAAGTGGTCCTCGCACTTATTCTGGACAATTAAACTAATTGTCTCTTTTATGGGTGTTACCAAAACTAAGACCCTCGAAAACTAAGACCTAAGACCTAAGACCCAAGATTCCGGGGTCTTAGTTTTTGTAGACTACGAAAAGCTAAGACCTTTTCTTAATAGTGGTAATTACGAGAAAGAAACCCGGGAAAACTTACCGCTAGTCAGAGATTTGAGTGCTTGATGTTGTCTCCCTACAAGGCTTAACTTGACGACACCATGTTGTCTCTTTGAGTGCTGTGTGACAGGAAAAAAACACAGTGACATTCGCCGATGTTTATATTTTGGCACGGAAACTCTAATATAATAAGCTCTAAAATCACTTGTGTCCTACATGTGAAACCCATCAGACATATCATCCTACGGCATTCGTTCACTATCGGGCGTGACTTCCGGCTAAATTGTGAATGCACGCCGAAAAGCTGTACAATGATACGCGCTGGACTTTTTTTGATACTGGAAATTGGATAACAAATACTTGCTGACAAACGTACCCCGTTGTATCACATTTTTAGAGGATACAGCCAAAGAGTAAAGATACTGATTTTGTCGTCATTGGAAAGAAGTCATCTTATTATATTAGAGTTTCCGTGCCAAAATGTCACTGTTTTTTTTTACTCTCACTCAGCACTCAAAGAGACAAGAAAAAATGTATCGTGGTGTTGTCAAGTTAAACCTTGTAGGGAGACAACATCAAGCGCTAAAATCTCCGACTAGCGGTAAGTTTTCCTGGGTTTCTTTCCCGTAATTACCACTAATAACAAAGGGTCTTAGTTTTCGTGCTACGAAAACTAAGGGCGCGTTTTTTAATTGAGAAAGGATAGAATTTAAAATGCGCGCATTTTTCTATTCGGCATTCCTATTCCGGAATGGACAGAACGCCATTCCATCCATTCTGCTCCCAGGGGCAGAATAAACAGAATGTTGCGAACGAAAATTCATAATGGCGGACGGCAAGATGAGCGCTGCGGATTCAAATACGTCTCTAACGGAGAAAAAATCAAGTTACACTTTTGGACACAATGAAACATTGCTTATAATTTCATTGTACCAAAAGTACGAGGTTTTTCAGTGATGTTTCGTAAAAGAAAAAGGAAATTTGGCAATTGATTGCTTCTCCTTTGTACATAACATTCAGCAAATCCAAAACAGTCTCCCATTTTCTTCCCGGCCCCCTCTTTGTTGACAAGGAAAATTGCTTCGATAACGGCAGCAATGTCAGCCTCTTCGTCGGCCGTCATATTTTGTTACGCAATGTTTACTCGTTCCAGGACCGCTCATCTCGACTGACGTTCAAATTTTTTTATGCAGACAAACCGAATTGTTTCTAGCATTCCGTACCAACCATTCCTATTCCAGAATTGTGGATAAAAAAAAAAAAACCTCGCCCTAAGACCCCGAGGTCTTAGGTCTTAGTTCTTACTTCTTACTTTTCGTAACACCCTGGCTCTCATAGACACCTGAAAAATTCAGGTGGCTCCAACGGAATCTGAACCCATGACCCTCTGCGAAGTCACTCAGTTTAGAGCCACCTGAATTTTCCAGGTTTCTATCAGGAGACAATTGCTTAAATTGTCCGGATAAGTGAGAGGGTCACTTCCCTCTTTAGTCTATAAATCGCACTTCAAATGTACTTTCATTTACAATACAATACAATAGGGAAGATATCGTTGACGTCATATATTGTCATTGACGTGCCAACCAGATTCTCATTGACTGTCGACTTTTGTTTCTGTGGTTGGCAAATTTGAATAACAAAAGCAATGATTTTAAACATGTATCTTCCCCATACGATACGATACCATACGATACCATACCATACCATACCATACCATACCTTACCATACCATACCTTACCATACCTTACCATACCATACCCTACCATACCATACCTTACCATACCATACTTTACCATACTTTACCATACCATACTTTACCATACTTTACCATACCATACTTTACCATACCATACTTTATTTAACCACGTTGTCGTCTAAGGGCACAAGTGCTCGTTCAAAATACGAACGTGCATTAAATCTACAATTATAATATCTAGTATATACAGTAAACACCCGCATATAAGAACAAGTGGATTAAGAACATCAGGCTGAAATTTGGCCAATAAAGCACCATATAAATAAGAACAAATTCAGCCTGATAAATAAAACATGTTCTTAATATAAAGGGAAATGGCATTAGAATAAGGAAAAAGTACAGTACAGTAAGTGATCAAAGTAATTATGGTATTCAGGACCATTACAAACTTTGAAATCTATTTTTAAAAGGCTTCTATGTCAATTAAACCTCTAGTAATGTACAATTTGAAGTATTTGTGAAACCAATTGTAAGATCATTTTAAGAACACTTCCAGGCTGATTTCTTACTAAGCACCCCTTAAATAAGAACACAATCAGCCTGTAACCTGAAATCAGTGTTCTTCTATGCGGGTGTTTACTGTATATAAACTAGACCCTCCGTGAGGGTACACTGGGTTGCCTGTGGTACGTGCAGCGTTCCACGCAATTTTTTTCCAGTTGGGGGGGGGGGGGGGGGGGAGGGGAGGGTCACCCAGAAGTCATACCAGAAGTCATACCAGAAGCCATACCAGCAGAGGCCCTTTGGCTCACAGGTCCTCACACGTTCGTACGACGAAACAGATCCTTTTTTGAGGTTAAAAACCTGGCTACCGGCCTTTTAATTAATCATTTGTCAGAAAGAAGAAATTCCTGTCCTCTTTAAAAAAAATTGACACGCATTGTTTACGTGTGGTAGTGAAGTAACACAGCGATTTATTCCATAATGTCAAGTAAGCTGTGTGTTGTCTTCCAGGAGATTCAAGTTGTCCTTGCGTAATATGTAGCTCTAACAGTGCACGATATTGTTTTGGTATTGTCTATCATTGTAGTGCCATGGTAGAAGTCTTGGGTAAATAGCCTGAGAAGACATGTGGTTACTAGCAAAGTACTGAGCCCAGAAAGATTGAAGAAAATAAATGGGAAGTGAAAAACATTGTCTTCTGGGATGACATGTTGACAGTTGTCTTTGCGTAATATGTAGGTCTAACGGTACACGATATTGTTTTGGTATTGTCTATCATTGTAGCGCCATGGTAGAAGTCTTAGATAAATAGCCCCTTGAGAAGACATGTGGTTACTAGCAAAGTACTGAACCCAGAGAGATTGAAGAAAATAAAAGGGAATCGAGAAACATTGGTTTCTGGGCTGACATGTTGATCATGCAACTTCTTTCCACCACAAGTGTAAGCGTGCACTGACAGCATCTGACAGCTTTGCAAACAAAAGTTGAAAGCTGAAGTTGAAAGCTGAAGTTTATCCCTGTTCGGCGGGGTTAGTAAGAAATATACCACTCAGTAACAGAAGCATAGGACCGAAAATTCTATTTTAATGCTATCAACTGCGAACAAAGCAAGATACAGATTTTGTTAGCTTGCTTTATGCAAAACAAATATTGATGTAAAAGTAAATAAATATGGATACACAATTTTTAAGAAGAGCAGAAGTAAGTTTCAGGACGGTCGATCGAGAATAAAATATTTTGCCATCGGTAACAAAATCTACGACATGAAAACAACATTAATTTTGAACCACGAATATAAAAAGTTACCATCAGCGAAAAACAGTTTGGGAGATTTTAGTTGTTTTGTTGTAATTGCACAAGTTTGGCTGCACCGAGTAAATCGCACATCGAATTCAGCGGGTGCTCTGATCAAGTTACCGCGTTATTTTACCGCGGCATGTTTACTCGCGAAACAGTGAAGCAACTGTGTCAAATGATGCCAAGCTACCGGGTTTTTGTTTTTGTTAGTTTTCTTTTTCTTTCGATTGTTATAAATTTTGACAAGAAATGTGCGAATTCAACACAAAGGCTGTGTTCACACCTGGTGCCCGTGCACTTGTGCCCGGGTACCGGCACAAAATGGTGCTGTGTTCAGACACTAGGTACCCGATATGTTGATGCCCAGTTCAGTGTCTGAGTACAAGGTCGAGACCTTGTACTCGGGCACGGGCACCGTGCCCGAATTCTGGAGTGGGCACTTGAAAAAAGTGTGTGTTCACATTAGTGCCCATCAAGAATCGTTCTCGGGCACTGTACTCGGGCACCAAGTGTGAACGCAGCCAAAGATCACAATCGCCCAACTCTCAGAGGTTGACCATTGTTTCTGGAAAATCAAAAATTTACTCTCCAAGACAAGGTTATTTATCACCAGGTAATTCCATCGTTTTGGTAATAGCAGCTACTTTATTATTCATCAGCGTCACAATCTTTTGCCGATTTTGGGGGTCATTTTGTTGAAACTCAAGCACGCTTCCAAAAGACCTGTTTATTTTCGTGACTTATGCGTTACCACAAAAATTCTCCCCGTATCACATTTCCACACATGTATGCAAATTTGCTAAGCTCGACAATTACACAACATGATAAATTTACAAAAGCTGGAAATTTCACAGAAATATTTTCCACCGAAACATTTATTTAAACAAGCAACATATTTGCTATAAGAGGCAAGAAACCCTTCCTATTTCAGTTGCGTGCGTGCAAGCGAAACACACAATCACAAAGCATATGCAATTAAATAAATTTCTGACAGTTCACATTCAACCCTTTTCGAAAGAACCTTGACCGTAAATAATAAAGCACAAAAGAGACAACAAGCTTTCATTCAAATAATGTTTCCCTGTCACATTTCCAATTTTTTTTAACCTTTGCAGAGTTGAGTACAAAATGAATGTTACTTGCCAGACAAACAGGCAAACTTTAAATAGATGCGACTTCAGTAAACACTGTGAGACACACAACAGAGATCACAGATCTACTTGTGGTGTTCGATTCCTTCTCTGTCTTTGTTGAACCCGTAAGTTACCAGAGAAATTTCCATTTGGTTTCAGTGTTGTACGTAACACCACCTTGGCGAAATATTAAAAGTACAGCTCATTTTGATTTCGGCTCGACGGGCGAAAGATTCACGCTGTCGAAGTCCATTACTCGTCGCTTTTAAGATTCCAGATCTTTATGTTTCACCGCCTGTCTTGACGTTCCATTCTTGAGCTCCATATGGGTATCTTTTCTTTAAAGATGTACTAAAACGCCATTCGCGTTACAATGACTTCCGACGCCATCACAGGTTAATTGTGCAGAGCAAGCTACGCATTACCCCAGCCCCCTCAAACCTAACAAAATACGCACAGAAGACTCTATGCACAAAGACACCACTTAGCAGGGGATTGACAGGCAAGACTTTTACCGACACGGAAAAAAATACTAAAAAAAATAAAACGGAAATCAACCCATTTTCCGACTGGGTTTGGCAACCCAGTAAAAAGAAAAAAAATTGCAGCTGAATCGATCTTAGCTTAACATTATCGGCCTGGTTTCGGCCATCTTGACTTTGACTGGAAGTTTATTCCACAGTTGAGCGCACTTGTAGGCAAAAATTAAGATTAAATATTAATACCATTTCCTCTTAAATTGTAAGACGTTTCTCTTATGCTAAAAAGTGTCTAATGAATTTCGGCCTTGTATTCCCAATGCATTTAAATAAGAGGATCAGAGATTGCTGCTTTTTCCTACGCTCTTAAGTGTCCAACTTGCATATGTTTACGAGTTCTTGGTAAGATAATGAATTCCCGGTGCCCTGTCAGTGTCCTTTATATATAATGATTGGCGTCTTCGATTTTATTAGCCCGGACGTTCCCCACCCCTGACTGGAGGGGACTACAATATTCTAGATGTGGTCAAATGAGAGATTTGTATAATGCTAGCATAACGTCCATAGGTACAAAACGTCTAATTCTCCTAAGTGCGCCGGTCTTCGCATACGCTTTTTTTATTTTTTAGCTGACTGGAAATATTCTCTCTAAAGTTTAACAGGCTATCAAGTTCCACGCCCAGGGGCCCGTTTCTCGAAAGTCCCGAAACTTTTCGGGGCATTTTCGGGTGTCACAATGCCTTTTGTATCTCAAGAACAGAGAGGATTTAAGTCGTCAAACTTCACAGACATATTTTGTTTAGTTAGTTTGAAAACATGTGAAAAGGTCGCCTTTCCAAAACAAGTGGTTGGCAGTTTCACAAATAGCTTTTCGGGCCCGAAAAGTTTCGGGACTTTCGAGAAACGGGCCCCAGGATTCAAATAGAGGGAAGTTTAGTAAGGCCAGAACCATTCAAAGTTAAGTCAAGATCGTACTAGTCTTGCAAGGACTGATCGGAAGGGCTTGCGTCTTGACATTGTTTATCAACAAATAGTTTGCATCGAACCACTCCGACAAGCTGCTGAGACCCTGGTTCACAACGAATTGCGGGGCAATGGGCGAGACATCTGATGCATACAGAGTCGTTTCATCACCGTATAATCTCAAAGACACGTCCGGGACCGCTTAATTCCAGTCATTAATAACTATATATAACAACAGTGGCCCGAGGAGGTACACCCGTGGAAGCCCCGCCCTCAACTATGAATAACTTAAGCACGCACGGTGCAAGCAAACTCTTAATTTCAGATACGATACAATAACCAACTCTTAATTTCAAATACGATACAATAACAAACTCTCAATTTCAAATACGATTCAATAAGAAACTCTTCATTTCAGATACGATACAATAACAAACGCTTAACTTCTGATACGATAAAGATACTCGGAAACTAAGGGGTAGATAGTGGGGAAAGAGTGTCTGCTGTAAGAGACAATTTCTTAAATTGTCGAGATAAGTGCGAGGATCTCTTCTCTCTTTCGTCTGTAACCCGCCCTTCAAATATACATTTATTTCAGATACCATAAAGATATTGGAGACTAAGTTGTAGATAGTGGGGTAAGGATGTCTACTATACAAGAAAATGCTTAAATTGTCCAGATAAGTGAGAGGATCACTTTTCTCTTTCGTCTATAACCCGCACTTCAAATATGTATTTATTTCAGATACGATAAAGATACTTGGAGACTAAGGGGTAGATAGTGGGGTAAGGGTGGCTACTATACGAGACAATTGCTTAAATTGTCCAGATAAGTTTTGAGGATTATTTCTCTCTTTCGTCTTTAACCCGCGCTTCAAATATGCATTTATTTCAGATACGAAAAAGATACTTGGAGACTAAGGGGTAGATAGTGGGGTAAGGGTGTTTACTATAAGAGACAATTGCTTAAATTGTCCAGAAAAGTTTTGAGGATCACTTCTCTCTTTTTGGTCTTTAACCCGCAATTCAAATATGCATTTATTTCAGATGCGATAAAGATACTAGGAGACTAAGGGGTAGATAGTGGGGTAAGGGTGTCTACTATAAGAGACAATTGCTTAAATTGTCCAGATAAGTGTGAGGACCTCTTTTCTCTTTTGTCTTTAACCCGCACTTTAAATATGCATTTATTTCAGAAACGATAAAGATACTTGGAGACTAAGGTGTAGATAGTGGGGTAAGGGTGTCTACTATAAGAGACAATTGCTTAAATTGTCCAGATAAGTGTGAGGATCACTTCTCTCTTTCGTCTTTAACCCGCACTTCAAATATGCATTCATTTCAGATACGATAAAGATACTTGGAGACTGAGGGGTAGATAGTGGGGTAAGGGTGTCTACTATATAACAGACAATTGCTTAAATTGTCCAGATAAGTGTGAGGATCACTTTTCTCTTTCTTCTTTAACCCGCACTTCAAATATGCATTTATTTCAGATACGATAAAGATACTTTGAGACTAAGGGGTAGATAGTGGGGTAAGGGTGTCTACTATAAGAGACAATTGCTTAATTTGTCCAGATAAGTGTGAGGATCACTTTTCTCTTTCTTCTTTAACCCGCACTTCAAATATACATTTATTTCAGATGCCATAAAGATATTGGAGACTAAGGGGTAGATAGTGGGGTAAGGGTGTCTACTATAAGAGACAATTGCTTAAATTGTACAGATAAGTGTGAGGATCACTTCTCTCTTTCGTCTTTAACCCGCACTTCAAATATGCATTAATTTCAGATGCGATAAAGATACTTGGAGACTAAGGGGTAGATAGTGGGGTAAGGGTGTCTATTATATTCGGAGAACCAAGGGTAGATATTGGGGTAAGGGCTGAGTCTTTTACTCCGAGGAGTGATCAGCATGTAAAATCTCCTCATAATCTTAATAAAATATCTGTCAACCAGGTATTGAGAAAGAAGATATTAGCAGCACAAGACGTGTAGTTTTGATTTAACACCAAATACTCATGACTACCCAAAAAAGAAATCTGTGGTACTAGTTAGGAGAATGAACGTTTCGATCTTGCGAATGGAAGGGCTAACAAAGGAAACAAGAGAAGACAAGAAAAAGTTTTCTTTTTCGTCTCTTAAAACGTTTTACTTGTCCATACAACCTTACAGTACGCGTGGGTTTCCGAGGATGAACGTTTCGGTTCCTTACGTGCAGTAAATGACAATATGAGCGTTGAACTTGGGTAGAAGGAGGTTGCTATGTTAACGTAAGGAAACGTTCTCTTTTTCGTTGTTAAACAGTTCTCCTTGTTCTAAAATCCTGAGCTTGGGGATGAACGTGTCGGTACCCTTTATTTAAGGTAAATGACGGTGTGAACCTTTAACTCGGTTTGAAAGAGGGTTATGGTAATCCTTAAGTAAGACCATAACAGGACTTTCGTCAACTCGCTGTTCCCGATAAGCAGAATAAACCGATCAAACTCTCTGGTCAAATTGATTTAATTCGTAAACAAAACACTATTTACAAAGCAAAGTAACTGAGAAACTTCGTTGCTTAAAAAGCCTTCGAAAAGTTGCATAAAAAGGTTATCCAAAAAAAATTGTTTGTTTCGCCTTGAAAACGCACGTATATATAGATATTGCTTGTATACAGTAAAAAATCATTTAAGCGAAAACTTTAATAATTTACTTTTAATTACAAGGATTTTGTCAGATTTGTTCAACCTGGATGTATTAATGTATTATTGATGCATCAATTGAAGCACTGAATTGAATCTAGCATTAGCCTTAAATAGTTTCCTCTAAAAATTCAGTTGTTATAAACGCGTAAATAAATTTATTTTAAGGAGGCTCGAAAGGGTTTCAACACTTAGAAGACTATCTGTTTAGATCGAATGACGCTACAACACTGTATCACGTAACAAAAATGTTGTGGTACCATGTGAAACACCGATTATTTCCAAACAAGATTTGATCATTAGTGTGATGTAATAAGTTACCTTGGCAACGGGAAAGCCCAGCAAAAATACCCTATATTTTCGATTTAGTTTCTCATATATTTCAAAAACGAACTCGGTGACCCCTTTTTTTAATTGCTGAAAAGAGATTCGAGTCTGTCGAGAGGATTTAGAGAGCTACCTCAAAAAGATCACAAAATTAAGGTGGCTTTGAATCTAGTGGACAAAATTATCTAAAACTTGCAGAAAGTTTCTTCATGCCCTTCAGATTACTTTTCAGAAATAAAAAATGGGGGTCACCGAGTTCGTTTTTGAGATATAAGCAACTAAAGACAAAATAAAGGGTGCTGCCCGTTGCCACGGTGACATATTACGTCACAATAATGACTGTATCTTGTTTCATTTGGTACCACAATATTGCCAATACATGATACAACGTTGTGGTGCCGGTCCTTCTAATAAGAGCATCACTTGGAAGGGTTGAAAATGGTTCGAGCCTCCTTAAAAGAACTTGCCAATATTAATTAATTAATGTGCTGTTGATACAATGTGTTGTTGATAAAAGCACCGAATTGAAATTAGCATTTGCCTTAAATAATTTCACCTAAAATTCATTTGTTTTCCTGCTCTCACATATTCAGGAGCACTGTGCTCCACAGAAAAGTTGAATTTTCACCATAAAAGGAAGTTCAACGAACACTTGTTCAGAACTGATTTAGATATCATCACAGTAACTTGTAAATAGCCTTCACGTTCAGACACATTCTTAAAATTTGCATGAACAAACTACTGTAAAGTACCTTAATTAAACGACACTACGGGAAATGGTCGCCCACACAACAGACCTTATTCGCTTGTCAATTTGCTTTGTCGAACCCAATTCAAATCTCTCGGGGTTTAAAATTGCATTTGCACGATAATGACGATAATGTAGCATTCGAACTTAAATTAAATGGAAATAATTGGAACAAAACGTTTTATTCTCAAAGGATCTCAGTCGAGCACAATACTGAGGTGCCGATTTCAAAGTCTATTGAAGTAAAGAGACAAAGAATGAGGTGCAACGAATTGACGATTTGAGCATTTCACCAGCTTGAGTGCTTTGGGAAAGCGAAGTAGATTCAAAAAAGCAACTGACTGAAGTCATAACAAGTCAGTGGATTGCGCGCCTGCATTCTATCATCTATGTGGACATCTTGAGTAACACATTTTCCTTTCTGTTTTATGTAAAGTGGTACTATGACCAAAATCAATTCTTCTTTTTCTCTGGATTTCAAAACTACGTTAACAAAACATTAAGTGATCCAAGTTTCAAGACTTGATTTCAAAAGGACACTTCCTTTATTTTAACTGAAATGTTCCTATTTAATTAATTATCTGTCATTACTAACTCAACAATCTTGAGAAAGAGCTGGATCGAGACGAAAATGACGTCAAAGACTCAAGTCACAATGCATGTGTATGCATGTGGCTGAATTAATATGCAGCAAGGGAGTTTCGGATCAGACTTTTAAATTCGTGTTTTGCATCTATAAGAAGCTAAATTTACACGTTGAAACTAGTAAATGACGTCACTTACCCCTCTAATGTCCAATTGGTCAGTTTTGAACGTAAGTATTGGCGCAAAATCCAAAAATTATCCCAGGCAAAAGTTCCGCAAGCACACTTTCAAAATCTGATTTTTATCAGAGTAACACTTTAACTGAAAGTCACATATCTCAAGGGACAAACTGGGTGTCTTTATCTGTATGTAACCCTTAATTCCTCGTAATGCATTAGCAAAAAAGTGACTTTTAACCTATCAGTGCATGCCTACCAACAAACTAGGAGTGGAGGGTGGCGAGTGATGAGATAGTAGTCAAAAAGACAACATCGTGGATCATGAGATCCTTTCATATAAATGACTGAGCATGAAATTAAGTTAAACCTTTTGAAAGAAGATCAAGCTCATCACTGAAGTTCGAAGAGACAATCTAAATTAACGCAAACAACATCATTGGACTTGGAAGGCAATTCCAAAGCAGTAAGGGAGGTGTTTACAGCAAGCGCCTTGGAAAGCAAAGTGGCACCCTCATCACCAATGGAGTTACCAGACAACTTCAAAGTAGTAAGCGAGGAGTTTACTGCGAGGGCCTGGGAAAGTGAAGAAGCACCCTTATCACCAATTAAGTTCCAAGACAAATCCAAAGTAGTAAGGGAGGCGTTTCCTGTGAGGGCCTGGGAAAGTGAATTAGAACCCTCATCACCAATAGAGTTGCAATACAAATCCAAAGTAGCAAGTGTGGTGTTTACTGCAAGGGCCTTGGAAAGCGACGTGACACCCTCATCACCAATGGAGTTCCAAGACAACTTCAAAGTTGTAAGGGAGGTGTTTACTACAAGGGCTTTGGAAAGCGAAGTGGCACCCTCATCACCAATGAAGTTCCGAAACAAATGCAAAAATGTAAGGGAGGAGTTTACTGTGAGGGCCTGGGAAAGGGAAGTCGCACCCTTATCACCAATGTCGTTGGAAGACAAATTCAAAGCGTTCAGGGAGGTGTTTTCTGTGAGGGCTCGGGAAAGGGTAGAAACACCCTTATCCCCAATTTCGTTGAAAGACAAATTCAAAGCGGTCAGGGAGGTGTTCACTGTGAGGGCCTGGGAGAAGGCAGAAGCACCCTCGTCACCAATATCGTGGTGATACAAACGCAAAGTAGTAAGGGAGGTGTTTGCTGTGAGGACCTGGCAAAGGGCAGGAATGCTAGTTCTCAATGCGAAGTCCATGTTAATTTCCGTCAAATCAAGACTCTTACCGAAAGCATAAATTAACTTAGTATACAGGTTTTCCGAGCACGTTTTACATTCCTCTATGACGTCCAAAGCCAAGTGCAGGTACGACTTCGGGTTACCCGGAAATATGGGGTCTGTCACATTTGCAAGTGAGGCAACACTAGTTACAAACGACACTGCCGTTTCCTCGGATTGTGAGGCTATGATTCCATTCATGAACTTGAAAACTTCATCTAGTTGAACAAAATATCTTTTGTCGGTCAGAACTAACGTATTGTCAATTGCTCCATTAATGATGGAAAATGCAAGATACAGGCCCGAAAAGAACTCTTGAAAACTCTTGTGAAAGAAGCTATAACGGAAATAAGGCGCTCTCTTGCTACCGCCATCCTGGATCGAGAGAAAGCCAAATTTAATGAACAGACTTTCCTTGAAATTTTCTTCGGCGTCTTCGAAATGCAGCTCTCCTTTAGAAAGAGATTTCAGCGCCATTTTGCCTAGAATCATCAGTTCCTTCATGTAAACTGAAAGAAGGTCTTTACCACTACTTGGTAAGTGGTTCTTGATTTCGTATCGTCTCAAAACGAAGAGAACAATCTCTAAGAACAGCTGTGTTCTGTTGTTTGGTAGAACGCCGCCAAAATCTTCGAAAAGCACACAGAGCAGAAGTGTATTTAAAGGGTTTTTTGTTAGTTCTTTTAAATCCCCATAAATACGCCGAACATTATAATCATCAAGTATTTTTGTTAGTTTTTCTGCCATTTTTCCTGCGTGTCGAAAATACTTCTCTATAAAACACCTCGCCTCACATGTGCTGAATCCCACAATCTCCAACAGTGTGTCCGAGTAAGGTATTACTTTATTTCCTGCTTCATGACGAGAAGTAAGAACAATGTAACAACCAGGGAGCTCTTTTCTCTGAATAAGACTAAGATACACAGCAAGTTTTTGAGGGTCTGCCTCATCTAACCCATCGAGCACTAACAGGACTTTAGAAGGGGTTTCTCGCACGAACCGGAAAAACGTTTCTTTCAACTCTGGGTCAATTTCTTCCGGCAGAATTTGATTGTCAATAGCTTCCCAGATGGTAGAATCAATTTCACGACATCTGAGGAGCAGGAGCACCTCAATTCTTGGGAAAGACTCGTCCCATTCGCGGTCTTCTTTAGTTGCCCAATCATATGCCAGCTTTTGACAGTAGGTCGTCTTTCCCATGCCGGGTTCGCCCTCAATCAGGACAATCCGTGGATGTTGGCAATCTTCGTGTGATCTAAAAATACTTGTCATGTTGGTGATTTCTTTCGTCAGCGTTCCGCGTGTCTTTTCTTTTGCGACTATCCTAAGTCTGGTGAAAATGTTCTCTAGTTGGAAGCTGAACCCTTCACACCAAGGAACTAGCCAAACCACTCCTTCACACTTTTGGTAAATTTGTCTTATCCATTTTATGATATGACTTTGACATGAAAAACTAGCTGCAAAACAAACAAACACCGAGAAAACAGGGTCAATTTTGGAGGTTGATGATTCAGAGTTATTCAATTCTTCAAGTTTTGTTTTCCATCACTGAAAGACTATTTCCAGTTTTATAGCGAAAATCCATCCTTTGCCTCTGGTAGGCTATTCTTGGCTTACCAATTTTCTAGCTAATACTATATTCATTGTTCAAACGGATAAAGTAACTTAGCAAGACAACTTTCCTGAAGAAATGGCGAGAATTTACTGAGGCAAATATACTTGCTGACAAGCTGGCGAGTCACCGTTTTAGTGGTGAATAAATGCCACATGCTAAATTTGGTCTTGTGAGTGAAGTTTAGAGGTTTCACTGGTTTGCAAGCCCTTGGCCGATTTTTCTTTGTATAGCCGCTTTTAAAGTCATTTCTGGCACACAAACAAGCAGAGTTTCTAAATGAATCTGTTGTCCTATCCACATAAACAAACGTTTGTTTTCATGCAATTAAAAATTCCCACAAAATGGGTTCTGCCGGCTTGGATGAGTCTAAGGCTTCCGTATCACAGTGCTTAGTGGTAAGAACTAAAACGAACACAAGTTGACACAAAATTAATACAATATTATAGGAATAATATTACTTTCAAATTGAAATGGAGTCACGATTAAAATAAAGTAATAAATCCATTTTAAAACCACTTTAGACAGAACAAAAAGGCTGATATGTAAAAAAAAAAAATGCTCATTTTTGCTCAACACATTTTACAGCAATTTTTGGGACATATCGGATTTTACGATCATGGTACGATTTTGTGTTCGCTTCTATTTTCCAACATGGTCAAATTCCTTTTATCCCTTTTTCCCTTATTTAAGGTCATATATACCTTCCGTTTGATGAAAAGCCAGGGAAGAAGATGGAAAGCTTTTGCTTGCAACTTGGAGCTGACTTTGTTCATTGGCAGGTCTAACATCTGTCAAAATCACATAACCATAAATAACTTAAAGGTGCCAATCGCATACAGAGCGCAGACGAGATTACTTGTATCATAATGTCATTAGTTCTAGCTCAACAACTCTGAGCAGCAGAAAACCATTTGATTGGCTGTCTTGGGGATTCCTCTAAACGGCAGACATGCGAACTAGCTACTATTTGCTACTCACAACATATGAAAAGAAGGTCTAGGTTTCGTTGTTTGGCAAGATTCTATGGCAACGGAATGCATGTTCTTGACAAAACGTCAAGACACAAGCAGTACCTACCTCAAAACCAATGTCAGAAAGACATAATTTAAAGAGCTTCTTAGTCAGTTAAATTAAGGTCCAACATAGGTTTGGCAGGATGGAGGGTGGGGCTAAAAATCAAAACGGGATGTGGGATATAAAAAACTTTAAAGGCGCAATGTGGGATGAAAATATGACGGTGAGACCGGAATATGCTCCGTTTTCGTAGCAGGATACGGGATACGGGATAGGACAGTTTTATGCGGGATAGTAAGTAACCTCAAGTTATGAGATGAAATGCTTTAATTTGCTTGGAGAATGAAAAATCTGGCTAAAATACCCTAAAACCATTCTCAGAAACCACGCAAAAAAAAAAAGAAGGAAAACAAGGAACGCGCCCGACTTGTTCCCGTGGCTGTCAGCTTGCAGGCATCCCACGGAATAAACTTATTTTCTGTCGTTTGTTCTCTCGGAGTAACATGTCACGCGGGTTAAAAGTAACCTTGTGGTCAAAGGTCGATTACTTTCAAGCAGTCGTGTTCATGGACATGAGCGCGATAGCGACAACGTCAACTTCGCCAACCTCGTCTGAAAAACTGCAGTGCAATTTATTACGGAAATGGAAGCGTTTGAAGCAGTATTCTCCTTAAGGAAAAATGTCGGGCGGTTCTACTGAAAAAGGAAAAACGCTTAAGAAAATCCGCAGCCGTCAGTTTAGTTTGTCAGTTGTTTTCCTGTTGTGTATTTGTCATCAACGTTATAGACTAGTAGTAATCTTGGATTACTGAAGTGCGTTCGACAGTCGCTTTGGAAGCAAAGGAGAAGGGTAGGGAAAAAAACAATCTTATAGGAACAAACAATCATAAGGTGCGCGATCGCCATTTGCGCATATGACGTATCAATGCACATATGACGTTATTCAAGATGGCAATGAAAAAGCAGCAGAAAGAAAAAAGTTCCTAGCTCACCCTACACAAAGGACACCCAAGATTAAAAATTGCAGCTTAATGTCGAAGGCAATAAATGACAGAAACAGGTGTGTATCTTTTCAACATTGACAGTAAATACAAATGAAAGCACACAACGTTCACTGGTTTCAATACTCTGTAAGTGGCGTTTTTCAGTCCAACTGCACTTTTGCGTCCAAATTGAGTCATTACCTTACTGCTTAATGAGAGTACATTATTGGTAACGTGGATGCTATATAAATTGTCGATCAGTTGAAATATGGCGTTGAGCTGGAGCAACGCGGCTTCAACTAGGCGAGATCAGGATGAAAATGCTGTTGCGCCGGGATGGCGGGACAGAATTAAAAATAGCGCCCGATGCAGGATTCAAAAAGACTATTTTGGACCATCTAAATTTAGGATCAGATTAAAACTTGCTTCGGTTTAGACGACTTTACCTGCATGTCGCTTTGATTCTTTCCCTTCTCCTCTTGCTTTCTTTCGTAAAAGGCGGGTGAAACATTTTAAAGTAAAAACCCCAAACTTCAGTCTTTTTTTGCCTTAAAAAAAAGGGCACAGAAAAGATTCAGATCCTCAAGCAAAATATTACAAAGAGCTACTGAGATCGGTTTAAAAAAATGCTATTACAAAGGGTTGTCATAACTTAATCTCAGGAAATGCTCATGGTGGTCCTCAAAATATTCTTCAGTGGTTATCAGTGCTTCCAGAGTACAAAGCATACGCATATGACGTCACAAGGACCAAATAAAGAAAGCGCTGTCACGTTAGTGTCCAGAAACTAATTCCCCGTTTTTTTACACAAACATAACGTAGCATCTCTTGTTTCAGTTGATTAGAAAGAAAGGTAACTTATCACGTGAGTAAACAGGCACTCTATGAGAATTGTCTCTCCAACGACTGATTTTTACTTGTAAAAGCTCTAATGATGTTTACCTTTTTGGTCCTCTCTGTCTTTTACATTTAATCTGCATAGTGCCTCTGATGGGTTCTGAAGGTCGTACGAAGCAACTGTTGAAATAAATTATCGCAAACATTAAAACAGTGACCCGCTCACAGTAATTAAATAGGCAATATTACGCTTTGGATTGGAGCCAACTATGATAAACTGCCGGTGTATTCAGTTTTCTAGTCACCCTTAATAAGGCTCAGTCTCCGTGATAATTGATTTGTTTAGTTCCTTTTTCAGCAAATTTTGAGTTGACGAAGCTGCCATTTGCAGTTGCTCTCTACATGATAGAAAAAGGGTTAACCAACCATCAAGTGACACATTTTAAACGATTGCCATATAAAATGATTAAAATAAATCTGGTACAAAAACAAAACAAAGTTGATATATAAATCCATACCAATAACTGAATTAATCATCTTTTTGAGAAGATCTTCGCACTGCTCAGACCAGCTATATTTTGTGCTATAGGAGTCACGCAAAGCCTTAGCCTCATCAAGCCTGGTCTGCCTGTTTTTGTTCCAGATGTCCTTCATAGCTGCTGTCCACACATTGGGATCCTCAGAGTCAATGACGAATGAAGAACCAAATGGTACATTGCCCAGGGCTTCTCCAAAGCCAGAGTTCTTGCTGACGATCACAGGTAGCCCAGCTGACAGAGCCTCCAGTCCTGTTAAACCAAATCCTTCTGTTCTAGAAGGCATGAGTACAAGATCCACCTCACAAAATAATTCCTTTAAGCTTTCTCGGCTTTTGATATAGCTTCTCACCCTCAGGCGATTCTTAGGAATACCACATTCAAGCAATCGATTTGCGATCTCCTCATGTTTTCCATCAGCTGCTCCAACAAAAACAAGATGAGTGTCAGGTAATGACGCAACAGATGTTGCTGCAATGTCAAACCCTTTTAACTCAAAATCTTCAGCATCTCCACGACCGAACACCAGGACACTGCGCTGTTTTCTTTCCTCAGGAACTTGTTGAACACTACTGACAAATTCATTAAAAATACCAGGAGTGAAGTCAAAAACATCCTGATCTTTTTCACAACAGCGGAGATATTTGCGAAAGGCCTCTGCCAGCTTGGGCCCGATTCCTATAACGAAATTAGCCATCTTGCACAGCTCTACGTCAACATTGCGCTTTTCCTCGCCCCTTGAGATTGGATTCTCGTAACATTTGAACATTCCTAGTTCCTCGGGGTCAGTGTGTATCACTTGTATCCACTTGCATTTGTGAGAGTTGCGGATAACTTGTGCTTGGCGACCAAGTTTCACTCCATGACCAACAACGACGTCTATTCGCAAATGCTCTGGTGGAAAGCTGAGCCATTCCAGTTCATCATATCCAGGTAGTCGTGTTGCCTCGAGAATCGTTATACCACGGCGGTGGGCTTCAGTCTTATCTTCATAAGAGCACTTTGGTAAAAAGTATGTGATTTGGACTTCTGGGAATTTGGCCAGCTGTATGGCCAACTCTCTGTTGATTGTGGAAAGTCCGCCTTTACTGGATCCCCACTCAGAAGCCAAAATGGTGACTTGAACCTTGTTGGGGCCAAGTTCTTGAGATTGCTGCCATGAGGTTGACGCCATAGTTAAGTGTGGTTACGTGTTAATGCTGTTGCACTGGGTTGGATGAACCTTGAGCCAGCGATATTCCGCGTCCTTCACACACACGCAAAAAAAAAAAAGAAATTACCACACACATTAATAATGGTGCACAAAAAGGCGACTCCGTAAAGGAAAAAGGGTATGGAATGTCGAGAATGGCCAAGGGAAAGGCCGTTTCTTAATAACTGGGGAACAGTGGTTTTTCTACTGAGCAATGGTTAATTAAATTAGCAAGATTTGTCTTTTTAGTGCTTTCCGGCCACTAAAAGCTGAACTACACGTACTTGATACATCGGCAAACTACGTTAAAATAACTAATACTTGTGTAAGATAATATGGATGATTAGGAGAACGAATTACTACAGGTACCAGTTAGGAAGAGGAGATGCTCACAAATTTATACTTGTAAGCCATTTTGGAGTACGCGGTTGGTTATTTGGTGGGGGAGATTTGCAAGAGAATACATGAAACAGTATTTCAATGCCTCTACCATACAGTTTTACAGGAGAGCATGTCCACAGACCAGGCAGCCTGAACCCGCCTTTAAACTTGCATTTTTCGCTCCAAATTTGTCTTCTCAAGGCGGCTCAATCAAGCTTCAACAACTTTAAGAGAATGTCAGTCAGAAATTGACTCAGGTTTACAACACTTGTTCAGGGAAAGACAATGTTATGGTATCATATGAAACACCAATGTTTTTAATAACAAATAATATACAGTAGGTCACATAGCAACAGGAAAGCCGTATAAAAACTCTGTAAAGAGTTTCACTTTAGCCTGCTAATTTAACTAGCTTCACCAACTTCGCTTTTGAGATATAAGCATTTAAAGACAAAACGTAATGCGTTTTTGGATAGATCTTTTAACGCTATGGTCACCTGTGATGTCACAATTTTGAGCACAATTTGTTAAGCGATATAACAGTTGTTTTATGTGTATCGTACCATTAACATTGATGCTTGGTGATACAGTGTTGTACAACTGATTCTATCATTCCAATCATGTACATTTTCGTCAAAGTTGTCCATCCCCATAATCACGCAGTCAAAAGTATCATTCTTAATAATTTTAAATTACTCCAAA
>OX421446.1:52790979-52808479 GCA_949126865.1 Montipora capitata
CTCCACTTAGCGACACAGTTGTTAATAATAATTTAAATAATAACCTTTAGTCAATTTCATGCAGTGAGCAAGTTAGTAAAAGTAAAATAACTGTAAAATTATTGTCAATATTAGGGAACATAGATACTACGTCCCAAGAGACTAACAAAGTACCTCCAGGAAAGGGGCCGTCATTATTAATTTGTTATATTCTATTAAGTAGATCAGTGGTGTCCTTAATGAAAGATGGTAATTTGCGAGCGAGTGGTTGTAAATAAAATTCAGTGAAAGCTGACAAATTCAGTGAAGCTGACAAATTCTCAATTGCTTGCCTTAACAAAAGGCAAGAATTTCATTCTAAAAACAGAATACACTTCAATTCTACATGATTCATAGATGCACGCTTTTTGATAAAGAATTTAATTTTTCAAATATTTCAATCGTTCAAGGGCTTATGTTGGGGAATTTGTTGTTTGACCGTAAATTGAACAGTTTGGCTCAAAGGCCCCAATCTGGGAATTTGTTATGATTGTTGTGCATTGTTAGTGGATTCAGGTTTAGCTTGAGCTCGTGTTTTTATATTGGTTCTTTTACTATTTTGTTTGCTTTTCTCTTTAGTTATACTCTTCAGTAAAGTAATACCTTTAGGGATTTTTCACATCTTTGACGATTTTTAATCAGGCAGTAAACTATGCAGGAAAATCATTAAGTACATTGTTTAACCTTTTGTTATGTCCGTTCTATTGTATTTTTTAAGTTCTTATGTAATACCTTTAGGAATTCGGTATACCTAAGAGACAAGCAACAAACACTGTAAACATACAGTACCGCTCAGAATTAACCTAACATGGAACGCGTTCGCGAACGCGATCAGAACGAAACTTGAACGAGAAATGAAACAGCAACAGAACAGATATGGAACGGGAGCAGAACGGATATGGAACAAACAAGTTCTCTTTAACCTGTTCTCTTAAGAACACGTTCTCATCTGCAGGAACGCGTTCTAGAGAACGTCCCTGCTTAGCGAGATTTACGTGTACTTTGTGAAGTCCACATTTGTTAGCATTAGGCGCGTGTCGCTTGACACCCGGCCCGGTTAAAAAAGGGATTGGTGTTCAAGGCCGCTAAATTAAACGCTTGATTTTAAGACTACAATTAGGAAACTGTAATAATCTGAAAACGGAGATGGAAAGTACATTTCATGTGCATTTAGCTGGTAAAGAGAAAGCTTCAAAATATCTTTCTGTTTTCAATTAAGAACAAAACAAAAAAACCCGCACTTCAAATCAGCGAGAAAAACAGTTGCAGTGAACGGGGTTGAGATGTTAGTGTGAATATTTTCTTTTTCTCAATATGGCCAAAGAGGCTTGAAAATTTACGTACACATTAGTTGGATAATACCGTTCATCCACAGACAATGAGTACTTTTGATTTGTAGAACCAGAACTAGCGTTACGCGACTAGTTTTTGCACTAAATTTTTAACCATCACGCCAAAAATAAATTTATCGTTTGATCTGTGGTTTGGTTCGTTCGGTTTGAATCGTTTGTAAAACACTGGGTTTCCTTCACTTTAATCGTTCCTTTAAGATATTTCTTTTGTACATTACCGAAAATACACGTTAAAATTCCACTAGCCGTGAAATGCGCGCAAACAAAACAATTGGCTCGTTCTGCTTCACTAAACAAGTTTGGTTGCCTAGCACGTGACAATTTTTACTCAATACGTGACTAATTCTCTCACGCAAAGTACAAACTTTAAACCCCCGAAACCTTTTAAAAACGCTTTAAACCTTTCTTTTTTACCATTCTTTCAAACGATAGCTGCCGCGAACCAAACGAACGATAGAAAGGTTAAAGCGATACAAACAATAGAAACGAAATTAAAAGTGCGATGTTTCGGATCAAAATGTACCACGTCCAACGAAAAATTTTCGGATTCCACCAACTTTGTCTTTGTGCTGTCCGCTAACAAAGCAAAATAAACACAAGGAAAGTATCAAAATAAACAGCAGACATAATAGACAAGCTTTTATTTTCGGTATTATTCCAGATAAATACTTTGTAACAAAGAAATAACAGATGAACTTCGGGTATTGTCGGTAAGCGTTTGACAACCAATACCGTGCGCAAGGCCAAATTTATACGTACCGTAAGTCGTCTTTTGTCCTTGTTTTGCTCACTTTTTGTATACAATCAAATATTATATTTTTGCACCATTGAAAAAGAAATCTTATTGATCACTGCAATAATTTAACTGTATTTTTTTTATATCTCTAGCGCAAAAACCTCGTTTTAGGAAAAGACTAACTGCTTGACGAAGTTACAATCCCATCTTCATCTCGCAGTGAATGTTACCGGTTTTTGTGAACGCGTTCAAAGGAACGCGTTCTGTAAATGCGTTACATGGAATGCGTCCAATGGAACAAAAGAGAACAGAGCTGGAACGGATTCGGAACGAGTATAGAACGGATATAGAACGGACAAGAGAACGGAAATTGAACGAATATGTAACGCGTTCCGTTCAGCGTTCCCTGTTAGGTTAATTCTGAGCGGTACTGTATAAAAAGGAATTTCTTAATCATTATTCACTGTAACTGATGAAGGTCATATGACCGAAACGTTTTAGGTCATCGGAAGTTGTCCGTCCACTGGCCTCTTTTAACTTCAAATTTCCGCGGGGCAACTATCAGCCGATAGTTCCTCGACAGAAACATTCTATTGTCTTTATTGTTCATTACTAAATTTTCTTCCGCGCGCCAGCTCAAAAATCATGTTGAATTATTTTCAACTTTATTAGACGAAAGCCGTGTCAGCCAATGTAAAATTTGAAAAAGAAAACAAACATAAACCCTCTTAATACAATTTCGATTGTTTATTTTCCATAAGGCCGCTTGTTTACAGAGGTATTTTCACGGACGAGTACTATCCATCCGGGTATTTTCCGCGAACGGGCACTATGGGCTGATAGTGTCTCTCCGCGGACGAACACTATCGCATCACATGATCGAATTAAACCAATAAGAATCGGAGAAAATTTAGTGGTGAACTATAAGATCTATTAGAGGACAGACGCACGATTGACGTCACCATCAGCTTTTATGCAAATAAAGTTTAATTCTTTATTATATAAAACAAATACATTCCATGTAGCCGTGGGTCTGTTCAGTAATAGATCACAGAAGACGTCAAAATGTCGCCTCGTGTGCCACTTTTTTGTTCTTACCACATTTTGCCTTCATCTGTGATCTATTACTGAACAGACGCACGGCAACATGGAATCTTTTTGTTAAATATATATAACTTCAGGTGAGTTCCACACTGATAAATCCAGAATAGTGTTCAACAATAATGGAGCGGTAATAACAATGTTTTTCTACTCAATATAGTTTCATATGGACTTTAATACAGGTCTGTTTCGTAGACCAACAAGGAGTTGGACCACTCATCAATTAAATTGTATGTACACTGTAGCATCGCTGGGGTTTATATACATCAGTTGAGTATGAAGTCTAGTTTTTGTTAATTCGTAGTCTGTGCATGATACTTCTTCTCCTTGAGTGTTAGTAAACCTGAACATTAAATTTTGCTTAATTTCCTTATTTGTGTATTGCTGCATGCCACACAGCTCAAGTCAACAGTTCAACCCGTTTGCGAATTCCAGGCTTCTCTCTGGAGTAGCTGAGAGCTAAGCCCTCCATGATGTTAGCATTTGCATGTGGAACATTCACTTTTTCCTGAATAGAATTTAAAAGAAGTGAAGACAATGGCTTGCTCCTTCTACTTTTTGCTTCTAGTAAGAAACACCTCCTAGAGGGTGAGGTTCGCATGTTTACAATCATATTTCCAAAAGTTGCTAAAGCCAGTATTTGTGGAAAGTACTGATAGAGATGGAAAATATTGTGGTCTCATTTTTTTTTATTATCAAACGGAAAGGAAAAATGTCCTGACGTTGAATTAGTCAGTAATAATTACTGACTCTGATCTGATTGAAAGAAAGTACTCTTGATAGCCTGGATTAGTTTTCTATTTTAGGGAAGAATGCATACAGTACAAATTCACATATAAGAAAATAGTACAAGCGGAAATTTGGATTTTACCCAAAAATATAAGAACCTTTTCAGCCTGGCAAAAGGTTCTTTTACAAAAAAATCACCCTTGAGAAAACTTCTGTTATTTTGTATATGTTTTCTTTGATTGACATTTTATTGGATTTTCTCTAGAAATATGTTTTCCATAAAGCTACAGTGCAGTACTGTAAATACAATGTATCTTATGAAATAAAATATAGAAATGTATTGTTGTTCCTCTGAGAAATAAGAACCTATTAAGAAACTACATGTAATCAGCCTTAGAACCTGCTCATCCTGTCCTCGGTTTTTGCTGTATTTTGTAGGGTTAGTAACTTTTACCCTGTTATACAAGCATGACAGTATGCCATGTTTTCAGTTTCTCTGGCTTGGGAGATCCTTGAATTGTGTTCATCTTTTCATTATCAATCCAAATAAACTGAAAAACCAACTAATGAGGTAGAATATGTATGGTGGAATTTTACTATGTGAGTTAAAAAAAGGAAAGTTTTCTTTGAAAATATGAATGTTAACTGTATCCCATCGAATTGGCCTTCAAGAATTTCCTGGCAGATCTCTTCATTTGAGGCACCCATGTTTTCAACTTCTGTTTTAAGTTCAGCCACTTTTTGCCTTGCGCAGTTTTTAAGTTTGTTTCAAATCCTCCGCTGAGTTCGCTTTGACACCAGTTCATATGACACTGGGGGACAACCACCTTGATTTTGAATAGAATTGTTTGCGGGCGGGGGCTGTGAAACACTTTTGTTTACACTCGGTGACAGCCTGTGCAACCTTACTTAACATGCACCACAGCACCTTTAACTGCTTATGAAGGCCACACAGCCAAACTTATTTTCCAAAAAGTTTTCTTTGCTTCAGGGGACAAACCATCTACTGACTTTGGTAGTGACTTTAAATGTCTTAGCTTGTACAGGAGAGTTGTGCATTTGGACGCTGAACATCAAAGGCTGATAGTGGTATTCCTACAGGCTTGACATGTTCGTTCCATCACTTTCCCTTTAACGTCAGTTATGGGACGAGGTTTTTTACATATACTACAAGTAAGTACTCATGAAGACATTGTTTACAATCTCTGAGGCTCAGCTGGGACTAGTTTCTTTTATTTATTTTTTTTGTTCAATTCTTCACAAAGATCAAACCCTCAATAACTTTTTTTTTTAACTTTGATATAAGCTAGACTTAACTCTAGTGAATTGGAGAGTGAAACATTTGTGGCAAATTTTATGATAAATTCAACTCAACAATCGAAACTGAAAGTTGACAATTGAAGCTGAGCTGAACACAATCTTGATGTGTGTAATTTTAAAGGGGGAACTGAAAAGGAGACACTTAACACTGGGGGTCTCACGAACCTTTTAACCGAAGAAGTGTGCGGGAGATAAGCTGAAAATCAACTCTAAAGCGAACCTACCCACGAATACTCAATACCTTTAAAAAAAAAAGAAAAAAGACAAAATTACCTTTTGCAAGGTCTAGCTATAGAGTACACCAAGCTGTAACGACAACAGCAGTCCGATAACGATCTGTAAGAAACCTCACTGTGCCCAGTTAGTGCTCCAGCACTAGAACGACTAGACACTTAAAATAAATTTTAAGTATCTAGTCATTCTAGTGCTGGAGCACTAATTGGGGACACTGTAAACTGAAATTAACAATTAGATACTTAAAATTTATTTAGTGTCTAGTATAACTAGAACGACTAGACACTTAAAATAAATTTTAAGTATCTAGTCGTTCTAGTTATACTAGACACTAAATAAATTTTAAGTATCTAGTCGCTCTAGTGCTGGATAAATAAAGCTTCTTTCCATTTCTTTTTCTTTTTAGCTTGAGTGATTCACGCAGGAATTAACCAGCGGCCGTATAAATGCAGACTTCGCTGTTTAAAGTTTTTAAGTTCATCTCAATAAAGGCCTTAAGCTTTAAGACAGACATTTGAATTTTTATTAGAGAGTAGCCCAGACCTTTGTACTGACATTTTAAGAGGCATTTGTATCGCTTCTCACATTAGTTCGCAACATTATTTTGCAGAAAATTCTACGCGGACTATAAGAACAGGGTCTGGAAGTAGGGGTCTGGATCACGAATCACGAATTCATTTTCCCTACATTCACGAATCACGTAACTGTTGTTTGGGAATCCACGCAATTTGCAATTCGCAAGTGAAAACGTCCAGGCGACCCGGACGTGAACATTGACAGCTTTTATTTCAATTTCCAACGAACCAACCTCTGATTGGCAGTGACCTGGACAAATGATTTATACAACATGTCGCTTCTCAACGTGTCTCTCAATTCATGCCAACTACAAATGAGTCACACAGGTCACATGGTAGATTACGTTTCATAACAATGACAGGACCTACTTCGAACCAGCAGAAACTACAACCTTAAAAGACCACGCGTCACGGTTAATTTATTTTTCACGAATCACGGCTGTATTCCTGCAGTTTTCCCGATTCACGCCCTGTTTTCCGGACAATTCACGGATCACCCCGAAACCCACGAAACCCCTTCCAGACCATGTAAGAATTATAATAGATAGACACATTACCCCAGAAGACCCGCTAATTTCATGACTGATGGAAGAGAAAGCGGAAACTTGCAACTACCCGAAAAGAAGGTCTGGTCGTATCTTTCTTTAGCTTTCTTTTCTTGTTTTTTTCTTTCATGAACGCGAATAATGTACAACGTAATTTCGAACAACTAGCTTTAAATTAAGTTTTCCTTTGAAGAGTAAAGTCCGGTTCAAACTGAACTTTTTCGTTTCTAAACACAAATCTTTACACGTTTCATGCTCAACCGCGGCATAACTAATACAGTGCATTTCACTGAGCTCTGATTGGCTCAGATTTGCTCCGTTGCTAATTGAAATTCCACGGTCCATTAGCTGTTACAGCATAATTATGTTTGAATGTGAAAGTTAATCTGGTGAAACCTCCTGTAGTGCTTTTTTTGCATCCATAGGGTATCGCCTTGATAGAAGATGACATATGACTAAACATTACAAGTACTTCTGAGGTATTGGAGAAGTGCTCTTAAATTAGCCTATGGTATTCTAACACAACAAGTTAATCAAGTTCTTCTGAAATAGAAATAGTAGTCAAGGACAGTATATTGAACAGTCTGTTAAGTTGGATGTCAAGACGCCAAGCTGTGAAATGTTTGAGTTCGTAGTAGTACTTTGCTTTTTTATCCTTACTAACAAATTATAATACATGTATTAACCTCATGTGAACATTTAATTTATCAATCCAAATATCTCAAACCTGAATTTGGAACAAAGAAATCACTTTCATGTTAAGAAGAAAGTAAATAACAGGATTTCTTAAGAATTTGAGTATTTTTTTTTTGCATGGATTCCAAAAAGTTTTTGTTTGACTAGAATTATTGTCGGAATTCAGTGATTTGCTTTTAAAGAAAATTAATCACTCAATCATGACAATCAATCATTCATTCATTCAATCATAAAGTTCTACAGTGACTTACTTGAAGAGCTCTGATCAGTCTCCTCTGTCTTTCAAGTTTAAATCACAACTCTGCCATGCAGCATTTATACCCCGGTCCTGCAATAACAGGGATACCAACAAAAATGATTCTCAAGCATCTACGCTCACAGGTTTGGTAAATTGGACCCTCAGTGTAGTTAGTGTTTCTTGCATTTACCACATTTTTGTCTTGTTGCATGGAGTGTACAGCTGTAGTCCTTGTATGGACGTTACAGTGTAGCTTCCCCAACTACTACCTTTCATGTAAGGGCTGCCATCCATTTTGGTCAGAAAACTGTCATTGAATTAAATTAATTCAAAAATTGAAGTTTTCCCTCCACCCCTTGCTTTAAACTGTCTCCTTTATTTTCTATCAGAATACTGTCCTTTCATCCTCCGTGATGAAGACCTTAATTAATGGACCTTCTTACTCACCTCAGATGTTAAAGCCACCTACATGCAGTAAAGATCTAAGACATACTGATTGACATACTAAATTTGTTAGGGGAGCAGGGGTGGGGTGGTGGTGAGAGCACTCGCATCCCACCAATCTGGCCCAGGTTCGATTCCTGGTCCCGGCGCCATATGTGGGATTTTTCGCCAGGAACTCTGGTTTTCCCCTCTCCTCAAAAACCAACACTGTCAAATTCCAATTCGATTCACAATGCATGGACACATGTTGAACAATCTCCTGAGCGCTGTTAAGGTGTTCCGTGGGTAAACAAATTCCATTTCCATTGAGTTCAAAGCAGTCAAGACGTCTGGAAATGACTTTATCAACCACCTCTTAATTTCAGACATTACATGCAGCTCAGACTTCTTTTGACGTCATTCAATAAAACTTGAAAGAGGTTGAAAGCAGTCAGTGAATGTTTTCGACATCTAGCTCTAAATGACAACGGAATTTTAAGCTTTGAGAGAAATTTATACATAGAAAATAATGAAACTTTTAAGATGACATATTTCATAAGGTTTGAAATTTCAAAAGTGGTCAAATAAGATATGGATATTAAATTGAAGTGATGCTTTGGATCTGTGCATTTTAACTACAGTTACTGTTGTAATTCCTTACCTGAAAATATCTGGTTGTCGCTGTAACATCATGACCAAGAAATTTACATATATGTACTTGAAGAATCTTTCCCCTACAAAACAGGTGAGTGCAAGAAGTCTACAAGAGACAAGCACAGCAAGAAAATGGATTAAAAACTCATACTTTGATATTAATTAATACAGTAGATTGATTACAAATGAGCGACTGCAGTGAATTGTTGTCAGTGGTTTTGTTATACTTGGACATTTGTTGGATCCTCATGCTTTGCATTGTAAAGCTTATTCATTGGTGTGGCAGAAAGCAAAAGAATTTTGTGTGGAGCATTTGGCGGTTTTTCCCTCCCTTCCCCCCACCCTGCCCCTCTTCTTTCCACTGATTATCAGTGTGCTGGGGTGCCTGTCTTCTTGGGGATAAGGCGGGGACTCATGGCTGGTTTCTTAGGTTTTGCCAGCCATCGGTGCAGTCTCTATCTTGGAGCTGGCTACCAATAATGGAAGAGCTCTACGATGTCTCAGGCACCCAACCTCCACTTAGCAATGCAGTTGTTAATAATAAATTAAATGTAAATAATAACCTTCAGTCAATTTCATGCAAAGAATAAGTCAGTAAAATTACTGTAAAGTTAGACAAAATTATGGTGACAAAAATATTTAAGACGACGTTTCAAAATTGTCTGAAACGTGGGAATTTACAGGAACATGTTTGGTGGTGTTAAAATACATTGTCAAGTAGATTACAAAGTCTAACATATGCATACATACCTGCAATAATTCTCAATTTATAATTCAGAAAAGTCTGGAAATCACATCTTTCGTCAAAAAGTTTCCTCCTTTCAAAAAAACAAAACCAAAATTATCATTGAGAGATTTTATCACTACAGAAGAGACAAGAATTAAACGATCCTCCTTTAAGTTGTCATGCTCAATTAATTAGTATGTACATAATAAATTTATTATTTTAAGTTGCACATCTAATTCGAACGCTAAGAAGGAATTTCTTTTAAAAATACCCCTTAGAGCCACAATAAACAAGCTATAGAAAATTAAAGAAAAGCCATGTACTTCACAATGTATTTAACTGCTGTGCACAAGAATGGAATTTTCGATTTTACATTGAGAAATGGTTTGCAGCCAGCCTAGCACGAAATACAGTGATGCCAACCTCTGGAGATTTAAAATCAGGAGATTAATTTTCATCCAGACCCCAATATCCCCATCACCTTACCCTCCATGATCAACTGACCCACTTCTAGCCCACTTCCTCCTCTCCCCCCAAAAAACCCACCCGCCCACCTCCTAAAAACAGTTTCCAAAACAAATCGACAGGTTGGCAATGATCTGTGGGAAAACAGGACACTTATGTTGAAAATTGTTATTCGTTAAATGGAGAATGATCCAGTCCTGAAGACAATCAGTTATTTATCAATATCAATATGCATGATCATGATTCTGCTGTGTTTCCAGAAAGGCGATTCCCCTATAATGCATTGCAATCCCCAAATGCACGTCTTGACTCTCGTATGTCTAAATAACCTGTCATTAAACCTTCATTGATTATTGCCCAAGAGGTAGTGCTGCGGGCCAGTGGTTAGGACGCTTGCCTTGAGATCATCCCGAGTTCCTGGATTCAAGACTCATTCTGACCACTTATAGAAATTGTTGCTGGTAGTCCCTGGTTCAACTTCTTGGCTGTACTTGTAAATAGCCAAGTTGAACTGGTTTGCCTCTGGCCAGTTGGGATTCTTACAGTTGTTAATTGTGGTTGTGTTCTGTCGTTTTGTTGATTGTGTTTCAGTGGTCCTGAAAAGCCCCTATGGGGAGTCATGGTAAATGTATGTATGTATGTGTGTAACCTACGGAAAGAACCCTTTGTTGTTTGAACATGTATACTACCACTATCTGACAGGGCATCTGACAGGATGCGGCGATGTGGATCCGCATAATTCCCTAAAATCCTCATCCTCCGCATCATTACGATTTTTTCCTCATAAAACTGAAGAATGCCAGATATTAGAGGTTTAAAGCAGCTGCTTACCATCCTGAAAATGGTGAGGAAATGGTTCGTGGTCCGACCACATTACAATTTTGCTCCATATCTCCAAGTTGAAACAAAATTCATGACGAGAAAGGAAATCAGATTTCATTGCTTTGCTTACTTTAGGAAAAGTTGTAACAAAATGCCAACTGGTAACCCTTTTATTTCAATGGTAAAAGCTGGTTGCAAATTGGCGACTCCTCCAAATTTATTTTAATCGCAAAGGGAAAGGTCACAATTTTGAGTCCTGATTTACCATTAAGAATGTAAATACACTGGATGGGCCTAATTATTAGTTTTATAATTATTTAAATTTCCACATAATCCGGTGTAATTTCTGCATAATCAATGCACACTTGCGCATAATTTGGCCAAAAATTTCCGCATATTCTTTAATTTTTTTCCACAACCTACCAGAAGCCCAGTATCTGATTGACGAGTTCAGGCTGGACAATCTGTGAGCCAGCCAGTCATGTGAGCCATGCAAGCCTCGCAAGCGGCATTTACACTGTAAGTCAAAGCACCCATTTCAAATAGCTCTGATAAATAGTATCTGTATAAGAACCCATTTTAAAATGGTTAGCTTTCAATAAATGTGTGACTCACATGTTGACTCACATAGCTCACCATGTTGGCTTGCATGACTCGCAGCCATGGCTCGCATGACTCACTGGCTCCCACATGGTCCTCACTCGACAAGTTTTTCATGGTAAGTGAGGAAATTGTCGTTTGTGTTTTGAAGGTAAATAGCCTGCAATAGCCTAAACATTTCTAAACATCTTGGTACTCAATAGAAATATCTGTAGTAATTAAATTAAATTTTGAGTAAATCTTTCAGTTTTGTGTGGATTTTGCTAAATTTTTCGAATTGCGTGTTGCTGTGCCGGTTTGACTGAATTTTGTGGTCGTTCACTTAAGCGTGCCCTGTTAGAAGGCCTGACAAAATGGAACATGCTCCAGACTGTACATACCTGCAATAATTATCTCTTTAAGTTGCTTCAAAAGATCTGGGTATCGCATCTTGAGTTAAGAAGATTCCTCTTTCAAGAAAATGAAACCGAAAATACACATAAACAACTATGTACAGCAGAGACAAGAATGCATTGAACCTTAAGATGTCTTGCTCAATGATTTAAAACATTTACAAAGAGATTTGGTGATGGTTTTTAAAGAAAAGTGAAAGAGGTTGAGAAAAATTAATACTGATGAATTCACCTAAATTCTCAGTTGTAGAAATCAACCTTCAGTTGGTGGCACTGCTGCGTTCTTCTCAATCCTTTTCTTCTAATTGCCAAAACAACCCTAAAAAACAAACCCTTGTTGATAAGCAAGTCTAACTCAAGACCAGAAAATAATTTAGTTTGGTAGTACTTCCAGAATAATGTACTGCCTCTTGGCAGTTTTTGAAACAAGCCCAGCCATATGCATGCAGTTAGATTTCCTTTTACCATTAATTCCGCTTTCTCCGTACAAAGGCGTATTTTATCATAATATCAATTTTGGAGGACAATTGGTTGAAACCATGGTGAAGGCAGCCTGTCTGGAACAACAACATACATATATTTTCGCGCAGATTCATTAAAATGAAATACAAACGCACAGAAGATGTTGAAATTTGTTAGTTAAACGCCTTACATTGCACAAAATGTAATGGATGTTTTATTGTATCCAGAAGGATCATTAATCTGCATACAGAAAGCTCTTAATTAAAGGCCTTTACATTCAAGCTATGTCACGCGTGACCAGTTGTTTTGAAATTGGAACCAAGTATTCACTTTGCTCTCGTGGACATTCTGAATTCCCGTAGATATTTTTTCTTTGATATACATAAAAAATAGTTAGCTATGAACTTTCCTTTTATTATAAGATAAAAGGTGTTTTAACAGAGAAAGCAATTTGAAGTGTTTGATGAATTATTGTTCAGTTATATTATTGTGCATTTTTCGTAGCAACTTTCAGAAAAATCTTCAAGATTCCATTCAAATCTCGGAAGCTCCAAAGAGGAATTCGAACGTTCATTTATTCTTAATTGTGAATACTCATGATCACGCGTGACATAGGTTGACCGTAAAACGAAAATGAAAATGAAAGTGCTGAAAGAGATATTTTCGAGGTTGCACTCAAGCATCATCCCTATCATTGATGCATCATGAATCACGCGATACTAAATTAATGTAAAATGTTTCACTTCTAGTAAACGAGGCCATGGTAAAGTGATCTCCAAACGGACAATTATTCCACAAAGCAATTTGTGGCCGAAGCAAACCGAACAGTATTGAATATTAAAGGTGACCAAGGAGAGATCTTATTCCCTGAAAAGTGACTTATCGTTATACTGTAAGTTACCTCCCCAGCTGGGGAAATAATTCCGCCTTTTTCTGCAATCAGCTGTTATTGCAATCATATGTATAATAACAAGGAAATCTGAAATTTTAACTTACCGATGCAAACTTCCTGCAATACTACCACTGATCAAATCTAACTACATGTAGCTAAAAATAGCTTAGCACAAATTGCCGAATACTCAGTACTTAGATACTCTGCTTTATGGCTGAATCATTTAGATTATGTATTAGTTTAAATATAAGAACACAAACCTTCATCAAGCTGCAGCTTCTCACGAAAACATCAACGTCCAAACTCCTTTCGCGAGCTCTGTATTTAAAGACGCTTGAGGAATCAACAGGAAGATTCAAGCCGAATCCAGACAGTGGGTGGATGACGTCAAAAATGGAGCCTTTCAGCTGGGGTCTGGTGAGAGGGTGGAAAAATTTTGCAAAGTACAGGGGCACCCAACGTCAATTTTCGAAAAATATCTGTTCGGAAGACGATTTGAGATCTACAATTTTCGGAACATTTGTTGTAAAATTTCTTGCTTGCCAGCCTGTCCTAAGATTTTCGAACATCTAAAAAATGGTATAATACGCCATTTCGGAAAATACCATAATACTCTTTGTTTGTCCCCCCAAATTTTGCATAAGCATTGTTTTTGTTTTCTCTTGGGACCATTGTAAGTCCCAAGAGAAACTGGAAACAATGGTTATGCAAAATTTGGAGGGACAAACAAAGAGTATTATGGTATTTTCCGAAATGGCCTATTGCCCATTTTTAACGGATTTTCACCCTAAAAAGGTCACCTAGAATTTTTGGGAGCCTTTTTTCCGGCTGAAATTTTCGAAAAGGTAAGTTTTGATCCCTATAATTTTCGGATCACTAGACTTTCAGCTAGGATATCCGAACAGATGAAAAAGTTACCTATATCTACCGTTTAAATACTAAAATACGTTTATCAATGCTATGTTTAAGTGGTTTTGAACTATATTCTGGTTGCGTGCCCCTGAAAGTAATGGCGTAGACCTTTTTGTGACGGAAAAATTTCTATCTCGATCATCTTTACTTGTCTCATAGTATTTCTTTCATTCTAAAGCGACATTGGCAAGGAAGGATAAATCGTTATGGATCGCCTCCATTCCTCCCCTCCTATCTCTACTAAGGTATTTTGATATTTTGTGATTACCGGTATTCTGTTGTGACACAAATAACCGGCCATGATCACGCAATCACTTGAACATAGCGTGAAAACAATTAACAAGTGACAACAATTTCCTAGATCTTGTCGTCCTTCTTTTCTTCACATGAGCCCGTTTGACCAGGCTGGCTCGGTTTCCGAGATCTCGCTTCACATCTAAATTCCTTTGTAAAGTCATATGAGAGGGCGGGCAAGCTCGGTTGCCGAGATCTCGGTATTTTTCCTTGACCTGGATCTCGGAAGTGGGAAATTTTGCCATATGAACTCTTCTTCCCGGTTCACCGGGGAAGGAAAATAATACAATGCAATTTCGTGACAGAACGGACATAACCGAGTTTTCACTTCTCTTTTCTTCGATAAAGGCCGTTTTTCTACTGGAGACGCATAATCCGCCCAGACGAATTATGCGTCTGTAGTATAAAAACGGCCAGTGAAGCTTGGAATAGTTGAGGGCGACATTGGGGTGTATTAGAAACCGCAAAACCGAAGAAAAAAATCATCCAAAACCGTAAAACCGCAAAAAAATTCGGCCAAAACCGAAAACCGCAGACAAAACCGTCAGAAAACCGATACAATGGTGACAAGTGCAGCATACAGAGCAAACTACACTAACACTTTGTTTCATCAAACTATTTGTGAATGTCATGGACTTGTCTAAAGCCTTCATATCTTTTAGTGTCTGCTAAAATCCTAGGCTTTATTTCTGTCGCTCTCTAGAGCCCGGACTTTGTGGGCTCATTTTCCGTAAAGCAGCTGGTAATGGAGCCAAGTTAAGTTAGGAGAATTTGCACACAAGTCCTCTCTAAAATTGCAATTTTGCAATAGCAAAAAGCTGTAGCTCTGGAAACTTCACTCAAAACTCTCTAATTGAACATTTCTATTTGATAACCAAGACCTGACAGTTTGGAGATTCGAATGGAATGGTTAATCTTGGTCTACTGACATGCGATTGCACTGTTTGTTCCTTGTTTTACATGGCAGCAGGAACTTGCTCAAAGGTTAAATGTGGTAATAAACAGATACTTGCTTAAAACAGGAGTCGAAAATTGAACCTCACTGCCCCCCCGGGGGGAGGACTCCCACATAGAAAGGGGAGGGATGCTCGTCGGACATTTGAAATTAAACCCTTAAAGGAGACCAATCTGGGCGTGGCCCAGGAGTTTTTTGACCCCTAAAACAGACCATATTATAACTCAGAAAAATAAAAAAATACAGCCACTTTTAATGATGGCGAAGGCATTATCATCTAATACTTTCACTTGCGTGAAGAAATATAAAAGTGTAAATATACACTTTTATATTTCTTCGCGCAACCCTAAGGAGATTTTCACCGCTACGTATGATTTCGTTTTGCCCAAAACACCCTAAGTGAGACCAAAATCCGAAATTTACACCCCTAAGCGAGACGACGAGCATCCCTCCCAGTTTTATATGGGATTCCCCCCCCCCCCCCAAACAGAGATTTTGCGCTTTTTTTAGCGAAATCCCAAAACGGATCATAAATCCAAAGTATCCACACCCAAAAAGGATACATGTACTTCAGAACAAATCTAAATCCAAATTTTTGAGATTCATCATCTCAGCGTTTTTTTGGGGGGAAAGGATTTGAAAAAAGTATCTTTGACAGGCAGCTTTTCATGCAAAAATGATACACAACAGGAACCATAAATGACAGTTTTGCCAAATGTTTTTCTCGTACCATTTTTACGGCACGATCAAAGACACAAATACTCTAAAAGTTTCTTGACAGCAGTAATATGGTTAGCACCTTTCCTACAGCTACATGTAAAAAAGTAAACTGCAATTTAATTTTACCTCAGCATGCATGTTTTCCGTCAGTTCTTTTTATTGATTGCTAAGGAGGTAGTTTTCTTTTCTGGTGGCATTTTCATTGAAAAATTTCTCCAAAACAAACCAGCTAACAGCTATTTTTTTCTTTAATTGCATGCAACTCTGGGTTTGTTTGTTTGTATTGTCATGGAAAATAATCCTTTTCCAGATACAGAAAATTCCATTGATCTGAGATCACAAAAATATACACTTTTATATTTCTTCGCGCGCAACCCTAAAGAGATTTTCATCGAAACATATGATTTCGTTTTTCCCAAAACACCCTAAGTGAGACCAAAATCCAAAATTTACACCCCTAAGCGAGACGATGAGCATTCCTCCCATTTTTATAAATAAATAACGCTCCATTCGAGATCAATTGCCGCTCAAATCTAAGAAAAACCGGAACCCAAATAGGACCAAATAGAAAAACCCAAGAAGCACATTGGATAACAAAACCGAAAAACCGCTCGTATTTTTTACGAAAACCGAAAACTGAAAACCAGATCCTAAAAAACGAAAAACCCGCAAACCGTAATGAATACCAAAACCGAAAAACCGAAGTCTTATGGCACAAAAACCGAAACACCGATCTAAAAAATAGCCAAAACCGCAAAACCGAAAATCCCAATGTCCCCCTCATAGTTTCATTTGATAGTTAACGTAAAGTCAAAAGAAGTCGAGGTTGCCCAGTAAAAACTGAAAGAAAATCGAAGATTTTCTCGCCAGGCTTGTTCTTTAGATTCACGCCTGAATTGTTGCGTCACCAATTTTTCAAACTTTTCATCTCGGAAAGCGGGCTGAAAGTCACCATATGAAGAAAAAGCAATTTCATCTCGGTAACCGAGCCAGCCCGGTCAATTGGGATCATGTGAACAGCCCCTAAATTATGCCATCTCACCCAGTGATAATCTGCAAAAAATTTTATGCTCTCCCTCCATATTCTCTACTTCCTCCGATTCACACCCAGGCGCTGTGAAAAGACAGTTGGCCGTTTTTGTACCAGACGCATAATTCGTCTTGGAGGATAATGCTCTTATCCCATTATCCTCCCAGACGAATTATGCGTCTCTCGGGTTATTCGACTAGTGTAAATTAAAGACCTGGCGAACGATAGAAGACGCATAATCCGTCTGGGGCGAACTTGGGCAAACTTTTTGTCTGCGTCTGTAAGACGAGCACAAGACGCATTATCCGTCTGGATGATTACTACAGTTCCGTTGTGCGTCTTTCAAGGCGTCTTTCAAGACGCACAAAGAAAGCTTTTTCGTCTAGACGGATATTGCGTCGCTCGTCTAGACTTGCAAGAACGCCTTGCAAGAACGACAGTCAGGTGCTAATTCCATTCGAGTTGTACACGGTGTTTCTAGAGGCGGCCAATCTTGTTAACCTACGGCCAATCGGCAGGATTCCAAACGACTCTGATGACGGCAAGTACGTACATGCCCTAATGATATTTCCCGTGGACAAGCGTCATCTGAAGTACCACCCGAGGAC
>OX421446.1:52813479-52820979 GCA_949126865.1 Montipora capitata
TGCCGGTTCCTGGCTGGCTTCAATCGTGTGAATCTTATTGACGTACTACAGCTGCTATGCACCTGGACAAAATATATCCCCACTCATCACGAACTTACCTTCAATTTCAAAAATGGCGGCGGTGCACTGCATCGAACTGTAACAATCGGAGAGCTGAAAAGCTCGAAAGAAAATAAAAGTATGTACATCTGAATACCTCACTATATAGAATTTAATGTGACCAATAAATAATACTTATTATATCTCTCAGATAGTACGCGCGCTGTAATTGGCTAAATTAGCGGGCCGTATTTTACAGCAGGGCCCACTGTACAGCCCGCTAAATTTAAAATTTCGACAAAACATCATCTAGCGAGTTTTTTTCATGTCATTTCTGTTGCATAAACTTGTACTGAAAACTGTTTGAATCTTGCAAGCAACTATTTCAAACTTAACAGCCAAGAAGATTTAGTTTTTGGGATTTTGGCACGGCATTCTTTGTGGCAGTTGAACCTTCCGCTTCACTTTGACTAGTTTCCTTGCCCGCGCGCCGGTTAACCTCAGAGATATAATAAATATCTTACTAACCGAGTTTTCCCGTACTGTAAGTTACGGATCCTCATTTTTTCCCGTTGATTTTTGGCCCGCGCGCTTCGCGCTTGGGCCATAAATCAACGGGAAAAAACTCAGTCCGTAACTTACACTACGGACCTCGAACTCGGTTAGTAAGAGGTATTCAAGGTACTCCAGGTACTCCATAGGGGTACTCCATTGAGTAAGGCTCCGCGTTTTGTCCTCTCCCCTTAGATAGTGATTATAAACATTGGGGATTAGAAAACCATCCGGGTTGTAAAACGCAGTATGCCCTTTACCCCATGGTCAGTTGTTCAAAACCTTATTAACAATGATGATTAAAAACTAGATTATTGAATAATGCATTCTAGTGTCTTGATTGGCTTAGACATCATGGTATATGAGCTATTATACCATGCTCTACAAATGTCAGTAAATTCACGCATCAGTTTTCTTGTTCTTACAAAATATAGTTGGGAAGATTTATCACCTTAATTTGTGAGCGCTTTAAATGAACAATCATTCCACTTGTACTTGTAGGATCCATATGACTATTGCCAACTCGGCGCTATGCGCCTCGTTGGCTATCTATAGCTATTATCTCATACCAGGAGCCCATCACCCGGAGCCTCCATCCAGACTATATCCTTGAGTCAACCTTTGCCCGTATCTTTTTATTTTTAGAATATTTTGTGGGACGAAATGAGATCACTGGTGCGTAACTGCTTGTGACGTAATACAATAACTTTGTTCGGATTGGACGGCATAACGCAATCGCGAGAATTCGAACGTCTAAAAATAAAAAGATACGGGCAAAGGTTGTCTCCATGGGTTTATATGGGAGATTGAGGCTCCGGGTGACGGGCTTCTGCTCATACCCAATGCACCCCCGTGGAATAATCAAATCAAGTCAAATCAGTTTTAAAGCCTGAATTACTTGCAGGGTCAGCCAAATAATATACTAACTAGTACAAAGTCAAGATATAATAAATATTACAATAATTATTAATATAAATATAAATTATAACAATAATTTCTCACATATTAGTGCCTCTAACGTGGGCTACTTAGGCTATTAGCATATCTACAAGTAACAAATTGACTAAAACGCTCGGTATTATATGGCTTAACTATTAAATTTCCGAACTCGGATATTGCATTTCTAGCTTTATGATTGGTTTAATCAATCTCGGTTATCAGCTAATATACCGTATGACCTAATATGCAACTGATTCCCTCAAGAGCTGTGAAGCTGGAAACTGATTGGCTTTAACTTCTGTGTGTCCAAGCGTTACGAATTTAATGAAAATTTAATAAGTAAACACAATTATTCCATTCGTGTTCGTTGGATAGGAGACTCGTTATAGCCATCTCAAATCCATCGCGCGCTTCATCATATAAACCGCAAATTCAAGTTTCCATTAATCCAGGATTAGCTTTATCGGGCTTGGAACAACTGCGCGCTGCTCTGCAGTCTGCACATAACATTGACCGTGGATATTCTCCACTTTGATAGCAAATTTATGAACAACCGGATACAAAACAATTCTTGGTCTTTGCTCACGTGATCTCAAAGAAAACAAACGACAACGTTTGCAGGACAATAGAGTACAATTCCTGGAGGATTGGGTCCGGACACATAAATGCCGCTCTTAGTAGAAAAGTGTTAAAGCCGGGGCATTATCGTGGGAATTTGACCAAATATTTACTAAATCAATTTTCAATGACTTTGATTAAATAAAAAAAAAAAAAAGATAGCCGCACTAAGTTATTACTGATTTCATTTAAGATACAAGGGGAAAGCTTGAAAACGTCGGCCTGGCGTTCTCAAGTTGGCATTTATTTTAATCTTGGCTACGCGTAACCAAAAACACTTAAGAATGGCTTCTGTCAGCTAAAGTAGCTGTTTTAAAGAAAATTTGGCCATTATTTTTTGCTTGCCATCAGGAAACAGGTCTCCTTTGCTTTCCAGATTTTTGCTAACAATTCATGACACTACCCTTGTAAGGGGACATAATTATTTTCTCAGTGGACCAAGATGTTGATTTCGCCACTGAGGGGTTCCCTGTTGAAGAGTTAAAATCGTCTAGCTTTCTGATAGACTCAAAACTTTAAGTGCGGCCCTTATGACGGAAGGAGATTAATCTTATGTTCTGTGACACTCTCGACGTCGACACCATAAATTACATCCAAACGTTATTTGATTTGTCGTAGGGTAGCTTCAATTGCAAGTAGCAATTGAAATATTCGTAACCTGTTTCAGATTCTTGTACCAGTCTACACCAACCCTGGTTACCCGAAAAAAATGTCACAGCAGTGAATCAGAGATAAAGAATTTAAATTACGAGGTGAGGCCCATTCATTAAAAATTTCTTTGTAATCATTATTTGTTTGTTGTTATTTTCTTTCCCGCTTGGTTGTTTGTTTGTCCAAGTAACTGAAAAGCGCACCTGGTTATGCCAATGCGATAGCAAGGGACCTGTTTGGTTAAGATCTTTTCCGGACCAACACACGTGCTCTTTTTTGTTGTTTGCTTGTTTTTTGTTTGAAGTAGTCCTCGCAATCCTGCAGTGAAGGTTTTGCTTCATTAGACAACAATTTAAATAGTCTGACGCTTGGACTACCGAAAAGAAGACAAAAGGGTTTCAGCACGCATTTTGGTACTTGTAAAGTACGCCTCTTGATTTCCCTCTTGCGACTTTCATTTGAATATGAATTCTTGTCAGAGTCAATGATCGAGGCGATGACCCCAGGCATGCTCCGGGAAATTTTCGATTCATTCCCGGAGCCAGCCCATGAAGACATTCAAAAAGGTGTGAATTTGCTGGCGCTGAGCAAAATGTTTTCCGCCAAGAAGCTCGAACATCAGCATCACAAGGAGGTTCGATTGTCACCACTTTTTCGTGTCTGGTCTTCGTTCCTTGCCGAGAGAAACCCTGCGAGGAATGAAAATCGGACCGTTCTTCAGGAGAGGAGCTCGGGTTCCTTTCAGGAAACAACGGCTAGTAATCGAGCCTACATCATAACTTTAAAATGTCAAAAGACGAGCTACTCTTTTTTAAAGTTTGTCCTGTACTCCACAGTCACCCCAAAGTGGGTTAAAATAGTCAAAGTGAGGTTAAATTACAGCTTGGTACATTATATTGGACATAAGGTTGCTTGGGGAACCCGCTCCATTATAACTGCTTACTCGCTTCAGTTTTTTGTAATTAAACTGCTGTACTTTGACATTATTACCTCTCCTTCAAGATATACCTTGCAGCAGAAGTAAATTTGAAACGTTTGGCTTTAGAGTGGTATCGCATAGCCGTTTTGCTGCTTGTCTGGCTGGACTGGATTCACCAAGATACAGAAAATGGCCAAAAATCAGAAATTTATCAATGTCGTTCCTTTTATTCATTTGTGTCTTGTTGTCTTCGCTTTTATCATCTGTTATGTTATCAACGTTTCTTGCATGAAGACTTCTTTTGGGGCCAGACTGTCCACGGTAACAGCAAGGAATCACCTTTGGTGTCTATGCATGAACGTCCTCTCATAGTTCCCGCTACGCTGCAGTACTCTGGCCTTTGACATCGAGGAGTTGCATGTGAGAAGGGTAAGCCAATTAAGTCATCTTTTAGTAGTTAAGACAAACAGTAAAAAACGTAACCAATCACTGAGTTGTCCGTAATACATGTGAGCGCAATGGCCCAATCAGAAAGCTTGGTTGCCGGACTCCAATACTCGTTGTCCGCGTATGATCTGGGCCCAAGTCAGACGTCAGAAAACCACGCACTTTTACTTTTCCGGGGTGTAGTCGTTTGCCTTCATGATGACTTTCATGGTCCGTATAATTCACGGAAAAAAATCTTATACTATACGACTGAAACTGTCGACAATATGACGGTTAAAATTAGACGAATTTCAGAGACATGGAGCCGTTTGCTTGAGGCCTGGTTAGCGCTAACCGTTGGTTAAGAGGTATCAAAACCTATAGGTTTCCATGGTATTTAACGCTGGTTAGCACCAACCCTGCTTCGAACAACCGGGTCATCGACTACGACTGGGCCACATCATTCTGTGGATGCGAACGTCAAGAGATTTATTTCTTGTTCACTTTAGTGAAGGGTGGGGATGGAAAAAAGAAGCGGGGTAAGGGCAATTTCAGATTGGTTAGAGGGGGCTAAAACGTTTTTATAAAGAGGTTTACGGGAGTCAGCAGTTTGAGAGGTCCTTTGGCCAAGGTGGTTAAATAGTGGAATACTAGAGTGCAAACAATATATGTTAAATTGAGTAATGCTAAATAGGCCATCTCAGGGCCGTGGGTGGTCAATTGTGTATTTTTAGTATTAGGTTTTATAGATAGTTCTTATGATTCTTTATAGTTATTGTATTTTAACATATATTTTTAAATGAATGTAACGCGCTTTTGATCATTTTAATGCTAAAAGGCGCTATATTAAGTAAATAAATGATAATAGTAATTAGCTATTATTGAATGAGGCTGAGTAGGATATGAAGAATTCTGCAGGTCGAGGAGGGTGTTATCCACCAAGGCCGAAGGCTGAGGTGGATAACATCCTCCGAGATCTGCAGAATTCTTCATATTCTACGAAAGCCGAATTCAATAATTGCTTTATCATTCATTCAAAATATTTTCTTCGCTCAAACTTCTAAACCTAGTCGTTGCATTATGCGTGTGGTTTTAACCAATCAAAAACGGTGAAAATATTTTGAATGAATAATAATAATAATTATTAAATTATTATTATTATTATTATTATTATTATTATTATTATTATTATTATTATTATTATTATTAGTAGTAGTAGTAGTAGTAGTAGTAGTAGTAGTAGTAGTAGTAGTAGTAATGCATTTTAAGAATAAGAGGAGATATGACGTGCGGGAGGTTCATGATCACGTAAATATTGCATAAAGAAGGGTGGTCATTGGTATTTACATGGCTTGCGAGGGGGGGAATGTAACGCGCTTTTGATCATTTTAATGCTAAAAGGCGCTATATTAAGTAAATAAATGATAATAGTAATTAGCTATTATTGAATGAGGCTGAGTAGGATATGAAGAATTCTGCAGGTCGAGGAGGGTGTTATCCACCAAGGCCGAAGGCTGAGGTGGATAACATCCTCCGAGATCTGCAGAATTCTTCATATTCTACGAAAGCCGAATTCAATAATTGCTTTATCATTCATTCAAAATATTTTCTTCGCTCAAACTTCTAAACCTAGTCGTTGCATTATGCGTGTGGTTTTAACCAATCAAAAACGGTGAAAATATTTTGAATGAATAATAATAATAATTATTAAATTATTATTATTATTATTATTATTATTATTATTATTATTATTATTATTATTAGTAGTAGTAGTAGTAGTAGTAGTAGTAGTAGTAGTAGTAGTAGTAGTAGTAGTAGTAGTAGTAATGCATTTTAAGAATAAGAGGAGATATGACGTGCGGGAGGTTCATGATCACGTAAATATTGCATAAAGAAGGGTGGTCATTGGTATTTACATGGCTTGCGAGGGGGGGGGGGGGGGGGGTTTGGGCGGGGCTCAAAGATATTTTATTCTTTCCAACATATTTACCCCTCCGTACCTACTACATAAATAAGGAACGGTCCCTAACGTGTATCAATTTTTTGTGTTCGAGTTAAAATATTAACGGTACATATAAAATTATATTGTATCCAAAGTGATGTTTACAGGAGGTAAAAACTTGCCGCACCAGCTAATGAAATCTCTTTCTCTTTTTGAGTCTCACAGTCTTTTGGCATCAAGTCGTGTGCGTTCTCCTCCGATGAAGATAGCTGCTCAGACTCGGTCAACGAGAAGCCTTTAAAACAGGTGAGAGAATACAAGGTTGATTCGATAGATTATCAAGAAAGACCGTGTATTTCCTCTAAAATGATGCAAAACAAGTATGGCAAAAAACATGGAACGTGTTTCTAAGTGCCGTGCAGCTCAAATAGAAGCAATTAAGGTAGGTAAGCACAACGGAACAGACAAGCAATCAAACCAATCAGAACGGTAAGCTGGTACGTGAGGCCGGCGCCAAGGAAACGCGGGAAAACGTGTGTGAGCTTCTAATTGGTCAACAAGCTGACAAGAGATTTTCGTTTACCAATGACTGAGCGTAGCCGAACGAAAACCTTGTCAATGGCTTAATATTTCTCAAAAATTGAAACAAAAACTTTACAAATGCGTTCGTCGAGTTTGTAAGCTTGCTCTTTCTTCATGTTAAAAGGCAGAGTAAAAGAGCCTGCCCGTGTCTCTTAGAATTTCGAATGTTGCTTGCGTTGCCTGTCTAATGTCGCGCTTTGCGAGCTGTCGATAATTAGCCAATCATAGCGCACCGGAAGTAATTTTGGATGTAAACAGTACGTCACCTTTTGAGTAGGTGTTGTACCAATGGCTGAGGAAGAAACTCCGGAAAAAAGAAATCTAAAGGAAGGATGCCTTCGCTGATCAGCGATAACGCTTTGTAGGGGACAGACAACTAAACACGGTAACATATCGTTCTCGTTCCGTTTCGACTACAACGACAAACATTTAGAAAAATCAGACTTTTCCTGACTCCTGTGGGTAACAGCTAGAACGTCGTCTTCTTCCGGAAGAGAACCCATTGAATCGCGTTTCTCGACTTTTTAAGTTACGATAAAACTGAGATGTATCCCGGTGGAAATAGTAGATAATCGTTAAAACCTAAATCATACTTGCTTCTTGTGCAAAAACAAACATGATATGCTTTCTAGTGAAACTAATTTTCTATTGTTTCCATAGAACCCTCCAATAAATAAGGCCAAGCGCACAAGACTCGGATCAGACAAACGATCCACAAAGAAAAAGTGGTTTCCAAAGCAAGATTTGTGACCGCAAGGACGTTCTTGCTCATTTCAAGCTTATTACTGAACTTTTATTTTTTTATTTTGTTCACCGAATGGCCGGCACGACT
>OX421446.1:52830979-52845979 GCA_949126865.1 Montipora capitata
CTCGAACGACCGACGTGCACTCGATATCATGAAAGCCACCGCCCAACTGAAAGACGGGCATTATGAAATTGCTCTGCCTTGGCTCAGCGATCCAGCCTGCCTCGAAAACAATCGCTCTGTCGCAGAACACCGGCTAAAGGTACTAAAGAAACGCTTGTTGAAAGACGCAGAACTTCTCACCAAATACAGAGAAAATGTTGAAAGTTTGCTTAAGGAGGGATACGCTGTTAGAGCGTCAACTACGCAAGCGCCAGGGCGAACGTGGTATCTTCCACATCACCCGGTTTTCCACCCTGCCAAACCAGGAAAGGTTCGCGTCTTGTTCGACTGCTCAGCGAAGTTTCGCGGAAGCTCGTTAAATGATCGTCTCTTACAGGGGCCGGACCTGACGAACTCTCTGGTTGGGGTGCTGATCCGATTTCGACAAGAGCGCATTGCCCTCATGTCGGATATCGAGTCCATGTTCCTCCAAGTTAAAGTGAGACCAGAAGATTGCAGTGCACTTCGCTTCCTCTGGTGGCCAAACGGAGACTAGGACAAGGATCCAGATGAAGACATTATCGGCCAGCTTGACTTTAGCTGGAAGTTTATTCCACAGTTATAGGCAAAAATTAAGATTGAATTTGGGAACGCAAAGATTAATACCATTTCCTCTTAAATTGTAAGAAGTTTCTCTTATGCTAAAAAGTGTCTGATGTATTTCGGCCCTGTATTCCCAATGCATTTAAATAAGAGGATCAGAGATTGCTGCTTTTTCCTACGCTCTAAAGTGTCCAACTTGCATATATTTAAGGGTTCTTGGTAAGACAATAGGGAGCTTAAGCAACGGCAACGGCGACGGCATCGAGAACGTCACAAATTTGCGTATTTAGTGAGTAAAAACAATAGCTTTGCACGCCCTGCACGCGCGTTTTTCACTTTTGTCCATTTCATTGCTGTCGTCAGCAAAACAACAACGTGAAATAGCCAAGTTTTTGGTTTTACAAAGAACGTCAGCACTCGGGGATAAATTTTCATTTTCACTCCTAAAATGGAGTGCCGTTCCGACTGGTGTTATCTTTGAGGAATTACCACACCCTTGTCATATTAAAAGCGTTAAAATAGTCACGAAGTGATTAAAATAACGCAAATTTATATTTTGAGATGACGTTCTCGTTGCCGTCGCCGTTGTCATTGCTTAAGCTCCCTAATGATTTCGCTGTGCCCTGTCAGTGTCCTTAATATATAATGATTGGCGTCTTCAATTTTATTGGCCTGGACGTTCCCCACCCCTAACAGGAGGGGACTACAATATTCTAGATGTGGTAAAATGAGAGATGTATAATGCTAGCATAACGTCCATAGGTACAAAACGCCTAATTCTCCTAAGTGCGCCGGTCTTCGCATACGCCTTTTTTAGCTGACTGGAAATATGCTCTCTAAAGTTTAACAGGCTATCAAGTTCCACCAGAAACCCATAAGAGTTGAAACGTGTAACGCGCGTTGACAGCTTCCGAATATTCAGAGCGAACTGATTGGTTGAATGTTTCAGTGCGAAGTACCATATTTGGAAACCCCTCGCTCTTGTTGTTCCAAATATGGTACTTAGCAAATTGAATATTCAGAAGCTTGTTTCCAGCACACAAGGGGACGTTACACGTTTCAACCCTTATATATGGGTTTCTGGTTCCACGCCCAGGATTCTAATAGAGGGAAGTTTAGTAAAGCCAGAACCATTCAAAGTTAAGTCAAGATCGTACTAGTCTTGCAAGGACCGATCGGAAGGGCTTGCGTCTTGGCATTGTTTATCAACAAATAGTTTGCATCGAACCACTCCGACAAGCTGCTGAGACCCTGGTTCACAACAAAGTGCGGGGAAATGGGCGAGACATCTGATGCATACAGAGTCGTTTCATCACCGTATAATCTCAAAGACACGTCCGGCACCGCTTAATTCCAGTCATTAATAAATATATTAAACAACAGTGTCCCGAGGAGGTACCCCCGTGGAAGCCCCGCCCTCAACTCTGAATAACTTGAGCAGGCACCGTGCAAACAAACCCTTAATTACAGATACGATACAATAACGAAGTCTTAATTTCAGATACGATAAAGATACTCGGAGATTAAGGGGTAGATAGTGGGGTAAGAGTGTCTGCTATGAGACAATTTCTTAAATTGTCCAGTTAAGTGTGAGCATCACTTCTCTCTTTCGTCCTTAACCCGCACTTCAAATATACATTCATTTCAGATACGATAAAGATACTTGGAGACTAACGGGTAGATAGTGGGGTAAGGGTGTCTGCTATAAGAGACAATTGCTTAAATTGTCCAGATAAGTGTGGGGATTACTTCTCTCTTTCGTCTTTAACCCGCACTTCAAATATAAATTCATTTGAGATAAGATAAAGATACTCGGAGATATCAGGACCCTCTTAAACTCGCTGCTCCCGATAAGGAGAATACACCGATCAAACTCTCTTATCAAATTAATTTAATTCGTAAACAAAACACAATATTCACACAAAGCAAAGTAATTGAGAAACTTCGTTGATAAAGAAAATCTTTGAAAATTGCGTAAAAAGGATGAAAACGCAGGTATAAATAAATACAGCTGATATACAATAAAGAACCATTTCAGCGAACACTTAGTCTAGATAAATTTACCTTACAAGAATATTGTCCAGTTATTCAGTGAACCTGAATGAGAAACGCTGCAGCAATCTATGCAGCTTAATAGACCTAACAACATTTAAATGTGTTTTTGATGCATCAATTAAAGCAATGAATTCAGACTAGCATTTGCCTTAAATAGTTTCCACTAAAATGTATTTGTTATGAACACGTAAATAAATTTATTTTACAAGAATCTTGTCAGATTACTCAACCTGAATGTGAAAAGCTGCAACATTCTTTGCAGCTTGAAAGATCTGGCAACTTTAATGTGTTGTTGATACATAAATGAAAGCACCGAATTGAAACTAGCATTTGCGTTTAATAATTTCTTCTAAAATTCATTTGTTATTCTGCTCTCACATATTCAGGAGCACTGTGCTCCAAAGAAAAGTAGAATTTTCACCAAAAAAGGTAGTTCACAAAAACACTAGTTCAGAAATTATTTAGATATCATCACAGTAACTTGTAAATAGCCTTCATGTACAGACACATTCTTAATTTGTATGAACAAGTGACTACAGAGTACCTCAATTACACTCACAATAGACCTTAATCGCTTGTCAATTTTGTTTTGTAATCGTGTGAACGGAAGCGGTATCCGTAAAGAAAAAAGTTCCGTTTTCAAACGAAAACGGATACGTGGAGACGGGGCCTAAGTAATTGAAGTTTAAAGCCTTGATTTCAAAACGACACTTTTTTTTAATTTAACTGACGCTTTGCTATTTAATGGTCTGCCATTACTAACTTTAAAATCTTGAGAGAGCTGGATCGAGGAGAACTCACAAGTGTATGTGGCGGAATTAATATGCAGCAGGGGAGTTTCGGGCTTTTAGACTTTTAAACTTGTGTTTTGCATATGTAATAAGCTGCATTTACACGCAGAAATTTTAAACTAGTGAGCAAATGACATCATTTACACCTAGATCCAACCCGCTGACGTCCAATCGGTCAGTTTTGACCGTAATTAATGGCGGACCGCTAAATTCAAAAGTTTTGCCAGTCAGGGGTTCACCAAACACACTTTAAAACACTAAAGAAAAAAAGAATTTGACCTTTCTTCCAGAGTAGCACTTTAACTGAACGTCACATGTCTCCAGGGACAAACTGGGTGTCTTTCTCTGTATGTAACCGTTACGTCCTAGTAACGCACTAGCAAAAAAGTGACTTTTAACCTTTCCGTGCATATTTACCAACAAACTAGGGGTGGGGAGGTGGAGTGAGATAGTGGTCAAAATTCAAAAAACAACGCCGTGAACTCAAAAAGACAATATCGTGGGTCATGAGATCCTTTCATATAAAAGACTGTGCAAGGAATTAACTTAAAGTTTCGTCGGCGTCGACGTAAATACTGAAACATTTACAAAGAACATCACGCTCATCATATAAGTTTAATGCGAGGGTCTAAACTAGGAGGAGGATCACCAATGGAGTCGTCACGCAAATAAAAAGGAATGAGGGAGGTGTATACTGCGAGGGCCTGGGAAAGTGGAGTAGCACCCTCAGCACCAATGGAGTTGTCAAACAATTCCAAAGTAGTAAGGGAGGTGTTTAATGCAAGGGCCTGGGAAAGTGAAGTAGCACCCTCATCACCAATGGAGTTGCCAGACAAATTCAAAGTAGTAAGGGAGGTGTTTACTGCGAGTGTCTGGGAAAATGAAGTAGCACCTTCAGCACCAATGGAGTTGTGAGACAAATTCAAAGTAGTAAGGGAGGTGTTTACTGCGAGGGCCTGGGAAAGTGAAGTAGCACCCTCAGCACCAATGGAGTTGTCAAACAAATGCAAAGTAGTAAGGGAGGTGTTTACTGCGAGGGCCTGGGAAAGTGAAGTAGCACCTTCAGCACCAATGGAGTTGCGAGACAAATGCAAAGTAGTTAGAGAGGTGTTTACTGCGAGGGCCTTGGAAAGTGAAGTAGCACCCCCAGCACCAATGGAGTTGTCAAACAATTCCAAAGTAGTAAGGGAGGTGTTTAATGCGAGGGCCTGGGAAAGTGAAGTAGCACCCTCAGCACCAATGGAGTTCCAACTCAAATCCAAAGTAGTAAGGGAGGTGTTTAATGCGAGGGCCTCGGAAAGTGAAGTAGCACCCTCAGCACCAATGGAGTTGCCAGACAAATGCAAAGTAGTAAGGGAGGTGTTTACTCCGAGGGCCTGGGAAAGTGAAGTAGCACCCTCGGCACCAATGGAGTTGTGAGACAAATTCAAAGTAGTAAGGGAGGTGTTTACTGCGAGGGCCCGGGAAAGTGAAGTAGCACCCTCGGCACCAATGGAGTTGTGAGACAAATGCAAAGTAGTAAGGGAGGTGTTTACTGCGACGGCCTGGGAAAGTGAAGTAGCACCCTCAGCACCAATGAATGTCGAAGACAATTTCAAAGTAGTAAGAGAGGTGTTTACTGCGAGGGCCTTGGAAAGTGAAGTAGCACCCTCAGCACCAATAAAGGTCGAAGACAATTTCAAAGTAGTAAGAGAGGTGTTTACTGCGAGGGCCTTGGAAAGTGAAGTAGCACCCTCAGCACCAATGGAGTTGTGAGTTAAGTCCAAAGTAGTAAGGGAGGTGTTTAATGCGAGGGCCTGGGAAAGTGAAGTAGCACCCTCAGCACCAATGGAGTTGTGAGACAAATCCAAAGTAGTAAGGGAGGTGTTTAATGCGAGGGCCTGGGAAAGTGAAGTAGCACCCTCAGCACCAATGGAGTTGCGAGACAAATTCAAAGTAGTAAGGGAGGTGTTTACTGCGAGGGCCTCGGAAAGTGAAGTAGCACCCTCAGCACCAATGGAATTGTCAGACAAATCCAAAGTAGTAAGGGAGGTGTTTACTGCGAGGGCCTGGGAAAGTAAAGTAACACCCTCAGCACCAATGGAGTTGCCAGACAAATGCAAAGTAGTAAGGGAGGTGTTTAATGCGAGGGCGTGGGAAAGTGAAGTAGCACCCTCAGCACCAATGGAGTTGTGAGACAAATGCAAAGCAGTAAGGGAGGTGTTTACTGCGAGGGCCTGGGAAAGTGAAGTAGCACCCTCAGCACCAATGCGGTTGTGAGACAAATGCAAAGTAGAAAGGGAGGTGTTTACTGCGAGGACCTGGGAAAAGGCAGCAATCTGAATACCGGATGCCAAGTTTAATACAATTTTCGTCAAATGAAGACTCTTACCAAAGGCATAAACTAACTTAGTATATAGGTTTTCCGAGCAAGTTTTACATTCCTTCATGACGTCGAAAGCCAACGTCAGGTATGAGTTCCGGTTAGCCGGAGATCTGCTGTCTGTCACACTCGCAAGTGAGGCAATATCATTTACAACCGACACTGCCGTTTCCTCGGATTGGGATGCTATGATTCCACTCATGAACACGAAAACTTGCTTTAGTTGATGAAAACATCTTTCCTCGGTCAGAACTGACTTCTTGTCAATTGCTCCATCAAGGATGGAAAACGCAAGATATAAGCCGGAAAAGAATTCTTGAAAACTCTTGTGAAAAAAACTGTAACGGAAACAAGGAGTCCTCTTCCTACCGCCAGCCTGAATGGAGAGAAAGCCAAATTTAATGAACAGACTTTCCTTGAAATTCCCTTCGACGTCTTCGAAATGCAGCTCTCGTTTACGAAGAGATTCTTGCGCCATTCTCCCTAGGGTCATCAGTTCCTTTTTGTAAACTGAAAGAAGGTCTTTACCACTACTTGGTAAGTGGTTCTTGATTTCGTATCGTCTTAAAACGAAAAGAACAATCTCTAGGTACAGTTGTGTTGTGTTGTTTGGTAGAACGCCGCCAAAATCTTCGAAAAGCACACAGAGCAGAAGTGTATTTAAAGGATTTTTTGTTAGTTCTTGAAAAGGCCCTTTAAAATCATAATACAGATACAAATCTTCTATCAGCTTCTCTGCCATTTGTCCTGCGTGTCCAAAATACTTCCTTATAAAACACTTGGCATCACTGCTCGTAAATCCCACAATCTCCAAGAGTGTGTCCGAGTAAGGTCTTACTTTATTTCCTGCTTCAGGACGAAAAGTAAGAACAATGTGACAACCAGGGAGCTGTTTTCTCTGAATCAGACTAAGATACACAGCCAATTTTTGAGGGTCCGCCTCATCTAACCCATCGAGCACTAACAGAACTTTGGAAGGGTTTTCTCGCACGAAACGGAAAAACGTTTCTTTCAACTCTGGGTCAATTTCTTCTGGCAGAATTTGATCGCCAATAGCTTCCCAGATGCTAGATTCAATTTCACGACATCTGAGGAGCAGGAGCACCTTTACTCTTGGGAAAGACTCGTCCCATTCGCGGTCTTGTTTAGTTGCCCAATCATATGCTAGCTTTTGACAGTAGGTCGTCTTTCCCATGCCGGGTTCGCCCTCAATCAGGACAATCCGTGGGTGTTGGCAATCTTGGTGTGATGTAAAAATACTTGTCATGTTAGTGATGTCTTTGGTCGGCGTTCCGCGTGTCTTTTCCTTTGCGACTATCCTAAGTCTGGTGAAAATGTTCTCTAGTTGGAAGCTGAACCCTTCACACCAAGGAACTGGAACAACCACCCCTTCACGCTTTTGGTAAATTTGTCTTATCCATTCTATGATATAACTTTGACACGAAGAACTAGCTGCAAAACAAACAAACACCAAAAAAATAGGGTCAATTTAGAAGGAGTGTCAAGTATTTATGAGTCAATGTGTCAATGAGTCAATGAGTCATGAGTCAATGAGTCAATGAGTCAATGAGTCAACAAGTTAGTGCAGTTAATTAAACCATAAAATGAAAGCTAAAATTTCAGAAAGTGCTTAGGCCTAATCACTGAAACGAGGACTTAGGCTTAATCCACAAATTATTGCTATATTGACTGTGAGTCCATTGACTCATTGACTCATTGACTCATTGACTCATTTTACTCATAAAACATGCGTTCTCATTTAGAAGTTGACTGACTCAGATTTACTATAGCCTTTTTCAGCACTGAGAGACGATTTCCAATTTTAAAGCCAAAATCCATCTTTTGCCTTTGGTAGACTATCATTGTTCTACTAATTCCTAGCTAATCCGATTTTTGATCTTGTTAATGAATTTAGAGGTTTCACTGGTGTACAGGCGCTCTTGGCTGATTTTTAGTTTATGTATCGGAGGTTTTAAAGTCATTTCTGGTACGCAACAGTTTCTAAATGTATGTGCTGTTTTATCCACGTAAAAAAAACATTTGTTTTCATACAAAAAATTACCACAAAATGTTTTCTCTTGCCGTGGATGAGTCTTAGGCTTGCGCATCACAGTGCTTAGTGGTAAGAACTAAAACGAACCAGAGTTGACATAAAATTAACACAATATTGTAGGAATAATAATATATTTAAATTGAAATGGAGTGACGATTATATTAAAGTAATAAATCCATTTTAAAACCACGCGGGGCAGAGCAAAAAAGGTCATTTATATAAAAAGCCCATTTGTTCTTAACACATTTTTTAGTATAATGTTATGGACATTCTGATTTTTACGAGTGAATGATTTTCTTTTTCGCGTCGATATCCAATATTGTCAATTTCCCGTAAGGTCATATATACCTTCTGTTCGATGAGAAGCCACAGAAGAAGATGGAAAGCTTTCACTTGTAAATAGGATCTGAGTTTGTTCCTTGACAGAAACATCTGAAAAAATCACATACAACAAACCATACATGACTTTACAGTAAGTTGGCATTCGAATAAATGATAAACGGCATGCACAATACGAGCTTATTTGAATCGTAATCTCATTAGTTCTTGCTCAACAACTCTTATCAGCAGCGAGCCATTTGATTGACCCTTTTAGGGAGTCTTCTAACTAGACAGTATGCACCTAAACTATTTAGTGTTCGCAACTCACACGATACATAAAACGAACGTGTCTACAATCATAGACAAAACCGTTGAGAAGGGCAGCACTTTTGACGTCTTCATTGCTTCTCTCCCCTCCCCCATATTCAATGTTGTGCAAAACGGAATGGTTTTAGTAGGAAATTGTGGGTCACCTCGCAGCTCTTACAAGGTCTCACCTGATTGGAGACCACCCTTGAGGTTTAACAAAACAACAAATAACAGAAACAATGGACCCTAGGCCTAAAACCAAAGGGCTGCAACTCTATCCTCTAGGGTCCATTGTTTCTGTTATTTGTTCTTTTGTTAAACCTCAAGGGTGGTCTCCAATCAGGTGAGACCTTGTAGGAGCTGCGAGGCTACCGGAGATTGTTGTGTTACCCTCCAACATTGAATAGGGGGGAGGGTGGCTATATAAGAGAAGATGACACTATTTCTTTTGCGCTTTAACAGAAGCGGGTTGAAGTACAGCTCTGGTACGGTTCATTTGCATAACCTTCCCAACTACTTTTGTCTGCGATTGTCTGAAAATTCTGGGTGTGGTCTTAAATTGGAAATACGACTTTTTTGTTAGCGTTTACAGTTCCTTTGAAAAACAAACACAGTAAGTGCTTGCTTTAACATTTAAACGTTTTTTGCCATGTTATCATGAATTTTAGGCTTTTATCTGGTAAAGTGGGAGGCGCGATGGCCTCATGGTTAGAGTGCTCGACTCCGGAGCGAGTGGTCCGGGTTCGGGTCCTGGCCGGGGACATTGTGCTGTGTTCTTGGGCAAGACACTTTACTCCCACGGTGCCTCTCTTCACCCAGGTGTATAAATGGGTACCGGCGTAATGCTGGGGGTAACCCTGCGATGGACTAGCATCCCATCCAGGGGGGAGTTAAAAATGCTCCTAGTCGCTTAATGCTACGGAAACCGGGTATAAGCACTAACGTGTTGGGTCATTGGCTCGGAAAGCGCTTACCATCTGGTTAAAAAGAAGGCAAGTTTAAACTTCCATACATGTGTTAGGATGTCTTGTTGCAAGTGTTTCACTGATGTTAAATTGTAGAGCAAATAACATGATGAAAATTCCTTCGTGAATTAACAAAAAGGGGAGGAGTCGAAAAGATACTTAATTAAAGCCAAAAAGCTGGTCTTTAAAGGTCAAACGATTTCACGGACTTTAACACTTAAAATGGCAGTTCCACTTTGCCAAGTGGAGAGCAGCGCCTTTTAAAAATGTCATGTTCATTTCAAACAAAGTCACATTAAATTAAAAGTGATTACTGTTTTGCGCCAATAGCATGAGTAGGATGGCCTGTCAATCATTGACCTATTTTGGGAAAGTAATCAACATGTATTGAACATTACTCCATGACATTACTCCATAAGAAAATGCGAAATATATGCCCAATGAATGTGATATTTTGCAACAATGACGTAGTTACATGTAAAGCATACTGGAATACGTACAATTGTGTCTCTAATTATGGACAAAAGTTATTGTATCTACTTATTTTCAACATTACTCCATTGAAACCATGTATACACAAAGGTTAATTAGATACGTTATTTCAATTCAAGCTCTCTTTATGGAGTAATGTTGTAATTACTGGGTTGCCAGTATGGCAATCCAGTCGGAAAGTCGGTGGGATTTGTTCGTTTTATTTTATTTTTTATTATTTTTATTATATTTTTTTCGTGTGGGTAAAGGTCTTGCCTGTCACTCCCCTGCTAAGTGGTGTCTTTGTGCATAGAGCCTTCTGCGCGTATTTTCTTAGGATCGAGAGGGAAGTGGGAAATGCGTAGATTTCTCTGGTGGACACAGTAGAACGATTAACTTAACCGGCAATGGCGTCGAAAGTCATGTAACGCGAATGGCGTTTCAGTGGATCTTTGAACAAAATATACCCTTATGAGCTCAATAATGGCAAGTCAATTGGATACTGAAGAAGACAGGCGGTGGAATCTTAAAAGCGACGAGTAATGGACTTCGACAACAATCTGTCGCCCGTCGAGCCGAAAATCAAAGTGAGCTGTATTTCTAATATTTTACCAAGTGTGCTGTTATCTAGAACACTGAAACCAAATGGAAAATTCTCTGGTAACTTATGGGTTCAACAAAGACGGAGAACGAATCGAACACCTTAAGTGGATCTGTGATCAACTCTGCACAGTCCTCAGGTAAAAAAAAAATAGTTGTTCAGGTAAAAAAAAAATAATTGGAAATGTGACAGCTAAGAATTATTTGAAAGAAAGCTTGTCGTCTATTTTGTGCTTCATTATTCAAGGAAAAGGTTCTTCAAGGAAACGGTTTGACCCTGAAATTTTAGTTTGTTGTGATATTGCACATATTTGACACGATTGAGATTTTTCTCTTCACGCACGAAATGAAATAGAAGGGGTTTTTGCCTCTAATAGCAAATATGTTGTTTGTTTCAAAAAATTGTTCGCTGTAAAAGGTGGCCTTTATGAATTCATCATGTTTTATAACATAAGAGCTTAACTGGATAGTTTTTATGGCAATAGTAAAGCATTTTCGTGTCAAAATGAGGTTAACGTCTTTCTGTTGTGCTAACTTAATTAAATATAAATATACATTCTGCCTCGTGAGTTTGTTATTCTCGTTAACCAGCAATGGCGTCGAAAGTCATTGCAACGCGAATAGCGTTTTAGTGCATCGTTCAACAAAATATGCTCTCGTGGAGCTCAAGAAGGGAACGTCAATTGGATGAACAAGACAGGCGATGATGATCTGGAATCTTAAAAGCAACGAGTAATGGACTTCGACAACAATCTTTCGCCCGTCGAGCCGAAATCAAAGTGAGCTGTATTTCCAATATTTTATCACGAATGTAGTGTTATGTACAACACTGAAACCAAATGGAAAATTATCTGGTAACTTATGGGTTCAACAAAGTCAGGTAAAAAAATAATAATAGAAAATGTGACAGTCAAGAATTATTTAAAACAAAGCTTGTCGACTATGTTTTGTACATCGTTATTCAAGGAGAAGGTTCTTCAGGAAAGGGTTTGAACCTGAAATTTATTTTGTCGCGTACATGGTAATTTGACACAATTGATTGCACGCAATGAAATAGGAGAAGGTTTTTGCCTCTAATAGCAAGTATGTTGTTTGTTTCAATAAAATGTTTCGCTGGAAAAGGATTCTGTGATATTTTCTGCCTTTGTGAATTATAATATCATGTTGTGTATTGAATTTTCGAGCTTAAGGTTGAAATGTGATACTGGAGGATATTTTTAGTATTGCTCTGTGAGCAGGAATGGTTCACGAAAATAAACAGGTCTGTTGGAAGCGTGCTTGAGTTTCAACAAAATGAGCCCCAAAATCAGCAAAAAATTGTGACGCCGATGAATAATAAAGTGGCTGCTATTTCAAAATGATGGAATTACCTGGTGATAAATAAACTCGTCTTGGAGAGTAAATTTTTGGCTTTGCACAAACAATGGTCAACCTCAACAGTTTGGGCGATTGTGATCTTTGTTTTGAATTCGCTCATTTCTTGTCAAACTTTATAACACTTGACAGAAAAAAAGAAACTTACGAAAACCCGGTATCTTGCCATCATTTGACACAGATGCTTCACTGTTTGGCGAGTAAACATGCCGCGGTAACTTAATCACGGCGCCCGCTGAATTCCGGCCATGTCACTTTCGATTTTGCGATTTATTTGTGCAGCTAAAAGTACAATAACAAAATTGAACGTAGCAAAAATCTCCCAAAATGTTTGTCGCTGATCGTAACGTTTTATATTCTATATTCACGGTTCAAAATTAATGTTGTTTTCATGTGGTAAATATGTTATTCTCGAGCGACCGTCCTGGACACTTCCTTCTGCTCTTTCTAAAAACTGTGTATCAATATTTATTTACTTTTGCATCAATATTTGTTTTTGCATAAAGCAAGCTAGCAAAATCTGTACCTTGCTGAGTTCGCATTTGTTAGCGTTAATAGTATTTTCGGTCCAATGCTTCTGTTTTACGAAGGGGTATATGTTTTAGGTCAGCCATCCAGACACTAACCCCGCCGGACAATAAACTGTAGTAAAATGTAGTATTGCAAAGCTGTCAGATGCTCAGAGGGCACGCTCAACATGTCAGCCCAGAAGCCAATGTTTCTCACTTCCCATTTATTTTCTTCAATCTTTGTCGGTTCAGTACTTTGCTAGAAACCACATGTCTTCTCAGGCTATTTACCCACTATTTACCCACTACAATGATAGACAATTCCAAAACAATATCGTGCACTGTTAGAGCTACATATTACGCAAGGACAACTTGAATCTCCTGGAAGACAACCTCAGGAAAGGATCTGTTTCGTAGTACGAACGTGTGAGGACCTGTGAGCCAAAGGGCCCCTGCTGGTATGACTTTTGGGTGACCCCTTAATTAAATGGTTTTAATGACTCCCCAACTTGAACAAAATTGCCTGGAAGGCTGCATGTACCACAGGCAACCCAGTGTACCCTCACGGAGGGTCTAGTTTACCTAAAATAAAGCTAAAATGGCCATGAAAAGTCCTATTACTATTTCATTGGAAGCCCTTTACACTCCAGTTTCAATATTTTATCAGTGTCTGTGCTTTTAATGCACTATTTTAGGCTTCGAAAATGGAGTAATGTTGGGAGTGATGTCGGAGTAATGCGAGTGCTCTCGCAGCTCGAACCATTTCTTGCTAAATCGATTGAAATAAATCAGTTCTTGGCATTCTTTCAACGTCTACCAAAAAAGAAAGCTTTCTTTTAACGAATATGAAACATCAAACAACAAAAATATATTTTTATGGCATTCTTAATAAACATTTTCCTAACAGAATGGATTTTGGAGTAACGTTATGAAGCGTCACGCAAGTCTGAAATCCAAACGATGACTTTAACCAAATTTCAGTATTGTGAGATTTTAAGTTGTTTGTTTAGAGCAGGTTTCCATTGTTGAATCATTAGGCCTTCAAAAATTTTGCGTTTGTGAAAGGATTGCGCCGTGCAGAGTATAAGCCAGCCCGTCAACGGGCAGGTTCAGAGTCATTACATGCGTTGGAATGTTCTTGAATTCACACCTCCACATTTCTCATGGTCTCGCCGATGTAACTGTCACCGCCTGTCACCGCAAGAACAGTCTCCTTTATAGACCACATGTCATCGATGAGTGTTTTTGTCTTTCATTTGAAAAGGCTTTTGATCTGTTTAGTTTGCCAAAGGATGATGAAAATGTGATTGAAACCCGTGAATTTGTTCAATTTGGAAATGAAGGTTTTACTAAGTCTTTCGTTTCTGTTACATTAATGCACTAGTCAGAGGAAAGCCCCGCACCCCCATACCCGGGGAATGCGGGGCATAAACGGGGGATTTCAGCGATTTTGGACTGTCACTTTTGCCACGGTATGCGGGGTTTTCGACAGCATTAGGCGCAAGTATCGGCGAGCGAGGACCTTGAGCGGGGCTTAGATGGAGATTTGCATTTTGACGCCAACTTGAATAGGCACGCAAAGATCACTGGAAGAGCATACGGTCTCAAAATGCCAGCTCAGTCAAGTTAAAATCCATTCTTTTCATGTTTGTAATGGCCTCTCAGTTAAATTCTGGGTTCAATCTGTAAATCTTATCATTTCTTGTAGTGGAATTAGACAAAGATTAAAGTTATGCTTGATTAACGATTTATTTATAGCAAGACTGCGTTGATCTTTTGTCTCAGTATTTCCATTGGAATGCAAAGTGAACGTACGCGTAGAGACTGACAGTGACATTACTTTATGATTTTGTGAGATGAACTTGTAAATGTTACCTCCGATGGGTTTCGTCTTTTTGAGTTTCTACATTACCATGGTCTGCGTAATGGTGGAAATTCAGAGTAGTTTCAAAATTTGTTAGCGATGGAGGGTTATTTCAAGAGATTATCAAGGTAAGAGAGAGAGAATCCCCAATATAGGCTTTCTACCAAAGGTAATCCCTCTTAAGTTATTTTTAGACATGATCCCTAGTTCTTCCACGGATGTTACTCGCGCGTTGCGTGGATGTTTTCGAGAAGGATTTGTTTATGTTTCGTTTCTTTTAGTATCAAATTGAAGGAAAACCTTCAATGCTCTGAGGATGTCTTCTTTGATATTTTAACTAGAAGCAAAGTAGCTTCTGCTCTCCAAAAGTTTTAATACATTTCAAAACTTAAATAGGAGTTTAAATAAGAGACACATTTACCCTGCACAAACAATAACAACTGAATGAACGACAGAGAAACGAGTGGAAACACAAGTGCTAAGCGAACAAACGCCAAAACACCACGCAACCAGATGGTCGAAAGTGCAGATAGACGCTCGCCGCTAAGTCGGCAAAAAGCAGTTTAAAGAAAAATGGTGACAACGCCAGAGACAACGTCGATTAAAAGAAGACTTTACATGTACATTCAACCTACGAATCTAGATGCATTCAGTTTATCTACCACTGTGAGAAATATCCCAAACAGAATATGTGAGACAGCGTCAAAATTCGAAAAGAAATTCTAAAAATTGGCCGTCGTAGTT
>OX421446.1:52863479-52913479 GCA_949126865.1 Montipora capitata
TAATCTGTTGATACCTCCTATAGTGCTTTTTTGCATCCATAGGCTATCGCCTTGATAGAAGATGACATATTACTAAACATTACAGGTACTTCTGCGGTATTGGAGAAGTGCTCTTAAATTAGCCTAGTATGGTATTCTAACACAACAAGTTAATCAAGTTCTTCTGAAATATAAATAGTAGTCAAAGACAGTGTGTTAATGAGTCTGTTACGTTGAATGTCAAGATGCCAAGCTGTGAAATGCTTGAGTTTGTAGTATTACTTATTTTATCCAAACAAACCAGTATTATTTATAACATTAACCTCATGTGAACATTGTTTTATCAATCCAAATATCTCAAACCTGAATTTGGAACAGAGAAATCAATTTCACCTAAAAAAGAAAGTAAATAACAGGATTTTTTAAGAATTTGAGATTTTTTTTGCATGGATTCCAAAGAGTTTTTGTTTGTACTAGAATTATTGTCAGAATTCATTCGTTCGTTCGTTCGTTCGTTCGTTCATTCATTCATTCATAACTACATAACTTACTTGAAGAGCTCTGATCAGTCTCCTCTGTCTTTCAAGTTTAAATCACAACTCTTCCATGCAGCATTTATACCATGGTCCTGCAAAATGAGGGATACCAACAAATATGATTCTTAAGCATCTACGCTCACAAGCTTGGTAAATTTCCTCAGTGTAGTTTTTGCATTTACCACATTTTTGTCTTGTTGCGTGGCAATCTCGTACCCAGAGTCCTCGGGCTTTTTGGCCAGCGGGTGAGCGCCCGGAGAGACTCTGGGATAATCGACTCCATTTTCCCAGAAAACGTGGGTTCCGGTCTTATGACGTATGGTTGAGTTTAAACGGAAGCAGAAAAGAGAAAACCGTTAACAGTAGAAATGGCGGGTTGAAAGTGTTTGAGAAACAAGAATTTTAGCCTTACACACAAAGAAACATGAGAAATGATCATTGGCTTGCTGTAAGAGCAAGTGAAGATGAAACCTCTGACGCTTTCGGTGAGTGTATTTTTGGTGCTTCAGCGTACATTCCACCGTACAGAATGCAATGAGAATGCCATCGTGCAACCAACACGATCGACAAATGTTTTTTGTGGAAACGACACAAATGTCCTCTTCTTCTACAAGTTGATGTTTCCGTAATTCTGAATGGCTTCGACAAGACTTCTCCTCAAAGAGACTGATGTAATGTTTTCCCACGGTACTTTTGCAACAGTAATCACTTTTTAGCAGTTTTAGCAGCGTGGGAAAATTCCCGTGCGGTATATGACATAATTCAAACCTCGTCGTTTTATTATTTTTGTGATTTATATATTTCTGAGGTAGAAAAAATCAATCAGCACTGAAACTTGTTTTAGATTTTGAATCTCCCTCCAAATTCTGGGGCTTCCGAATTACTCACCGACTTCCTGTCGGACTGCCATTGTTACGCAAGCGGCCAATCAAAAATATAGTTCAAATCGATTATCCCAGAGTCTCTCCGGGCGCTCACCCGCTGGCCAAAAAGCCCGAGGACTCTGGGTACGAGATTGGTTGCGTGGAGGGTACAGCTACATGTAAGTACTTGTATGGGATGTTACCTGTAGTCTTTCCAACTACAGTACTACTACCTTTCATGTAAGGGTTGCCATCCATTTTGGTCTGAAAACTGTTAGTGAATTAAGTTAAATCTAAAAAATGAAGTTTTCCCTCCACCCCTTGTTTTAAACTGTCTCTTCTATTTTCTCTGAGAATACTGTCCTTTCATCCTCTGTGATGAAGACCTTAATTAATGGACCTTCTTACTCATCTCAGAAGTTATAGCCACCTACACGCAGTAAAAATGTAAGACTACTGATTGAAAGACTAATTGTTCAGGGGAGCAGGGCTGGCGCAGTGGTGAGCGCACCCGCCTCGCACCAATGTGGCCCGGGTTCAATTCCCGGTCCTGGGTCATACATGTATGTGGGTTGAATTTGTTGTTGGTTCTCTCTTTTCTCCAAGAGGTTTTCGCTGGGTACTCTGGTTTTCCCCTTTCCTCAAAAACCAACATTGTCAAATTTCAATTCGATCTGGAATGCACGGACACATGTTGAACGAGTTTCTGAGCGCTCTTAGGGGCTGGACAATCTGCAAGCCAGCGAGTCATGCCAATTTCGCATTTAACTATAGATACTCATTTCAAATAGCGCTGTTAAACTGTTATTAAGACTAAGCACCCATTTTAAAATGGTTAGCTTTCAACAACTGTGTGACTGGCATGTTGACTCGCCATCTTGGCTCGCATGACTCGCAGCCATGGCTCAAATGCCTCGCATGCCTTGCTGGCTCGCACATTGTCCAAACTCGCGCTCTTAAGGTGTTCCGTGGGTAAACAAATTCCATTTCCATGGAGTTCAAAGCCGTCAAGATATCTGGAAATGAGTTTTATCAACCACCTCTTAGTTTCAGACATTAAATGCAACTCAGACTTCTTTTGACATCATTCAATAGAACTTCAAGGACTTTGAAAACAGTCAACCAAAGCTGATGTTTTTGAGATTTAGCTCTAAATGAAAACGGAATTTTAAGCTTAGAGAAATTTATACAAAGAAGAAATTAAACTTTTAAGATGGCATATTTGATAAGGTTTGAAGTTTCAAATGTGGTCGATTAATATACAGTGATGCCTTGATCTGTGCATTTTAACTACTATTACTGTTGCAGTTCGTTACCTAAAAATGTCTGGTTGTCGCTGTAACATCATGACCAAGAAAATTTACACATAATTTTGTACTTGAAGAATCTTTCCCGTACCAAACAGGTGAATGCAAGAAGTCTACATTTTTGTACAAGAGACAAGAGCGACTGCAGTCAACATGAGCAACTACAGTCATGTTGTCAGTGGTTTTGTTATACTTGCCATTCGTTGGATCTCTCATGCTTTGTGTTGTACAGCTTATTCATTGTTGTTAAACATATAGCTAAGGTTTAATAAGGTTATATTTTAAATTATCTTTTATGTTGATAGTTTTTAAATTTACTGTTGTTTTAATTATTTATACTAGTATATTAGTAATTATTATAATTTTTAAGTTAGCGCAAATGAAAATAACCCAGTTGATATTTGCGCTTTATAAGTGAAATAAACTATTATTACTATTATTATTATTATTATTATTATTATTATTATTATTATTATTATTATTATTATTATTATTATTATTATTGTGGCGGAAAGAAGGAGAATTTTGTGTGGAGCGTTTAGCGGGTTTTCCCCTCCCTTTCCCCCGTCTTCTTTCCACTGTTTATCAGTGTGATGGGTGGCTGTCTTCTCGGGTGGCGTGGGGGCTCATGGCTGGTTTGTCAGGTTTTGCCAGCCACGGGTACAGTCTCTATCTTGGAGCTCGCTGCCAATAGTGGAAGCTCCAGGATGTCTCAGGCACCCAACCTCCACTTAGCGACGCAGTTGTTAAATAATAATTGAAATAATAACCTTTAGTCAATTTCGTGCAGTGAGCAAGTCAGTAAAAGTACTGTAAATTTAAGTTAGACAAAATTCAGGTGACAAAAATATATTTTATATTTATGAAGATGTTTCAAAATTGTCTGAAATGTGGACATTTACTGGAACACATATTGGTAATGTTACACATGTAGTCTTATATGCATGCTTACTGTACATACCTGCAATAACTCTTTAATTTATTATTCAGAAACGTCTGGAAATCACATCTTTGGTCAAAAAGTTTCCTCCTTTCAAGAAAACAAAATCGAAAAATTAATAAGCAGAGAGAGAAGAGATTTTATCACTACAGCAGAGACAAGAATTGAGGGATCCACCTATAAGATGTCATGCTCAATTAATTAGTAATTGTACATAATAAATTAAGTTATACAATCACCTTATTTGAAAATTCAGAAGGAATTGCTTCAAAAAATACTGTACCCCTGAGAGCCACAAAGAACAAACTATATAAAATTAAAGAAAGGACATGTAGTTCACAAAGTATTTCTCTGTTGTGCACAAGAATGGAATTTTCAATTTTACATATTAAGAAATGATTGGTTTGCAGCCATTCTTGCATGAAATACAGTGATGCCAACCTCTGGAGATCCAAAATCTGGAGATTAATTTTCATCCAGACCCCAATACCCCCTCCCTCTCCCCTCCATGATCAATTCTGACCCACTTTCAGCTCACTTCCTCCTCTCCCCATAAAAAATGCACCCACCCACTTCCTAAAAACAATTTCCAAATCAAATCCACAGGGTCAAAATGATTTCGGGAAAACAGGCACTTATGTCGAAAATTTTTACTGGTTAAACAGAGAATGATCCAACCCTGAAGACAATCAGATAAATTATACGGCCGTGATAACAAACAAAGGCAAAACGTTGCTTAGTTTCTGTTACTGACTGTACATGTATTTGAAACTCAGGTGAAGAAATGCGTTAAGAAACGGTGAAAGGAGTTGGAAAAAATTGAAATTCTTTTAACTTGGGGAAGCAATTTGAGCCTACAATGAAGCAAAGTCTTTTTTATGCAGGAGATTGATGACCCGTTCAGGAAACCAAGAGATTTATTCTATATCCAGGAGACTCCAGTATAAATCCTGGAGAGCTGGCATAATTAGAAATACTCCAGATGCTTAAATTAAAATAAAACGTTTAGGGCCTACATATATTGTAAATCGATATGCATGATTATGATTCTGCTGTGTTACCAGAAAGGCGATAATGACCTTTAAATTAGTAAAATCCAACTAGTGGTCTATTATCAATGCTGCGTTCTGATTGGTTGAGCTACTAATAGGCTATTTGTTATAGCCCACTAGTAGCGAAAGCGCTGGCCATATTTGTAATGTTTTGGCGGCAGAAAAGGATTAAAGTCTAGCTTTAACTAGCGAAAGATGTTTTGTCTGGATATTTTTTTGACCAACTAGTTGGATTTTACTAAAACAATTATTCCTCTCGCCCTCATGGCCTCAGAGTCAATAGCCCATTCGGCCTTCGGCCTCGTGGGCTTTTGACTCAGAGCCAATTCGGGCTCGAGGAATAATTGTTAAATATTAGTAATGCTTTTTTGCATCCATAGGGCATGGCCTTGATAGAAGATAACATAAGGATTAAACACTACATATACTTCTGCAGTATAGGAGAAGCACTCTTAATTAGCCTACGCCATTCTAACATAACAAGTTAATTAATTAATTTTACTTTCTGAAATAGAAATAGTCAAAAACAGTACGTTGAACAGTCTGTTAAGTTGGATGTCAAGATTACCAAGCTGTGGAGTTAGTTTTTTTTTTTTTTTAATTCTAAAAACCTCATGTGAACGTTTCTCACTTTCAAGTACAGTGTATCTCAAACATGACTTTAAAAGGAAAGAATTAATTTTCGTGTTAACAAGAAAATACATGTAAATAACAGGTTTTTTTTTAGGAATTTGCTTGTACTAGAATTATTGTCAATAATTTTAAACAAAATTAATCATTTATTCATGACAATCATTCATTCAATCATAACTACTTAACTTACTTTGAGCTCTGATCAGTCTGCCTTGGTCTCTTTTCAGCTTAATTTAATGTATTGATACCTGAAAAATGACGGATACAAACAAAAATTATTCTCAAGCATTCACAAGTTGGGCTTCATTGTAGTTAGTGTTTCTTGCATTTACCACATTTTTGTCTTATTGTGTGGAGGGTAGTAACTTGACAATGCATGGGAAGTTACATTGTAGTTTCCCCTACTACTACTACTTCCTTTCATAAGGGCTGCCATCCATTTGGACGGAAACGTGTTATTGAATTCAGTTAAACTTTAAAAAAAATGAAGTTTCCCTCCACCCCTGTCTGTTTCCTTTAAATATTTTCTCTCAGAATACTGTCCTTTCGTTCTCCATGATGAAGACTCCAATGGACCTTCTTACTTGTCTCAGATGGTTAAGCCAACTACATTTTTTTTAGCCACCTATATGATAATTGTAGCCACCAAAAGTAAAAATCTCAGCTGTACTGATTTACAGACCGGTTGTTATTATTTTGAGTCCAAAGCAGTCATGATCAAGATGTCTGGATTGATCAGTTTGATAAAACCACCTCTTAGTTTCAGACATTAAATGCAGCTCAGACATCTTTTGACATCACTCAATGCCGCAGCTCTCTTCCACAGGTAAAGGGTGAGGGGTAACGGGTAAAGGGTGAAGGATAGAGATTTCTACCTAATGGTAGTCATGACAGATTTGTAAGATAAATTTAAACTTCAGGCCTCGGTTGTTCAAAAGGTGGACAACGCTATCCACCGGCTAAATCGCTATCCAGCGGATAAACACTAACAAAAACAATTGAGTTATCCAGTAGATAGTAATTTATCCAGTGAAAAGCGCTATCCACCCTTCGAGCAACTGGGGCCAAAATTTTAATTTCTTCAATTTTTGACAACCTGACCAGTGACCAAAGAATTACCATGAGTAATATTATCTTGTTGCTTTCATTTCGTCCATATAATGTTGATCGCCGATGAAATTGAGCACGGATTGGATAAGATTCAATAGTCAAGAGAAAAAAATTCCACGCTAATGACGGCAAGCTACCCAGGGTGACCATGCGAACAAAAGAATAAAAGAAAATTTGAAACAATTCTATCCGATCTTCTTTGGTAAACTAAAGGGACAAGATCGAAGAAAGAATGCAAGAGAAAGTTCAACAATACAAGGCATTCTGGGAGGTCAGCAAACCAAGTAGTATAACCAGCCAACAAGATGTAACTTATATAAGTGACAAACACATAGCTAATTACCATGTTCGTTGCAAAAGCCGATTTCCGACTTATTGTTTCTCTCAAATCTTCAAGCAAAACCACTCAAATGAAAAGAGTTTGATTTGGATAAAAAAATGCTCAACCATTACCATTTCAGTGGTTTTACAAGGGGACTTGCTTTTAAAAGGGAGGCGAAAAGCAATTGGCGTTTCTTTGAGATGATCCTCGTACATGTAGTTCGAACTCATCGCGATCACTGGCAGTGAAAACAAACATTTGAGTGGCCTTTTTGGGCGTTGGGAATTTTTCACTTTGACTTCGCTGGGCTATATATACCACTGTCATCATTAAAGTAACAATTCTTTTTTGCTCACTGAGTGGATGCCACGGGAAATTAAACCACATTTAAGACAATGTTACCATTTACCCTTTAACTGCTACCCTTTACCCGTGGAAAAGAGCTGCCGCATTCAATGTAGAACTTGAAAAAGGATGAAAGCATTCAACTAATGCTGATGTATTCTAGATCTAATGTAGCTCTAAATGAAAACCGAATTTTATAAGCTTTGAGGAAAATTTATAGAAAATAATGTTAAACTTTTAAGATGACATATTTGATAAGGCTTAAAGTTCCAAATGTGGTCAAATTATAAATATAAAATTGAAGTGATGCGTTCATCTTTTCATTTTAACTAGTACGTTACCTAAGTTTCTGGTTGTCGCTGTGACACCATGACCAAAAACTTTTATGTTCAAGAATTTTTCCCCTACAAAACAAGTGACTTCAAGAGGTTAAGAACTCATGTTTTGATAATATACAGTGGTTTGGTTAAAGAATAATGCAATGTAATTACCGGTAAAACAGAAATTTATAACAACCTATAGTCAATTTCGTGCAGTGAGACAGCAAAATGAAAGTTAGACAAAAATGAGATAGTTCTAATTCCAGAATAGAGCACTAATTACAAAATTATGGTGACTAAAATATTTGTTACAAAAATGTTTCAAAATTATCTGAAACTATATATGGATATATGCATGGCATTTACTGGTTAACATAAAGTGGTGTTAATAAGTACAGCAAGAGCAAAATTAATATTGGCATTACTAAACCACGAAACACCGAAACACCGAAATAGCGAAACGAAGCTCCAAAACACCATGTATGACTCCACCATACATTGAATACTAACCGAGAAAGGTTGGATTTGAGATGAAATATCGTTTTAGGCCTACGTTCTTTCTCCTAATTCATTGAGATTAAGATTAGGATTCAGATTAAGACCGAGATTAGGAGCAATAATGTTTTAGGCCTAATTGCGCCTAAAACGATAATTCATCTCAAATTCAACCTTTCTCGGTTAGTATTCAATGTATGGTGTGGTCATACATGGTGTTTTGGTGCTTCGTTTCGCTGTTTCGTTGTTTAGTAATGTCCAATTAATATCATATAAAAACAAGAAAAATGTCAGGTCATGAAAGATAAGCATAATGTTTTAATTAAAATAAAGAAAAAGAAGAATCTACATTGAATGGAGCAAAGTCTTTAAAAGGCTCAAAGTCCTTTTTTATCTGGGAGATTGATGACCTGTTCGGGAAACTAAGAGATTTGTTCAATATCCAGGAGACTCGCGTATAAACGTAAATCCCGGAGAGTTGGCATACCGGTAATTGAATATACTCCAGATGCTTAAATTACAATAAAACGATTAGACCTACATGTATTGTAAATCGATATGCATGAGCATGATTCTGTTGTGTTTCCAGAAAGGTGATTGCCCTATAATGCATTGCGATCCCCTAATGCACGTCTTGACCCTTGGTATGTCTAAATAATCTGTCAATATTAACCTCCGTTGATTATTGCCCAAGAGGCATTGCGGCGGGCCAGTGGTTAGGACGCTTGCCTTGAGATCATCTGGAAGTTCCTGGGTTCAAGACTCGTCCTGGCCACTCGTTCAATTTGTTCCTGATGGTAGTCCCTGTTTCAACTTCTTGGCCGTACTTGTAAACAGCCAAGTTTTTTTTTTTTTTTTGTAATTTGAACCAAGTATTCAAATCTACGAACCAGTTTTGAACTTTGCTCTCGCCGAGATTCTGAATTCCCGTGGATATTTTTCGTTGATTTACATCAAAGATAGTTAGCTATGAACTTTCGTTTTATTGTAATATAAAAGGTGCTTGAAAAGAGAAAGCTCTTTGAAGTGTGTGATGAACTATTGTGCACTTATATATTGTGCATTTTTCGCAGCAACTTTCAAAAAAATCTGCAAGATTCCATTCAAATCTACCCAGCTTGGGAAAGGGGGAAATAATCCCGTATTGAGTAACTGCAGAATACCCTGCCACATCGAAGGCAAGTCCTGAAAAAGCTTGATACGCTGCTACGAAGTCGCATCATTTGATAAACACAGTTGGTGGGTAGTTCATTATGTAAGCCTTCACAAATTGTCCCGAGAATTTTAGCCCTCAGTTACCTTGCACTTACCTTGTTACCCTGTAGTCCCTCTCTTTCAGTATATTTCTGAGTGGCTACGCGGATAAGTGGATACGAGAAGTGGACAAGTAAGTATCTTTCTGATTGGATACGCTGATACGCGATTACGCAGTGGGTAAAACCCTCTCTTTCTGAAAGGCTGGTAAATATATTTCTGAGTGGATACGCGGATACGCAGTCCGCAAAATGAAAGCCAAAAGTTTACGAGAGTACTTAGGCATAATCACTGAAACGAGCGCTTAGGTTTAATCAGTAAACGAGTGCTTTCTTCTTCACGCCATCTCGCAAAAAATGTAGTCAACCGATCCGCAAAATGGCAGCTAAAATTTTACGAAAGTGCTTAGGCCAAATCACTGAAACGAGCGCTTAGGCTTAATCAGGAATCAAAAGCTAGGCTTAATCAGGAATCGAGTCGAGTGCTATTTCAAGAAAAGTGTAGTTAACCGAACCGTAAAGTGAAAGCTATTACAATAGTGCTTACTGAATAGGCTTAATCACTGAAGCGAGCGCTTAGGCTTAATCAGTAAACGAGTGCGTTCTTTTCCACACGTTCTCGTAAAAAGTGTATTTAACCGAACCGCAAAATGAAAGCTAAAATTTTACGAGAGTGCTCAAGCCTAATCACTGAAACGAGCGCTTAGGCTTAATCAGGAATCGAGTGCTATTCGAGGAAAGTGTAGTTAACCGAACCGTAAAATGAAAGCTAGAACGAGGCAATGTTGTTGACGCCACGTTTAAAGAACGAGGTATGGTGCACAGTAATTTGTAATTCAGGTATATCTTGGCGTATATTCTTCACACGATCTCGTAAAAAGTGTAGTTAATGGAACCGTAAATTGAAAGCTAAAATCACTGAAACGAGCGCTTAGGCTTAGGCTTAATCAGGAATCGAGTCCTATTTCGGGAAAAGTGTAGTTAACGAGAAGTACATATACATCAATTACCTTCACTCTTTTTGTTTGGCGCTACAGAAAGGAGAAATACTGGGAACCAGGAAAACGAGTGCGTATCTGCGTATCCACTAAGCTCGATGTTTCCACTGCGTATCCGCGTATTCACCCAATTTAGGTTATAGCTTCGAGGTGGCAGAGTATTCTACAGTTAAGCCCCGAATTTTTATGCAATCAGTTGTTATTGCAATCATATGTATAATAACAAGGAAATCTGTAATTTCAACTTACCAATACAAACTTGCTGCAGTATTAGGCAAATCCAACTGGCTGAAAATAGCGTAGCACAAATTGCTGGATACTCAGTGGTTACTCGGCTCTATGGCTGAATCATTTAGTTTATATAAAATGTAAGAGCACAACTTGTGACATTCATCAAGATACACCTTCTCACGAAAAATCAACGCCCCTGCTCTCGCGAGCTCTGTAAATGCTTGTGGAATAAACAGGAAGATTCAAGCCGCATCCATGGAGACAGTGGGTGGATGACGTCAAAGAAGGAGTTTTGCAACTTGGGTAGGGTGAGGGGTTGAGAAATCGGAAAAATTTTACAAAGTAATGGAGTACACGTTTTTGTGACGGAGAAATTTCTATCTCGATGATCTTTACTTGTCTCATAGTATTGTCCGTTACTGTAAAGCGAGATTGGCAAGGATGGATAAATCGTTATGGATCGCCTCCATTCCTCCCCTCCTATCTCCTGTATATCTTTACCAAAATATTTTGATGTTTTGTGATCATTCTGTTAAGACACCGATAACCGGCGATGATCACGCAATCACGTGAACATGGCGTGAAAACAATTACCAAGTTATTGATATGTGAAAACAATTTACAAGTGACAAAAAATGACGAATCAATCAGGCTAATCGCTGTCTTTATTATTTTTTTTCAAATAATTATCATAATTTGACATGTTCCAGAATGTTCCGGAATGTTTCATGTTCCGGCTTTTACTAACACCCGTTTTATAAAAACGGCCAACAACTGTCTTCTCACAGCGTCAGGTTGTAAATCGGAGGACGTGGAGAGTATATTGCAGCTTATCACTGGAAGACAGAGGTGGCATGCATGATCAAGGATGAAAAGATCTAAAGACGGCATGTTCGGAGATGAAAAGATTCTAAAGCCCGCCACACACGGTGAGGTGAGCAGACTGCCTCGCGAGGCGGTTTGCTCAGCCGTTTCTTCACGTGTGCGGGAAAATTTTGGTGAGAGAGTCGCCTCGCAAGGCCGTGAGGATAAAATCAAACATGCTTGATATTTCTGGCCTCGCGTGGAAAATTCATCACTGTGTATGGCCATTGTGAGAATCGAGCTAAGCTCGGTCGATCAAGCATCCAATAAAATTCAAGAATCACTTCTCTACGTCCTCCGATTTGCACTCTGACGCTGTGAGAAGACAGTTGTTGGCCGTTTATATGACACAGGCGTTAGTAAAAGCCGGAACATGAAACATTCCGGAACATTCCGGAACATGACAAGCAAAGATAATTATTTGGAAAAAAAATAATAAATACAGCGATTAGCCTGCAGTGCAGGCGTATTTTCGTGTAAATCGAGCGAACATGAGCCGCCAAGTCAGTTGTTTCCATCGTGGGGCGGGTGATTAATTAAGGAGAGGAAAGAAACAGTGGTTTTGAGCCCAATCGTTCATAAAAAGTAAGGTGAGACTATTGGACAGTGGTACACGACTCAAGGTAGCGGGTGCAGGCCCGTGTCGTCTTTGAAGAAGACGTGAAAAGAGAGTTTGCTGCAGCGTCGCGAATGAAATCGGGGTATTTTGAACACGACGCAGAATTCATTGTCATATGCTTTTTATTTTTTGTCAACTGGAAGGGATGCAAACGGTTTTCCTTTGTACATGGATTACCTTTTATCCCCGGGGAGGGGGGGGGGGGGGGAGGAGGCATTTTAGGAATTTCTGGGTGGGGATGTGCCGCTGGGACCCTGGAACCCTTAGCCTACACCAGAGCTAGTTCAGCTGAATTTTGCTCCCCTATACTAGAGAAAACTCCCACCGATTTCCGTCTAAATTCCGATTCTTGACAGTTAATAATATCCAGAGGTGTTTCATGATAGCCATTTATTTACACTGTTGAGGCTGAGTTACGTAAACTTAAACTTTGCCGATTTGATTTTTTTATATTCTTGAGTGGGAATTTCGGGTTTCCTTAGTCTTGATAAAATCTTCAACCGACTGGTCAGTTTCGTGAAAAATGATACCCTATTCTAGACCGAAAGGCTATGATTTATATAATCTATCCTAGACTGAGTAAACTGCTTGAAAACCATACCCTTCACAGCGGCACATACCTATATAGTCCATATATGGCAGTACCCCCCGGGCTTTTATCCCGTATGAAGGCCAAGGGAAGACTAAACCTGATACATAATATGTACGTATAAAAGTTAACGGGAGGGAAGGTTATGTTCCCCGACTACAGCTATCATTTAAGGACGATGAACAAGAAATTGCCACCCTTTATTTCTTTAAAATGAACAATTAAGTTAACTAATGTTGTTTTTAAAAATTATGTATGAAATTATGATGCAGTTTGCTTTATCTCGTCTTATCTAACATATGCCATCTTTAATGGCTACTTCAAAGACGATACAGACATACACTCGCTACCATTAGTTGTGTGCGACTGTCCAACAGTCTCATCCTACTTTTTATGAACGACTGGGCTGGAAATCACTGTTTCTTTCCTCGGCGGCTCACGTTGGCTAGGTTTACTCAAAAATACTCCTGAACTGCAGGCTACTAACTGTCTATTTTTTTTCCGAATAATTATCATAATTTGTCATGTTCCGGAATGTTACATGTTGCGGCTTTTACTCACGTTTTCACACCAGTGACGCATTTCGGGTGTTACTAAAAGGAGTGCAACCGTGGAACACGGAACCTCCGGAACCCGCGGAACCAGCCGAACCTGTAAAACCATGCAAAAACGCTTTTCTTTCCCGAAACAACGCTAGATTATTGTTTCTTTGAAGTTTTAAAAAATGCAACGGATAAGCGCGCGAAAGTGCGGTGGACTGAACCTGGTCACATGGTGACCTTTCGTCATGGCCGATAGGTTTTACAGACGGAGAACGGTAAGCAGTCGTTTTCATTGCTCGATTAAACAACACGTAACTTGAAACCACCTGTTTTATATGCATATAATGGTTGTGCGGTTAAAGACTACAAGGCCTTTAAAATCAGAGGGTAAGCAAAACTTTCGTCACATAGATAATATCACTGACTTTTAAACCCGGATAGAGATATCAAAGGTTAACAAAATAATTAATGAGACAAAAAGCAACTGAACAACCAAAACCGCATTTAATATATAGGAAAGTAATAATTAAAGAATTACTGTAATGTATGAGGTTCCAGGGCTCGGTTGTTCAAAAGGCGATTAACGCTAATCCGAGATTAATAATTAACCAAGGAGTTTACTTCCCTGCTCCCAAGTGTTGTTCAGCGCTGATATTCGGGAAAACTTTGCAGTAGAGGAAGTCAATCTTGAAAAAAAAAAAAAAAAGCAAAAGAAAATTGCACCAAAAAGTTGAAAACATGAAACGAAACTTTAATCTGGATTAACTTAATCGGCTTTTGAACAACTGGGCCCTGGCCTCTTTTTTTGGGGCCTGCGCATTCACGCCTAGGTTTTAGAAATGTCGGGCTTTTACTTGTTTACAGTTTTCAGCTCCGAAATAGTACAATTACAAACTAGAATAATGATTTCTGGGCTAGTCATTTATAATGTTAAAGGTACATCACCACATTGTAGACATAAATCCAACAGACGAAAGGTACAACCTAGTTCCCAGGGCTTTTCCCAATCTTTGGCGGGAAAAGGACTCTCGCCGGTGAAGAGCCCTGGAAACGAAGGTGAGGAAAGTATGGAAAATGTTCGTTGAAATTCCAACTGACACGCAAACCTAACGGGTTTAATGTAACAGGTTTGTTCCTTTTTTTTTTTTGAATAGATGATTTCATTAACGCAATGCAAACGGCTGCTAACCCAGCCCCCTTATCGAAAGCTTTCCGCCATTCGGCCATGAGGAGAGGTCACCAAGTGACTATGTCCAGTTCACCGCGCTTTCGCGGGCTATCCGCTGCCCCGATCAGCGGATAACAACAAACAAGACGAACAAGAAATTGTGCATTTTTTAAAACTTCAAAGAAACAATACTCTAGCGTTGTTTCGGCAAAAAAGTCGTTTTTGAACTGGTTCTGCAGGTTACGCGGGTTCTAGAGGTTCCGCGCTCCTCGGTTCCACTTTATTAAAAACACCCGCATAATCCGTCCACATGAGTTATTCGACTAGTGTAAAGACGGAACGAACTATAGAAGAGTCATGATCCGTGTGGGACGAACTTGGACAAACACTTTTTTTCTGCGTGTGTGAACTTCGTCTATTATAAAGACGGGCACAAGATGCATTATGCGTCTGGACGAATATTCTTTTGTTGTGCGTCGTTGAAGAGGCACAACGAAAGATGCTTTGTCTAGACGGATATTGCGTCTTGTGCCCGTCTTTTTACTAGAGACGAATAATCAGACGAACAGCAAATGTTTGTCCAAGTAATGCATCTGCAGTAAAAAATGGCCAATGGTGGGATAATTGTATGTGAATGACTGTAAAACAAAAAGTAAATTCCTACTTCTATTGAGACACGATTTCCAGACGCATTTAGCGCCCGGGTTCTTTCACAAAACAGGATCACAAAACGACTGAATGCCGAGGCAAAATAAACCCGGCTTTTTTATAACTGATATCAAACTGCATGGAGTTTTCGCGCCAGTACACCATCTGAGAATTAAGTTCTACTTTTGGTGCGACTGACTCGCAATGATTTTGGCCGTTGCACGGTATGTTACACTGTGAAATGTTTCGTGCAACTTGTCCCGCCACAATGCCGCCGAAACATTGCGAGACAAGTTGCACAAAACATTTCACAGTGTAAGAGCGCCTTAAAGGATGCAATCATCTGCGAAGAAACGTATGACTTGACTTGGCAGACGATGAGATGTCGTTTATGGAGATTAAAATTCAGATGGCTTCGACGGGATTCGATGCCATGAGCTATGAAGCCATTCAGTTGGGAGCAGGTCAAATTGTTGGGTTCATTTGTTCCCGCCACTCACTATCTATCACTCATTATAAAATAATTAGGATAGTAGGGGCACTCTCACTGGTTAATAGCTGTGTTTAGATGAGAGTATGGAAACACTGCTGTGACATCAAACGAATTTTGATTGGTTATGTGTTGTTAGACGCGCGTTTTCATTGGCTGGTAGGAAATATGAGCGTGTATCAAGAAAATCTGTTTCAATCAAGAACTTTCCTTCGTTTGTTTCCTTCATTTGTCGAATTATCTTTGAGAAATATTTTATAAAAGCAATAGAGGACTTTTTTCTGTGTTTCCATAGCCTCATCTAAACACTCAGGGAGGTTGTGAGAATTCTCGACAGTAATGCAAACCCTCGACTGCGTCTCGCGTTTCCTTAACTATCTCGAATTCTCCCAACTCCCACTTGTCTTTAGATGAGGCTATGGAAACACGGAAAACGTTCTCTATCGCTTAAATAGACATCGAGTAGCGAGCCAATAAGATTGCGCGATTCGTGATAGTAGGTGAGAGCATATCTACTAAAATTTGATAGTACACGTTTAACCGTTTACCGTACGTTTCTTGAATGTTTGATGGCGCGAGTGATATGTGGCTCGCGTGGAGAGCTTTTTATCACGTAGATACTGATGGAATATTAGAATTTTCCTTTTTCTAAAGAAACACATCTTCACCGCGCGTAGTGTAGATTTAATTTTCATCTTTCACGCGTTAGGATGTAGCTGTCGTCATGCTAATGCGCTTAATAATTTCTTTACATCTGTAAGTTCGGACATCCCCCCGCTTGATTTGTCTTCGCTGCCAGCTTTCTTCCCCCCCCCCACGGGCGATACGTTGCACATGGTACAACCTTATGAAATATGTAAAAAACTTACTTCAATTAAGCCCCATAAGGTCCATGGGCCCGATAATATTCCTAGCAGAATTTTTAAAGAGTTTGCTTTTGAACTAGCAACCCCAGCTGCTACTATTTTTAATGTATCTTTGTTGTCTGAGGTTATGCCAATCTCGTGGAAGGAATCTAATATCATCCCAATCCCTAAAGTCACAAATCCCACATGTGAGAGTGATATCAATCTCACTCACACCCTGCCTTTCAAAGGTTTTAGAAGACTTTGTGGTTTTATGGTTGATTGAGGATGTCAGGGATAAAATTGACCCTACGCAGTTTGGCTGCTTGAAAGGAACATCCACATCTTACTGTCTGTTAGATATGGTCCATAATTGGCTTTTACAGCTAGACAGTCTTAATGAACATCTCCGAGTCTGCTTTTTGGACTTTTCAAAAGCTTTTGACCGTATTGGTTATAACATCCTTGTCCAAAAGCTTATTAACCTTAACGTTACACTTTGTCTGATCCCTTGGATCATTAACTTTCTATCTGATAGAAAACAACGCGTTAAGTTAAATCAGACATTTTCGGAATGGCTCCCTGTCAAAGCAGGGGTCCCCCAAGGGACCAAACTAGGCCCGATTTTGTTCCTCATAATGGTCAATGATTTGGGGAGGGCCATGTCACCTAATTTCGTAATGTGGAAGTACGTAGACGATGTCTCGTTGTCAGAGAACCTTAGTAAGGGTGGCTTATCATCTTCCCAATCTACACTTCACTATATAAACAGCTGGGCCTCTGACAACTGGATGCGTCTTAACGCTAAGAAATGCAAAGAGTTGCGTTTGTGTTTCTTCAAGGAAAAACCCCAGTTATCCCCCTTAACAATTGATGATCAACCGTTAGAAGTGGTAACATCACATAAGGTCCTGGGGCTTATTATTCAGAATGACTTAAAGTGGAACGAACATATCGCATCAGTAGTTGCTAAGGCATCGAGACGCTTACATATCCTACGTGTTTTACGTCGGGGTGGTGTCCCAGCAGCTGACCTAGTCTCAATTTATGTGTCTTTGATACGCTCTATTTTGGAATATAGCTGCGTAGTCTGGCATTATGCTCTTCCTTCCTATCTGTCTAAACAGCTCGAAAGAGTCCAGAAACGAGCTTTTGGTATTATCTTTCCCAAACAAACCTATAGCAGGGCATGTGAACTTGCTGAATGCCCAAGGTTGGACGTTCGCCGCAATGATCTTGGTATTAGAACTTTAAAGAAAATTGACGGGAAGGGCCCTCTCTCAAAGCACCTGACCATGACGAGGGTAAGCGCGCATGGATGTACGATGAGGAATAATACTCACAGAACCCTATATAAGTGTAGAACGGAGCGGCTTAAAAGAAGCTTTTTTCCTAGTGTAATTATTTCTTTTAATAACAATATTTAGAATCTACATTTTTTATGTAATTTTTAAATTTTATATAATTTTTAAATTGAAATACACATTGTAACTCATTTTTAAATGCGAAAATGTGTTTTCAATAAACTATTATTATTAACTATTATTATTATTATTATTATTAAAGAGCTGACACAAATAATTATCATTCAATTCCTGTCATTCCTGTTGTAACAAAAGTATTTGAAAGGATTATCTATGATCAGCTGTATGCTTAGAGGGTAAAGAGGGGGTTAACTGGGCCATTGGCAAAACCCCGATCGGAACTAACAGAACAGGACCGGATCGGACCTGACCGGACCGAATCGGATCGGATCGGATTGGATTGACAAAATTCGGACCGAATCAATAACAAAATCCCTGCCAAAAGTAGACGATCACCAAACAACGTGCTGAAGAGAGGAAAAGTCGAATTCTGTGCTTTTCTCTCTTGTGTAGTCGACTCCTCATTTATTGAGACTCGTCGAAATGTTTTTTTTTTTTTCCAGAGGTGATTACAGATTCCGAATTGTCGTCAATAAGCGAATTGACTGCCTCCGCAACAGTCTTTAACGGTCTTTATCAATGGTCGTCATTTTAGGACGCTTAGCGCTTTTAAAGAGATTATGGGAAAGGTATATCTATTTTTAAAAATTCAAACCCCAATGCCTGAACTCGCAGGACTCGAACCTGGGAATGTTCGATAAATAACCCTTTCACTTAATAACTGCTAGACTACCACATCGCTAACTGCCAGAACATTTTTTTTTTAATATGTCAATATTTTTCTTCTTCCGAATGCCGCTGTAAACGTGTATTATCACCCGCTAAGAAACAAGTTTAAACAGGAGAAAATGTCGGTTACCAAACATGAAGAGAAAGCTATTTTAAAATCAAGCACTAGACTTAACCACTATTCAGCAATTATTTCATAAGACTAATTAGTGTAGGTAAATAATCGATGCAACTGTCAGCCAGTTGCCCTTTAGTGGTTAAGAGGATAAAAGTAAAAAGCGACGATGATTCGTAACAGTTATTCGACTGACAAACCTGAGGTCAACTTTCCTTCAAAGTGGGTGCTCCAGGTTCAAATCCTGACTGTAATGTAAATTGACGATAACAGTCTGTCCAGAGCCTTAGGAATTGTCGATAATCAGAGATAGAGGACATGTTGAACAGAAAGGGAACGTAAGTAGACAAAGGGAGAGATCGCAGAATAGTATGGATTCTACTCTAATATGACCTAATATGGATATTTTTGCTGCGCGCGCCATCTTCCACTGATATTCCCGTACTGTTTCTAAATCAGGCTGTTGTGCAATAATGTATTTCCCATGGGTATACACGGGACGTTGCTATGCTTGGCATTCGCACTCTTAGTTATTTATAACATGCGCCTTTTGGCCTGTGACATTTACTTGACACCAATCAGCCGTCTACGAGAGTGCGACGATCACTTGTATCTTTAGGCATGAAAGTGTAGCCGTTTGCAAATGTACTATTATGAGAGAGGATCACTTTTTCCTCAGTTTTTGCAAGACCCGGAGGGTTGGTCCGGCCATGCTTCGATTCCGCGACCGTCCCGCACGGTAGACGGCCAACCAGACAGGGAACCCTGTGGTTGGCACATTTGTGAAAAGTCAATGGTTTTTTTTTTAAATGTTATTAATTATAATAACAATAATAATAATTTGAATAAAGTCTAAAGCTGTGTGGCCGAATGCAAGTGAAAAACTGCTAATCAAATCAAATAGACCAGTCGAAGTTCATGTCTGCCTCCTCTTCAAACCGAGTCTACGTGCAAAGATTTTCTTATGAAAATTCGTTTTCATTCATATGCCATTAGAACTAATTACCAACACGAAAACTTTGCACTTAGACTTGCTTTGAAGAGGAGGTAGACAAGAACTCGGGAATGGCGTATCAAATTATTTGAACGAGATGAAATGGAATTAAATGTTAGCTTCAGTTTATAAAGGGAAAATTGAAGTACTTGGCAAAAATAGCCTCAGAGCCGAGTACAGAACCAGTCAGTAAACTAAACCCACATATGAGCCTAGAACCCGACGGAAAATTAGTTGCGGAATCGAAACCACTTTGCCAGTCCTGTTAGTAGAACCACGGTGCCTAGGGCTTTTTACCTCCGAGAGTACGACGTCCTACTTTCGGCGGTGAAAAGCCCTGGGAACGAGGTTGCTGTTTCCAACTAAACATTACCATTGAGCTTTGTAAAGTCTTCAATCTCTAATTTTGTTTATGTGGGTTTGACTTTGTTGTGATTTTGCTGTCCTGGCTTTCGCTTTGCAATTTGAGATGGTGGTAGGTTTCACTTCTGGCCTTAGTTGACGAGCAGGGATGGATAACGCTATCCACTGGATAAATAACCATCTGTTGAAAGACTGAATTGGCTTTGATAGGTGAGAGCACAAAACGCGGAAACATACTCCATGGAGTTCCCCTATGGAGCACCTAAAATGGATTACCTCTAAAAATCATGTATTGGTCACGTTTGATACTTTATCAACAAGGTGAGGCATTTAGATTTTTTTTTTGAGGCATTTTAGTTATTATTTCGAGCTTTTAAGCTCTCCAATTGTTACAGTTAGATGCAGTTCACAAATTGAAATGTCCCTCTTGAGATTTAATTAAGGTAGGTGAATAATGTATGGGGGCACATTTTGTCGCAGGCATGACACTGCTCCGATGACGATAGTAGCTGTTGTAGGTGAAGTACCTGTAGTAAGTGTAGTATTTGAAATATGCGTAGTAGCCGTAGTATGTAAGTGGAGTGGCTGTAGAACGTGTAGTAGTGGTAGTTGCTGTAGTAATATGTAACGTGTCTAGTGGCTGTGGTAGCTGAAGTCTGAAGTATGTGTAGAGGGAGTTACTGCAGCCTAGACAAAAATTGTTAGGCCTAAAGTTTGCATGGTAAATGGAGTTAGGGTTCTTTCTGTATTGGAAAAACAATGGCCTGTGACCTGTGTTTTGTACGTCCTCTCGTGACAAATAGCAAAGAACTTGAACTGGTTCGCCAAGTAAAAACCATAGGCATAATCATCTCCAGCGACATGAAATGGAACTGTCATGTATTTTTTGGGGCAGCTTAAACGAGCCAAGGTTTCGACTTTTGATATGGTCAGATCAGTTATTGTACGTGCATTCGTACTGTCGTGATTGTGCAGTACGCATCACGTTTTTTTTTTCGCCATCATATCTTAGTGGCGACATTCAACAAATCCAAAAAAAAGCATAATGTTTAATGTCTATTATTAAAAACTTAACTACGGATATCAGATTTCCAGCATTTTTATTGGCACGCGGAACACAGGCTATCAGTTGATATACCTGCCCTTACCACCTAATATGGTCAAGGAACGCGTCAGCAATAAAGCGAGCTGAAACCGTTTTTGCAGCTCTAAGAAAAAATGGTCGACAAAAGCCGTTTTGGACCGGAATAGACCGAGGCAGAAGTCGATGATTTAGTCGACAACTCTACCCCCGGAAACACCATGGAGTTTTTAATACAACAATTATTCTACTCGGGCTTGCTGGATATAAAGTGATTATAACCAACTTGGCGCCACGCGCCTCGTTGGTTATCTATCACTTCTTATCCAGCAATGGAAAAAGTATTGTCAGGAGATGTCATAAGTTCTATGGAAAAAGGTTTGCCTCTGACTCTTGATATTTTTCAACAGACGTTTAGGCTAATTCTTAATTAAGACTTCATCAGTGATATGAAAGCGAAGTTCGTTATCATACGCTATTTAAAGTAACGTAGCGCGAAGCTTGCGCACGTGACCATGTAATTCATGCTCGCGCGATACCTTTGTAGGCTTCTGGAAGTACGTCTACCATATGATCGTTCCCAGCGTTCGGGTCCAAAGTAGAGTGTGAAGCTTCGGTAAAACGTCGTTCGTGGTAATTGGCTTCGAAACCAACGACCTTGACATTTCCAAAATTCATATTGTGGCCGAAATGGTGGACATGGCTTGCAAGTTTGGAGTTTTGGTCAAAAGCTGCCTCTGCCTTTTTGTGTTCCACAGTTCGGGTCTTTAATGATCTTTCTGTTTGGCCATAGTACACAAAATTACACTGTGTGCAATTGACTTTGTACACTATGTCTGATTTCTGGCGGTCAGAATCAAGAGTCAGAGCTGGGCAAACCTTTTTCCATAGCTCTTATCCAGCGCGCCCGAATAAAATAATTGTTAGTTATCCATGCCCCAGGCATATCATGCATAATAGGGAGATTAAGCAACGTACGACGACGGCGACGGCAACGAAAACATCATCTCAAAATACAAATATTCACTTTATTGTAATCACTTCCTGACTATTTCAACCTTTTTAATGGGGTGATGGTTCCTCAAAAAGGACACTGGTAGTTCCTCAATTTAGTTCCTTAATTTAGGGGAGAAAATGAAAATTTGTCCTCAAGTGTTGACGTTCGTCATAACTCCTCACTTTTGGCTATTTCACGTTGTTGTTTTGCAGACGACGGCAAAGCTATTGTTTTTGCTCACTACATATGCAAGGAATCCTCCAATCTAAGATCTCTCGCACGCTGCAGACAAGTATTATGTGAGGAACTCTTTGCTGGTATCATCAAGAATCCAAGCCACAAATTAAGTTGTTATTCAACCTTCCGAACTTTCAACGTTGATACTTGATACTGTTTAAGGAATTACAAAAGCCTTTTTTATTGAACCACGTTATACATTGTAAAACTGTACGTTTTAAAAATCATTTATTATCTCATCTATCAACCTACAGCTGTATGAAGTGTCCCTCTTTTTGAATTTTAGGACGTTTTTTTTTTTTTAAGTTTGTGTAATATAGTTACTAGATTGTTACATATGTATATAATATTTAATAGTTCTTACCAATGTAAATCAGTCTTACGGCTGCAATTTTGGTTTCTAATAAACTATTATCATTATACACAGCGAATCTCTCGTTGTCCCGTGTGGATTACCAAATCTACTTGATAAAGGTGATTTTTTTTATCAAGTCTACACAAAACCCAATGATTGAACTTCAATTTTTTTTAAAAATCCAAAATCATTCAGCTTCTAACGCTTACGTCATGGTTGCCGGTTCCTGGCTGGCTTCAATCGTATTAATCTTGGTACTACAGCTACTATGTCCCAGGACAAAATATATCCCCACACATCACGAAGCTACCTTAAATTTCAAAAATGGTGGCGGTGAACTTCATCAAACTGTAACAATCGGAGAGCTGAAAAGCTCGAAAGAAAATAAAGGTATGTACATCTAAATGCCTCACCATGTTGATAAAGTATTTAATGTGACCAATAAATAATTTTTAAGGTACTCCAGGTACTCAATAGGGGTACTCGAGCTCCATGGAGTAAGGCTCAGCGTTTAGTCCTCTCCCCTTTGATAGTGATTATAAAAATTAGGAATTAGGAAACTATTCGGGTTGTTAAACGCAGTATGCACTTCACTCCATGGTCAATTGTTCAAAACCTTATTAAACAATAATTATCAAAAACCAGATTATTGAATAATGCAATTCTAGTGTTTTGATTGGCTTAGACATCATGGTATATGGGCTATTACACCATGCTCTACAAATGACATTTACTGCACGCATCAGTTTTCTTGTTCTTACAAAATATAGTTTTATCCATAATTTGTGAGCGTTTTAAATAAACAATCATTCCACTTGTGCTTGCTGAATCCATATGATTATTGCCAACTCGGCGCTATGCGCTTCGTTGGCTATCTATCATCTCATACCCAACGCATCCTCGTGGAATAATCAAATCAAGTCAAATCAGTTTTAAAGACTGAATTACAGGCAGGGTCAGCAACTAATATACTAATTAGTTCAAAGTCAAGATATAATAAATATTACAATAATTATAAATATAAACATAAATTTTTCACATATTAGTACCTCTAATGTGGCAGGTTATTAGCATACTTACAAGTAACAAATTGACTAAAACGCTCGATATTATATGGCTCAACTATTAAATTTCCGAACTCGGATATTGCGTTTCTAGCTTTCTGATTGGTTCAATTAATCTCGGTTATCAGCTCATATACCGTATGACCTAATACGAACTGATTGCCTCAAGTGTTGCCAAGCTGGAAACTGGTTGGCTTTAAAAGCTTCTATGTGTCCAAGCGTTACGAATTTCTACGAAAATGTAATGACACAATTATTCCATTCGCGCTCGTTGGATAGGAGTGGTTATAGCCAACTCGGCGAATAGGGAATTTAAAGGTGATGTTACACGAGCCAATTTTTTACGCCGATTGTTAACGCAACATTGTTGCGTTAAAAGTTGCCTCGTGTAACAGGGTGCACAGGGCGATTTTTAACGCAACATTTTGTTGCGGCAACATGTTGCAGGTTTTTGAAAGCGATTCAAAAACCTGCAACATTGTTGCCCGAATTTTGTTGGTGTTGGTGTGTGTAAGACCCCCGCCGCTGACTTTTAACGCAACATCGTCAAGAGCTAACTCTCTTATTAACTGATTATATACCCCTCTTTCCTCTCTCCGTCTAATCCAACTTCTCATCCAAATAATTCGTTCCCGGTTTCTTCCTTTTTCATCTTCCAAATCGTCCACTAACAACAGAACCTGAATGATTTTCAGCCGCCGTCTTCTTACCTGATTGTCCGCCATATTTGTCGAGCAGGAGCCTGGGTTCAACATGGTGTAACATACCGTTGCCGCAACAAAGTTGCGTTAAAAGCTGTCTCGTGTAACATGGATTAAAAATCTGCTTTAAATATCGGCCTTAAAAATCGGCTCGTGTAACATCACCTTAAGATCTACGACGCGACGGCAACGAAAACGTCACAAATTATGCATATTTAATGAGCAAAAACTATAGCTTTGCACGCTCTGCACGTGCATTTTTCATTTTTGTACATTTCTTTCACGTTTTCTGCAAATCTACGACGTGAAATTACCAATTCTCAAGTTTTTGAGAGAACGTGAACACAAGGCAGCGAATTTGAATTTTCTGTCGTAGCTTCAACACTGCACCTCCTAATTCAGTTCCAGGAAAGTTACACTAGTTTTTAGAAGTTAGGCAAGCCGACATAATGACGAAAAAGATTAATTGACATGAAGTTGCAATTTTAAATGACGTTTTCGTTACCGTCGCGTCGCAAATCTTAAACTCCCTAATAATAGGGAGCTTTACCAAAGACAACAAGAACGTCGTCGTTAAATGTGAATCGCTTCGCAACTATTCCAAACAATTTAGCGTGACAAAGGTGTGGCAGACCCTAAAGAACGGAACGGGTGTGAACGGCGCTCAATTTAGGAGAGAAAATGAAAATTTATCCTCAAGCCCTGACGTTTTCCCTAAAACCTCAAATTTGGTCATTTTACCTTGTTATTTTGCTGACGACGGCAAAGAAATCGACAGAAATGAAAAGATGCACGTTTAGACACAGGTAACCCAGGCGCACTGTGTGTAGGTAAATATACAGAACATATGAGGAGAACTTTAGGTCTGAAAATTTGCTAGAAAATGGTAATAAAAATCGATAAAACTTACCATGTGGTGAGCTGTTGTTGTCTTTAATACGTACACGAAGTTTCGGGGAAAATGGTGACGAGTATAATAAGTTCTGGAGGGAGGGGAGTCCCAAATTGCTAAAAACAAAACTCGCTGAACAATTTGGGACTCCCCTCCCTCCAGAACTTATTATACTCGTCACCAGGCGTCCAGAGTTCAGTGCCATTTTGAATTGGGCACTTCGTGAGTACCACGCTTTCTGGCCGCCATTTTAGCAGGTTAACTTACAAGTTTTACGGAGTCTGGTGGCTCCGCGTTGCTACCTGGAGATGCTTCAGTGGATTCATGGTTTAGAGAAATTCCTATTCCACGAACTTGGCGTGTTTATTTAGCGACTGGATTTGATTTTCGCGGAAAAAATCGTGCTTGTTTTGGGTCGATCGGAGTCCATAAGCTGGCTTCCGTCTCCTACCTTGTCACTATATTATGAAGGAAGGTGAACGGGGACCATTTTTCCCGAAACTTTGTGTACGTATTAAAGACAACAACAGCTCACCACATGGTAAGTTTTATCGATTTTTATTACCATTTTCTAGCAAATTTTCAGACCTAAACTTCGCCTCATACGTTCTCTATATTTACCTACACACAGTGCGCCTGGGTTACCTGTGGTTTAGAGCGTGCAACCCTATCATTTTGCCCACCATATATTCAAATTTGTGACGTTTTTGTTGCCGTCGCCGTTGTCGTTGTTAAAGCTCCCTTACCATATCCAACGCGCGCTCGTGAAGTAAATTAAATAATAGGGAGCTTAAGCAACGACAACGGCGACGGCAACAAGAACGTCATCTCAAAATATAAATTTGCGTTATTTTAATCGCTTCGTGACTATTTCAACGTTTTTAATATGACAAGGGTATGGTAATTCCTCAAAGATGACACCAGTCGGAACGGCACTCCATTTTAGGAGAGAAAATGAAAATTTATCCCCAAGTGCTTACGTTCTTCATAAAACCAAAACTTGGCTATTTCACGTTGTTGTTTTGGACGGCAACTAAATGGACAAAAGTGAAAAACGCACGTGCAGGGCGTGCAAAGCTATTGTTTTTGCCTACTAAATATGCAAATTCGTGACGTTCTCGTTGCCGTCGCCGTTGTCGTTGCTTAAGCTCTCTATTGTTAACTAATCTGACCGACCTGTAAAATTTGCTTGGCAAAAAATCCTCTTTGGAACGTAAGAAGTTCATCAAATACTTAGGCGTGCTTATCGATGAAAATCTTTCATGGAGTTACCACATTGATCATATTACATCAAAAATATTGTAAATCAATCGGTATTATTTCTAAGATAAGGCATTTTGTACTGCTGAGTACGCTACACCATATTTACACCATATCTAAGGGCGCGGAGAAGAAAGAAGAGAAGGCACGTTGGCTTACCAATCACAGAAATGCTCTTTCGAAATTCTCCGTTTACATGTCAGCGAAAGCGAAGCGAATTATTTTAAATACGCAATTGCGCTTGTGTTACTTTTTCAAACACTTTACACAGACTCTTAACGGGATTTCCTAAGTGTTTAAGTCGTTTGTCAAACGTTTCACACATTTTCAAAAGTCTACGTTTCGTATTCGTTTCGCCCGTGCTTAACAAAAGTGCGTTCGTTTTTGTCGGTTCTGTTATTCAAAGTTTGCCTGATAGCAGCAATCTCTTTTCTTTTTGCATTCGCTGGGCTTACGAGTACTGCAAAAGAGATCTCTTCCATGGGTCGATCCATCCGCTCACCCTGATCCATCCGCTGTCCACAACCTTGGACGGCACTTTTCAAACTGCACGCCGCATGATAAGTGCTGACTGTGACTCGATCCCGCTGTGTCCCGCTTATTCCTTTACAGTAATTCCACTGTAGTTAAGTGAGCCCACACAACATGAGGTATCATGTGAGGATTCGGTCGCTAAGTAACCGCTGCGCATGCTCAACTCAGTGAGAAAAAAACGTTTATCTACTTGAAGCAACTTGGTTCTTGGGTTTAAGTTTTCGCTGAAAACCGCACGGCTATAAATTTCTCCGTGTTTTTGTCAACTCGTTTTCGAGCGTGTTATTGGCACAGACTTCATTGATTTTAATTGGTTGATGAGCTCCTCATTGTTTTTCAGACAGATTAAAATCTATAAGTGCCGCTCTTAGGAGGAACGGGTTAAAGCCGGGGCATTATTATGGGAATTTGACCATATATTTACTAAATCAATTTTCGGTGACTTTGATTAAATTTACAAAAAAAAAAAAAAAAAAAAAAAGAGCCACACTAAGTTATTACGGAGTTGATCTGAAATGCAAGAGGAAAACTTGAAAACGTCGGCCAGGCGTTCTCAAGTTGGCATTCATTTTAATCTTGGCTAAGCGTAACCAAAAACAATTAAGAATGGTTTCTGTCAGCTAAAGTAGCCGTTTTGAAGAAAATTTAGCCTTTTTTTTTTTAATTGCCACCAGTAAACAGGTCTCCTTTGCTTTCCAAATTTTTGCTGACAATTCATGACACTACCCCTGTTAGGGGACATATTTTCTCAGTGTACCAAGATGTTGATTTCGTCCCTGAGGGGTTCCCTGTTGAAGAGTTAAAATCATAAAACCGTCTAGATTTCTGACAGACTCAAAACTTTAAGTGCTATCCTTATAACGGAAAGAGATTAATCTACTGTTTTGTGACGCTCTCGACGTCGACACTATAAATTACATGCAAACGTTATTTGATTTGTCGTAAGATAGCTACAAGTAAGAAATGAAATATTCATAACCTGTCTCAGATCCTTGTACCAGTCTACACCAACCCTGGCCAGCCGAGAAAAATATCACAGCAGTGAATCAGAGATAAAGAATTTAAATTATGAGGTGAGGCCCATTCATTAAAAATTTCTTTGCAATCATTGTTTGTTTGTTGTTATTTTCTTTCCCGCTTGGTTGTTTGTTTGTCCAAGCAACTGAAAAGCGCACCTGGTTATGCCAATGCGATAGCAAGGGACCTGTTTGGTTAAGATCTTTTCCGGACCAACACACGTGCTCTTTTTTGTTGTTTGCTTGTTTTTTGTTTGAAGTAGTCCTCGCAATCCTGCAGTGAAGGTTTTGCGTCATTAGACAACCATTTAAATAGTCTGACGCTTGGACTACCGACAAGAAGACAAAACGGTTACAGCATGCATTTTGGTACGTGTAAAGTACGCCTCTCGATTTCCCTCTGCGACTTTCATTTGAATATGAATTCTTGTCAGAGTCAATGATCGAGGCGATGACCCAGGCATGTTCCGGGGAAATTTTCGATTCATTCCCGGAGCCAGCCCATGAAGACATTTAAAAACCATTCTCACTGTGTGAATTTGCTGGCGCTGAGCAAAATGTTTTCCGCCAAGAAGCTCGAACATCAGCATCACAAGGAGGCTCGATTGTCGCCACTTTTTCGTGTCTGGTCTTCGTTCCTTGCCGAGAGAAACCCTGCGAGGAATGAAGATCGGACCGTTCTTCAGGAGAGGAGCTCGGGTTCCTTTCAGGAAACAACGGCTAGTAATCGAGCCTACATCATAACTTTAAAATGTCAAAAGACGAGCTGCTCTATTTTAAAGTTTGTCCTGTACTCCACAGTCACCCCAAAGTGGGTTAAAATAGTCAAAGTGAGGTTAAATTAAAGCATGGTACATTATATTGTACATAAGGTTGCTTGGGGAACCCGCTCCATTATAACTGCTTACTCGCTTCTGCTTTTTGTAATTAAGGTGCTGTACTTTGGCATTATTACCTCTCCTTCAAGATATACCTTGCAGCCGAAGTAAATTTGAAACGTTTGGCTTTAGAGTGGTATCGCATAGCCGTTTTGCTGCTTGTCTGGCTGGACTGGATTCACCAAGATACAGAAAATGGCCAAAGATCAGAAATTTATCAATGTCGTTCCTTTTATTCATTTGTGTCTTGTTGTCTTCGCTTTTATCATCTGTTATGTTATCAACGTTTCTTGCATGAAGACTTCTTTTGGGGCCAGACTGTCCACGGTAACAGCAAGGAATCACCTAGGGTGTCTATGCATGAACGTCCTCTCATAGTTCCCGCTACGCTGCAGTACTCTGGCCTTTGACATCGAGGAGTTGCATGTGAGAAGGGTAAGCCAATTAAGTCATCTTTTAGTAGTTAAGACAAACAGTAAAAAACGTAACCAATCACTGAGTTGTACGTAATACATGTGAGCGCAATGGCCCAATCAGAAAGCTTGGTTTGCCGGACTCCAATAGTCGCTGTCCGCGTATGATCTGAGCCCAAGTCAGACGTCAGAAAACCACGCACTTTTACTTTTCCGGGGTGTAGTCGTTTGCCTTCATGATGACCTTCATGGTCCGTATAATTCACGGAAAAAAATCTTATACTATACGACTGAAACTGTCGACAATATGACGGTTAAAATTAGACGAATTTCAGAGAATTTCAGGAAAAAAGAAGCGGGGTTAGGGCAATTTCAGATTGGCTAGAGGGGGCCTAAACCTTTTTATAAAGAAGTTTACGGGAGTCAGCAGTTTGAGAGGTCCATTGGCCAAGGTAGGTAAAACAGTGGAATTCTAGAGTGCAAACAATACATGTGAAATTAAGTAATGCTAAATAGGCCATCTCAGTGACCTAGCCTTTGAATGGCTGCGAGGCTGTCGATGACCTTGTATTGAGACCCCGTCCACATGTATCCGGATTGATTTAGGTTAGTTCTTTTGTTTACACTTATGCAAAGTAATGGAGCATTGCATTAAATATATAAGGAACTGGTTTATTGAAGGACGGCTGTTACTCAATGATGATAAAACTGAATTTTCAGTTGTTGGAACTCGTCAGTAGTTTAATTAATTAATAAATTAAGTCCATCAGTACATGTACTTCATGTAGGTGATCATATGATTGATCCTTGCGTTAACGTAAGGAATTTGGGAACGATATTTGACAATTCGATTAGTATCAATTCTCACATAGATTAAGTTTGCAAGACCTCTTTTTACCATATCCACAATATTCGTTAAATCTCTAAATCCTTTTCACAGGAATCCCTTAAAACATTAGTTCATGCTTTCGTTACGTCTAGTCTCGATTGTTGTAATAGCCTGCTTTATGGCCTTCCCAAATATCATATAAGTAAACTTCAACGAGTACAGAACGCTGCAGCCAGATTAATAACGAACACTAGTAAGTATGATCATATCACACCAGCTTTATTTAAATTTCACTGACTACCTGTGTTTTACCGCCTCTATTTTAAAATTTTAATTATTACATTTAAGGCTATATATGATATGTCACCAAGCTATATTAGTAACTTAGTGTATATTAAGTCGTGTTCTGTTTATTCCCTTACATAAAGTTCTTCATTATTCTCTACATTAGGAGCTTGTTCTTTCTATGCTGCTGTCCCAACACTGTGGAACAGCCTTCCAGCAATTATTCGGGAAATAACATCACTTCGTATCTTAGCATTTTTAAGAAAAAACATAAGACATATCTTTTTAATTTAGCTTACAACAAGTACTTCTTAGGGGGAGGGGGGGGGGAGGGGGGGGGGGCGTGGGTGGTCAATTGTGTATTTTTAGTATTAGGTTTTATAGATAGTTCTTATGATATTTTAATGTTAAAAATATTTTAATGTTAAAAGGCGCTATATTAAGTAAATGAATGATAATAATAATTATAATAATTATTATTATTAGAGTGAACCCACAGTGTGGCGTGGGGTAGTGATTGGCAGTTGTTTGACCAAAGTACAGGGGTGGGGAGGGTAGCTTTTTTTTATTTTGTGACAGCAGCAGAATTGGCTTGTTTTCACAATTTCCGCAGCCACCTTTTGACAAATCCAGTTAGAAATTTATTATTATCTGCGGGTTTCTCTCCAGAATGGCATTCTGTGAGCCAGGCTGAGTAAATCGAGTGTCATCAGCCGATTTTTGACTGAATTTCAGGCGTTTGGCCCTTGATATCTGAGCGAATTCGCTAAAAGGTAGCCGCTGGAGTTTTCGCTTGAGCACGGGCATAGCCCGTGTTCAAGCCAGTGGGCCGCTCAAAATTTAGGGGGCTTGCCGTCAAGGTCTGCTTTGCCAAACAGCCCAGTGACAGTTCTAACTCTGAGTTGTGTGTCAAAAGCACAGGGCTGGGGGGGTTGCTGCTTTGAGACTTTAACTGCAATTAGAGTTTGTGGCCTTGTTAAGTGAGACTTTACAGTGTAGGATGCCTTGGCAATTTTTCCTGGACTAGTGTAAGCCTGAATGATAGTTTGCTTTTGATCACCAATTAGAGTGAACCCACAGTGTGGCCTGGGGTGGTGATTGGCAGTTGTGTGACCAAAGTACAGGGGTGGGGAGGGTAGCTCTTTTTTATTACTTTGTGACAGCAGTAGAATTGGCTTGTTTTCACAATTTCCGCAGCCACCTTTTGACAAATCCAGTTAGAAATTTATTATTATCTGCGTGTTTCTCTCCAGAATGGCATTCTGTGAGCCAGGCTGAGTAAATCGAGTGTCATCAGCCGATTTTTGACTGAAGCTCAGGCGTTTGGCCCTTGATATCTGAGCGAATTCGCTAAAAGGTAGCCGCTGGAGTTTTCGCTTGAGCACGGGCATAATTATTTTATTCTTCTTCTTCTTCTTCTTCTTCTTCTTATTATTATTATTTAATGCATTTCAAGAATAAGAGGAGATATGACGTGAGGGGGGCCATGATCACGTAAATATTGCATAAAGAAGGGTGGTCATTGATATTTACATGGCTTGCGGGGGGGGGGGGGGATAGGGGGGTGGGTGGAGGGCTTACAGGTATTTTGTTCTTACCAACATATTTCCCCCCTCCCTCCCTACTACCTAAATAAGGAACGGTCCCTAACGTGTATTATTTTTTTGTGTTAGAGTTAAAATATTAGCGTACAAATAAAATCATGTTGTATTCAAAGTGATGTTTACAGGAGGAAAAAACTTGCCACACCAGCTAATGAAATCTTTTTCTCTTTCAGTCTCACAGTCTTTTGGCATCAAGTCGTGTGCGTTCTCCTCCGATGAAGATAGCTGCTCAGACTCGGTCAACGAGGAGCCTTTAAAACAGGTGAGAGAATACAAGGTTGATACGATAGATTATCAAGAAAGACAGTGTATTTCCTCTAAAATGATGCAAAACAAGTATGGCAAAAAACATGGAATGTGTTTCTAAGTGCCGTGCAGCCCAAATAGAAGCAATTAAGGTAGGTAAGCACAATGGACACAGACAAACAATCAAACCAATCAGAACGGGAGGCTGGTACGTGAGGCCCTCGCTAACGAAACGCGGGAAAACGCGTGTGAGCTTCTGATTGGTCAACAAGCTGACAAGAGATTTTCCTTTACCAATGACTGAGCGTAGCCGGACGAAAACCTTGTCAATGGCTTAATATTTCTCAAAAATTGAAACAAAAACTTTACAAATGCGTCCGTCGAGTTTGTTATCTTGCTATTTCTTCATGTTAATTAAAAGGCAGAGTCAAAGAGCCTGCCCGTGTCTCTAAGAATTTCGAATGTTGCTTGCGTTGCCTGTCTGATGTCGTGCTTTGCGAGCTGTCGATAATTAGCCAATCATAGCACACTGAAGGTAATTTTGGATGTAAACAGTACGTCACCTTTTGAGTAGGTGTTTTACCAATGGCTGAGGAAGAAACTCCGAAAAAAAGAAATCTAAAGGAAGGATGCCTTCGCTGATCAGCGATAACACTGTAGCGGACAGACAACCAAACACGGTAACATGTCGTTCTCGTTCCATTTCGACTACAACGACAAACAGTTAGAAAAATCAGACTTTTCCTGACTCCTGTTGGTAACAGCTAGAACGTCGTTTTCTTCCAGCACAGAAGCCATTGAATCGCGTTTCTCGACTTTTAAAGTTACTGAGATGTATCCCGGTGGAAATAGTAGATAATCGTTAAAACCTAAATCATACTTGCTTCTTGAGCAAAAACAAACATGATATGCTTTCTAGTGAAACTAATTTTCTATTGTTTCCACAGAACCCTCCAATAAATAAGGCCAAGCACACAAGACTCGGATCAGACGAACGATCCACAAAGAAAAAGTGGTTTCCAATGCCCAGCAAAAAGGAAGCAAGATTTGTGACCGCAAGGACGTTCTTGCTCATTTCAAGCTTATTACTGAACTTTTATTTTCTTATTTTGTTCACCGAATGGCCGGCACGACTTTTACGGTGTTTAATGAAGATAACTGCTCTATAAAGGAAGATTTAGTTCATTGTCTAAGAAAACGGTAAAGTTTGGTGGAAATTGTTTTTACCAAGAAACAAGCTGTCGAGCGAGTACTGAAACGAACAATGTGACTCTAGAATGAAACAATTTCTACGGTTCTGTGATGAGACCCTGCCGTCTGCCTTCACTGCAACCGAAAATCTTTCTCGGAATCCGTCTTTGTGTGCATTTTTTCCACATTAACAAGCTGAAGATTGCGGCGTCATGCAGAAGATCACGTGATTCCTCCGACTGAAAAGAATCCTTCCAGAATCAAACGCCTAAGACGTACACAAATTTTGCTAGCTCATGATTGCAGAGAACCGACACGCCAGAGCGCTTTTGCTTCTCCAAAATGAACACACAGGGGTCCGGTTTTGGAAGGTCCCGAAGCTTTTCGAGCGAATTTCAGATGCCATTAAAGCATTCTCTTCAAATGGAAGAAACTTAAAGTAGGCGCAGTTTAACTAGTATAAGGACCATGTAACAGAATATATTTTTCAAGTACGCGCATGGTCGTTTCACCAATGGCATTTTCCGTATACATGTATTAGAGAAACAGGACGTTACCTACAGGCCCGATGTGAAGACACTTTGAATTACATTAAGCAAGGGAAAGGTTCTTGAGAGGGAAGATTGAAAGCCACCATTCAAAGGATGTCCATTTACCAAGGGACACGATAAACGAAAGAGAGAAGTGATCCTCACACTTATCTAGACAATTAAACCAATTGTTTCTTTTTGACACCTGAAAAATTCAGGTGGCTCTAACGGGATTTGAACCCATGACCCTCTGCGATGCCGATACAGTGCTCTGCCAACTGAGAAATGACTGAAGTCACTCAGTTTAAAGCCACCTGAATTTTCCAGGTTTCTATCAGGAGACAATTGCTTAAATTGTCCGGATAAGTGAGAGGGTCACTTCCCTCTTTAATCTATAACCCGCACTTCAAATGTACTTTCATTTACAATACAATACAATACAATACAATAGGGAAGATATCGTTGACGTCGCGTATTGTCATTAATGTGCCAACCAGATCCTCATTGGCTGTCGAAACAAAAGGTGTTTTGTTCCTGAGGTAGGCAAATTTGAATAACAAAAGCAATGATTGTAAAAATATATCTTTCCTATACAATACAATACATTAATTTATTTAACCACGTTATCGTCTAAGGGAACAAGTGCTCGTTCAAAATACGAACGTGCATTAAATCTACAATAATAATAATAAAATTTAGTATATAAAAAAAATGTATGAAAAAAATAATATTTGCCGCTGAATTGATCTTAGCTTAACATTATCGGCCTGCTTTCGGCCATCTTGACTTTAACTGGAAGTTTATTCCACAGTTGAGCGCACTTGTAGGCAAAAATAAGATTAAATTTGGGAACGCAAAGATTAATACCATTTCCTCTTAAATTGTAAGACGTTTCTCTTATGCTAAAAGAGTGTCTAATGTATTTCGGCCCTGTATTCCCAATGCATTTAAATAAGAGGATCAGAGATTGCTGCTTTTTCCTACGTTCTAAAGTGTCCAACTTGCATATGTTTACGAGTTCTTGGTAAGATAATGATTTCCCGATGCCCTGTCAGTGTCCTTAATATATAATAATTGGCGTCTTCGATTTTATTGGCCTGGACGTTCCCCAACCCTGACAGGAGGGGACTACAATATTCTAGATAAAATGAGAGATTTGTATAATGCTAGCATTACGTCCATAGGTACAAAACGCTTAATTCTCCTAAGTGCGCCGGTCTTCGCATACGCCTTTTGTAGCTGACTGGAAATATCCTCTCTAAAGTTTAACATGCTATCAAGTTCCACGCCTAGGATTCTAATAGAGGGAAGTTTAGGAACGCCAGAACCATTCAAAGTAATGTCAAGACCGTGCTAGTCTTGCAAGGACCAATGGGAAGGGCTTCCGGCTTGGCATTGTTTATCAACAAATAGTTTGCATCGAACCACTCCGACAAGCTGCTGAGACCCTGGTTTACAACAAAATGCAGGGCAATGGGCGAGACATCCGATGCATACAGAGTCGTTTCATTACCGTATAAGCTCAAAGACACGTCCGGGACCGCGTAATTCAAGTCATTAATAAATATATTAAATAACAGTGGCCCGAGGAGGTACCCCCATAGAAGCCCCGCCCTCAACTATGAATAACTTGAGCAAGCATCGTGCAAACAAACCCTTAATTTCTGATACGATACAATAACAAACTCTTAATTTCAGATGCGATAAAGATACTAAAGAGACTAAGGGGTAGATAGTGGGGTAAGAGTGTTTGCTCTAAGAGAAAATTACTTAAATTGTCCAGATAAGTGTGAGGATCACTTCTCTCTTTCGTCTTTAACATCCAATTCAAATCTTTCATTCATTTCAGATACTATAAAGATACTTGGAGACTAAGGAGTAGATAGTGGGGTAAGCGTGTCTACTATAAGAGAAAATTATTCACGATAGCCGCCATGTTGGTTTTCAAATTGTCATGCAAATTAGCCATGTGTTATGCTAGGGGGCAAACATTGGAAAAAAGGCAAATTGCGGAAAATCGGCTCGTCGAAATATTGAAAATAACATTGCTAAAAGTAAATTTTAGAATTTAGAATTAAGTACCTTTTATAATAATTCTATATCTTTGATTACCTTTAAAATTTTGACTTTCTACTTCGTTATCTCCTCATTTTTCACTAAAAAAAAACATCGAAGTAACTTGTGTAATCATTCTATGAACGTGAAACAAATCATCTGTGTGGCTAAGACGTTCGTTATAACCTCTCGATTTTGTGTTTTTTGCCCCCTCAGATGTAAGTAGCTAATTTGCATGATAATAGCAAATCCAACATGGCGGCCATCGTGAATAAGGTCTATTGCTTAAATTGTCCAGATAAGTGTGAGGATCACTTCTCTCTTTCGTCTTCAACCCACACTTCAAATATTCATTCATTTCAGATACGATAAAGATACTTGGAGACTAAGGGGTAGATAGTGGGGTAAGGGTGTGTACTGTAAGAGAAAATTGCTTAAATTGTCCAGATAAGTGTGAGGATCACTTCTCTCTTTCGTCTTTAACCCGCACCTCAAATATTCATTCATTTCAGATACGATAAAGATACTTGGAGACTAAGGGGTAGATAGTGGGGTAAGGGTGTCTACTATAAGAGACAATTGCTTAAACTGTCCAGATAAGTGTGAGGATCAGTTCTCTCTTTCGTCTTTAACCCGCACTTCAAATATTCATTCATTTCAGATACGATAAAGATACTTGGAGACTAAGGGGTAGATAGTGGGGTAAGGGTGTGTACTATAAGAGACAATTGCTTAAATTGTCCAGATAAGTGTGAGGATCAGTTCTCTCTTTCGTCTTTAACCCGCACTTCAAATATTCATTCATTTCAGATGCGATAAAGATACTTGGAGACTAAGGGGTAGATAGTGGGGTGAGGGTGTGTACTATAAAAGACAATTGCTTAAATTGTCCAGATAAGTGTGAGGATCAGTTCTCTCTTTCGTCTTTAAGCCGCACTTCAAATATTCATTCATTTCAGATACGATAAAGATACTTGGAGACTAAGGGGTAGATAGTGGGGTAAGGGTGTTCTACTATAAGAGACAATTGCTTAAATTGTCCAGATAAGTGTGAGATCACTCCTCTCTTTCGTCTTTAACCCGTACTTCAAATATGCATTCTTTTCAGATACAATAAATATACTCGGAGACTAAGGGGTAGATAGTGGCGTAATAAGGGTGTCTACTATACTCGGAGACCCAGGGGTAGATAGTGGGGTAAAGACTGACTCTGACTCCCAGGAGTGATCAGCATGTAAACTCTCCCCATAATCTCAACAAAATGCCCGTCAGACAGGTATTGAGAAGGAAGATAATTATCAGCTTTAATACCCAACAAAAAAATCTATGGTACTAGTTTGGAGAATGAACGTTACGATCTTGGGAATAAAAGGGTTCACACAGGAAATCAGAGACGACAAGAAGGCGTTTTCTTTTTTGTCCTTAAAATATTCTCCTTGCCCTCACAACCTGACCGTGGGGATGAGAGTTTTGGTTCCTTAGGGTAAATGACGGTATGAGCATTGAACTCGGGTTGAAAGATGTTTCTATGGTAATCCTCATGTAACAGCATATCTGTGAGGACTCTCTTAAACTCACTAGAGAGCTTAAGCGCGCGTTTTTGAGACGCGGACGGCAACCGGAAGAGAGCATTTCGCGTGCCAGGACAGTGGTGTCTCCCAGATTTTTATACTAATCATCTCTTATGGGGAAAAGATACTGAGCAATGTAAATGTGGTTGTGAAAAGACAAGTTAAAGTGAAAACAGCTTACTTCCGGTTGCCGTTCGCGTCTCAAAAACGCGTGTGCTTAAGCTCCCTACTGTTCGGGATAAGCAGTAGAAACCGATCAAACTCTCTTGTCAAATTAATTTAATTCGTAAACAAAACACTATATTTACACAAAGCAAAGTGATTGAGAAACTTTGTTGATAAAGAAAACCTTTGGAAATTTCATTAAAAAGGATACCAAAAGAAGATTGTTTGTTTTCAGGTCCAGAAAACGCAGGTATAAATAAATATAGCTTATATACAGTAAAGAACCATTTCAGCGAACACTTAGATAAATTTACTTTACAAGGATATTGTCAGATTATTTGAACCTGAATGTGAAACGCTGCAGCAATCTATGCAGCTTAAGAGACAACAACATTTTAATGTGTTTTTGATGCACCAATTAAAGCAATGAATTCAAACTAGTATTTGCCTTAAATAGTTTCTACTAAAATGTATTTGTTATGAACACGTAAATAAATATATTTTACAAGAATCTTGTCAGATTACAGAACCTGAATGCGAAAAGCCGCAGCATTCTTTGCAGCTTCAAAGATCTGGCAACATTAATTAATGTGTTGTTGATACATAAATGAAAGCACCGAATTGAAACTGGCATTTACCTTAATTAATTTCTAATAACATTCATTTGTTATCCTGCTCTCACATGTGCTCTCACATGTTCAGGAGCACTGTGCTCCAAAGAAAAGTAGAATTTTCACCAAAAAAGGTGGTTTAACAAACACCTGTTCAGAACTGATTTAGCTATCATCACAGTAACTTTTAAATAGCCTTCATGTACAGACACATTCTTAATTTGTATGAACGAGTGACTACAGAGTACCTCAATTACACACACAATAGACCTTAATCGCTTGTCAATTTTGTTTTGTAATCGCGTTGGCGGAAGCCGTATCCGTAAAGAAAAAGTTGTGTTTTCAAACGAAAACGGATACGTGGGGACAGGGCCTAAGTGATCCAAGTTTTAAGCCTTGATTTCAAAAAGACACTTGTTTTATTTTAACTGACACTTTTCTATTTAATCGTCTGCCATTACTAACTTTAAAATCTTGAGAGAGCTGGATCGAGGAGAAAATTACGTCAAAGACTCACAAGTCACCATGCGCGTGTACGTGGCTGAATTAATATGCAGCAGGGGAGTTTCGCGCTTTCAGACTTTTAAACTTGTGTTTTGCATATGTAATATGCTGCATTTACACGCAGAAATTTTAAACTAGTGAGCAAATGACATCATTTACGCCAAGATCCAACACGCTGACGTCCAATCGGTCAGTTTTCAACGTAAGTAATGGCGGACCGCTAAATTCAAAAGTTTTGCCAGTCAGGTGTTCAGCAAACACACTTTAAAAATCTGAAGAAAAAAAGAAGTTGATTTTTTTTCAGAGTAGCACTTTAACTGAGCGTCACATGTGTCTAGGGACAAACTGGGTGTCTTTTTCTCTATGTAACCAGTACTTCCTCGTAGCGCACTAGCAAAAAACTGACCTTTAACCTTTCCGTGCATATTTACCAAAAAACTAGGGGTGGGGAGGTGGAGTGAGATAGCCGTCAAAATGGAAAAACAACATCGTCAACTCAAAAAGACAATATCGTTGGTCATGAGATCCTTTCATATAAAAGACTGAGCAAGGAATTAACTTAAAGTTTCGTCGGCGCAGACGTAAATACTGACACTTTTAGAAAGTACATCACGCTCATCACAGAAGTTTAATGCGAGAGTCTAAACTAAGGCGACGAGCACCAATAGAGTTGTAACGCATATCCAAAGTAAGAAGGGACGTGTTTCCTGTAAGGGCCTGCGAAAGTGAAGTAGCACCCTCGGCACTAATTGAGTTCCAAGACAAATTCAAACTAGTAAGGGTGGTGTTTACTGCGAGGGCCTGTGAAAGTGAAGTAACACCCTCAGCACCAATGAAGTTGTAAGACAAATCCAAAGTAGTAAGGGTGATGTTTACTGCCAGGGCCTGGGAAATTGAAGTAGCACCCACAGCACCAATGGAGTTGCAAGACAAATCCAAAGTAGTAAGGGAGGTGTTTACTGCGAAGGCCTGGGAAAGTGAAGTAGCACCCTCAGCACCAATGGAGTTGTGATACAAATTCAAAGTAGTAAGCGAGGTGTTTACTGCAGGGGCCTGGGAAAGTGAAGTAGGAACCTCTACACCAATGTAGTTTTCAGACAACTTCAAAGTAGTAAGGGAGGTGTTTACTGCGAGGGCCAGGGAAAGTGAAGTAGCACCCTCATCACCAATGGAGTTCCCAGTCAATTTCAAAGTAGTAAGTGTGGTGTTTACTGCAAGGGCCTGGGAAAGTAAAGTAGCAGCCTCAGCACCAATGGAGTTGTAAGACAAATCCAAAGTAGTAAGGGAGGTGTTTACTGCGACGGCCCGCGAAAGTGAAGTAGCACCCTCAGCACCACAGGAGTTGCAATTTAAATTCAAAGTAGTGAGGGAGGTGTTCACTGCGAGGGCCTGGGAAAGTAAAGTAGCACCCTCAGCACCAATGGAGTTGCGATCCAAATTCAAAGTAGTAAGGGAGGTGTTTACTGCAAGCGCCTGGGAAAGTGAAGTAGCAACCTCATCACCAATGGAGTTTTGAGACAAATTCAAAGTAGTAAGGGAGGTGTTTACTGCGAGGGCCTGGGAAAGTGAAGTAGCAACCTCATCACCAATGGAGTTGTAAGACAAATTCAAAGTAGTAAGGGAGGTGTTTACTGCGAGGGCCTGGGAAAGTGAAGTAGCACCCTCAGTACCAATGTAGTTGCCAGTAAAAAACAAAGTAGTAAGGCAGGTGTTTACTGCGAGAGCTTGGGAAAGTGAAATAGCACCCTCAGCACCAATGGAGTTGAAAGACAAATTCAAAGTAGTAAGGGAGGTGTTTAATGTGAGGGTCTGGGAAAGTGAAATAGCACACTCAGCACCAATGGAGTTGAAAGACAAATCCAAAGTAGTAAGGGAGGTGTTTACTGCGAGGGCCTGGAAAAGTGAAGTAGCACCCTCAGCACCAATGGAGTTGAAACGCAAATCCAAAGTAATAAGGGAGGTGTTTACTGCGAGGGCCTGGGAAAGTGAAGTCGCACCCTTAGCACCAATGGAGTTATCAGACATTTTCAAAGTAGTAAGGGAGGTGTTTACTGCGAGGGCCTGGAAAAATGAAGTAGCACCCTCAGCACCAATGGAGTTGAAACGCAAATCCAAAGTAATAAGGGAGGTGTTTACTGCGAGGGCCTGGGAAAGTGAAGTCGCACCCTTAGCACCAATGGAGTTATCAGACATTTTCAAAGTAGTAAGGGTGGTGTTTACTGCGAGGGCCTGGGAAAGTAAAGTCGCACCCTTCGCACCAATGGAATTTTGAGGCAATTTCAAAGTAGTAAGGGTGGTGTTTACTGCGAGGGCCTGGGAAAGTGAAGTAGCACCCTCAGCACCAATGGAGTTGTGAGACAAATCCAAAGTAGTAAGGGTGGTGTTTACTGCGAGGGCCTGGGAAAGTGAAGTAGCACCCTCAGCACCAATGGAGTTGTGAGACAAATCCAAAGTAGTGAGGGAGGTATTTACTGCGAGGGCCCGGGAAAAGGCAGCAATCGGAATACGCGATGCCAAATCAACTACAATTTCCGTCAAATGAAGACTCTTACCCAAGGTATAAACTAACTTAGTATATAGGTTTTCCGAGGAAGTTTTACATTCCTCTATGACGTCCAAAGCCAACTTCAGGTATGATTTCGGGTTAGCCGGAGGTCTCCGGTCTGTCACAGTCGCAAGTGAGGCAATATTATTTACAATCGACACTGCCGTTTCCTCCGATTGCGATGCTATGATTCCACTCATGAACAAGAAAACTTGATTTAGTTGATGAAAATATCTTTCTTCGGTCAGAACTGACTTCTTGTCAATTGCTCCATCAAGGATGGAATACGCAAGATGTAGGCCGGAAAAGAATTCTTGAAAACTCTTGTGTAAAAAACTGTAACGGAAACAACGAATCTTCTTGCTACCGCCAGCCTGGATGGAGAGAAAGCCAAATTTAATGAACAGACTTTCGGTAAAATTCCCTCCGACGTCTTCGAAATGCTGCTCTCCTTTAAAAAGAGATTCTTGCGCCATTCTTCCTAGGGTCATAAGTTCCTTCTTGTAAACTATTAGAAGGTCTTTACCAGTACTTGGTAAGTGGTTCTTCATTTCGTATCGTCTCAAAACGAAGAGAACAATCTCTAAGTACAGCTTTGTTCTGTTGTTTGGTAGAACGCCGCCAAAATCTTCGAAAAGCACACAGAGCAGAAGTGTATTTAAAGGGTTTTTTGTTAGTTCTTGTAAAGGCTCTTTAATATGCTGATCTTCATCGTCATCATCATCATCATCATCATCATTATCATGATCACGCGGATGCCACAGTTCTTTTATCAGCTTCTCTCCCATCTGTTCTGCGTGTCGAAAATACTTCCTTATAAAACACTCCGCGTCACTTCTCGTAAATCCAAGAATCTCCAACAGTGTGTCTGAGTAAGGTCTTACTTTATTTCCTGCTTCGTGACGAGAAGTAAGAACAATGTGACAACCAGGGAGCTGTTTTCTCTGAATAAGACTAAAATAAACAGTCAATTTTTGAGGGTCTGCCTCATCTAACCCATCGAGCACTAACAGGACTTTAGCAGGGTTTTCTCGCACGAAACCGAAAAATGTTTCTTTCAACTCTGGGTCAATTTCTTCCGGCAGAATTTGATCGTCAATAGCTTCCCAGATGCTAGATTCAATTTCACGACATCTGAGAAGCAGGAGCACCTCTACTCTTGGGAAAGACTCGTCCCATTCGTGGTCTTGTTTAGTTGCCCAATCATATGCCAGCTTTTGACAGTATGTCGTCTTTCCCGTGCCGGGTTCACCCTCAATCAGGACAACTCGCGGATGTTGGTAATCTTCGTGTGATGTAAAAATACCTGTCATGTTGGTGATTTCTTTCGTCAGCATTCCGCGTGTCTTGTCTTTTGCAACTATCCTAAGTCTGGTAAAAATGTTCTCTAGCTGGAAGCTGAACCCTTCACACCAAGGAACTGGAAAAACCACCCCTTCACGCTTTTGGTAAATTTGCCTTATCCATTCTATGATATGACTTTGACACGAAGAAATAGCTGCAAAACAAACAAACACCAAAAAAAAGGGTCAATTTAGAAGTCGATTGACTCAGAGTTACTCGCTTTTTCTAGTTTCCTTTTTTCAGCACTGAGAGAGGATTTCCAATTTTAAAACGAAAAGCCATCCTTTGCTTCTTGTGGACTATTCTTATCTAACCGATTCCCTAGCTAATCCGTCTTCAGATTAAGATTCATTATTCACACGAATAAAGTGTGCGAGTCAACTTTCGTGAAGAAATTGCGAGATTGTACTAACGCAAATATATTTCCTGAGCGATAAAGTCTGGTGAAGATGTTCTCTAGTTGGAATCTGAACCCTTCATTCCAAGGAACTGGCAAAACCACCCCTTCATTCTTTTGGTAAATATGTCTTATCGATGCTACGATATGACTGACATGAAGAACTAGCTGCAAAACAAACAAACACCAAGAAATAGGTTTCTTTTATTTTTTATTTTTACATCAGTGAGAGGCGATTTCCAATTTTAAAGCCAAAATTCATCTTTTGCCCTTGGTAGACTTTCATTGACTTACCTATTTCCAAGCTAATCCGATTTTGATCTTGTTAATGAGTTTAGAGGTTTCACTGGTTTGCAAGCCCTCTCACAGGCTGACCACCTCTCTGTTGGTGTTGTTGTTGTTATTAATCTGTAGAAGGATAAATACATTAGAGCAGTTGCGATCTGCTCGGCAATAAAGTTGAAAGCAAATAATTCAATTAAAGATCAAACAAAGTGTCAACTGAGTCCTGTGTTATGTTGTTTTGGTCGTTCCGAGCTTTTTGAGGCCTCATTTTTGACAAGGTAGGCAGCACCCAGCCGCCGGCTGGTGACCTCGTCTTCTTCAAGCTGGAACTGACGCCAAACCAGTAAAATTCTCACCTTGAAAATACCCGCATCCAATCGATTAGGGATGTTCCCATAACTTCACCGAATTTGACCTTCATCTTTCGAAAATTCACCGGGAAAGGCGATCCTGAAATCCATAATAAAGCTTTCTGAACATGCTCGGTGCAAGAAACCAGACCAAAAGAATTCAAAGCATTTGAATCTATTCGAATCTATCAGTCAGTGCAACGCGATTGTCGGGAACAGCCAGGAGCGGCTGGGAACTGCCAAAGGTCGCGTTGCACTGATTGGCAAATTCGAATACACTCAAATGCTTCGAATTTCTTTCGTCTGGTTTCTTGCACCGATCATGTCGAGAAAACTTTATTACGGATTTCAGGATCCCCTTTCTCGGTGAAATTTCGAAAGATGAAGCTCAAATTCGGCGAAGTTATGGGGACATCCCTAAACGATTGGAAGATGGTGTAATTAAGGTGAGAATTTCACTGGTTTGGCGTCAGTTCCAGCTTGAAGAAGACGAGCTAGGTCACCAGCCGACGGCTGGGTGCTGCCTACCTTGTCAATTTTCTTGACCATCTAGCGGTCGGCCGAGAACTAATCTCTCACAATGATGCCTCAAACAGCTCGGAGCGACCAAAACAACATAACACAGGACTTAATTGACAAACTTTATTGCCAAGCAAATCGCAACCGCCGTAATGTATTTATCCTTCTACAGACCGATAAGAACAACACTAACAGAGGGTGGTTGGCCTGTGGCCCTCTTGGTTGAGTTTTCAATGTACAGCCGCTTTTAAAGTAATTTCTGGTACACAAAAAAGAACAGTTTCCAAATGTATCTGTAGCTTTATCCACATAAAGAGAACGTTTGTTTTCATACAAAAAATTACCACAAAATGTTTTCTCATGGCGTTTCATGTCTTAGGCTTGCGTAAGACACAGTGCTTAAGGGTAAGAACTAAAACGAACACGAGTTGACATAAAATTAACAAAATATTGTGGGAATAATAACGAATTTAAATCGAAATGGAGTGGCGACTATATTAAAGTAACAAATCCATTTTAAAACCACGCGGGGCACAGCAAAAAAGGTGATATAAAAAAAGCCCATTTTTGCTAAACACATTTTAGTGCAATATTTTGGACGAGTGAATGATTTTTTTTTCCCATGTCGATTTCCAAGATTGTCAAATTGCCGTAAGGTTATATATACCTTCTGTTCGATGAGAGGCCACAGAAGAAGATGGAAAGCTTTCACTTGTAAATAGGAACTGAGTTTGTTCCTTGGCAGAAACATCTGTAAAAATCACATTCAACAAACCATACATGACTTTACAGTAAGCTGGCATTCGCATAAATGACAAACGGCATGCATACACAATACGAGCTTATTTGAATCATAATCTCAGTAGTTCTGGCTCAACAACTCTTATCAGAAGCGAGCTATTTGATTGACCCTTTTGGGGATTCTTCTAGCTAGACAGCAGGCACCTAAACCATCTACTGTTCGTACCTCACACGATACATAAAACGAACGTGTCTAGGTTTCGTTGTTTGGCAGACGTAAGGCTGCTTAAGCAGTACCTTCATCGACAATCGCAATTCAAAGAGCTGTTCAGTTAAAATCTGATTAAAACTTGCTTCGGTTTACATGATTTTACCTGCATGTTGCTTAGACTCTTTCTCCTCTTCTCGTGCTTTCTTTTGTGAAATGCCATGATCGGTGAAAGATATATCTGTAAATTTTTGAAAGTAAAAATCTGAAACACCTGCAATCTTGGGCAAAACTCTTTCGAAAATTTCTCAGGGCATGAAAACCCTTCGACATGCACTTTCGATTTGTCCCCACTCTACCCCATACCAATGTTGATAATGTGGTGAAAAATACCGTGCAAGCCCTTTACCGTTTCTTAACCAACACTGGATTAGGGGGAGTGGGGAAAGTATGGAGAAGTTAATCTTTTATCACACAGACAAATGAGGGAATGACCATTTCCCCAACGAGTTTTGTCTAAGACTGTGGGTGGGAGACAGAATTCAGCTTTTGCCTTGAAAAAGGTCACAGGAAAGATTCAGATGCTCACTATAGAAATAATCCAAAGAGATATACTAAGGTCGATAATTACATTTTTGATATTGGAAAGGTTATCATAATTCAAATTCAGGGAATGCTCATAGACCGAATGCATAAATGGCGGCCAAAAAAATATTATTTTGTTTATGTGCTAATTAGACTCGCTAGCCTTGTTTGCATGCGCAAAATACAAAAGAAATGTTGCTTGAGACCGAGGCTAGTGAGTCTAATTAGCACATAAACAAAATAATAATTTTTTTGGCCGCCATTTATGCATTCGGTCTATGGTGCCCCCACATTCATCAGTGGTTATCATCAGTGTCTTCAAGTTTACAGAGCATATAGGCACATGACGCCACAAAGGCCAAATGAAGAAAGCGCTGTCACGTTGATATCTAGAAACTAATCCCCCGGGAATTGAAACTCTCCTTTTTTAGGCAAACACAACGTAGCATCTTTTCTTCAGTTAAAGAAACCAAGGCACCTTATCACGTAAGTAAACAGGCTCTATTCGACAACTGTCATTCCAACAGCCGATTCGTACAATGTACTTGAAAAAGTCCTAATGATTTTACCTTTTCGGTCCTTACCGGATTTTCGCTTTAATTTGCCTTGTGCTTGTGACGGCATCTGAGGCTCGCAGGAAGCATCTGTCGAAATAAATGAAGGCGAACAATACGTGAGTCGCTCAGAGTTAAGAAAAAAAAACATTACACAGTTAGCTATCAAAGGTATGATACTGACTTTGACTATAGTTAGTTTTCTATTCACCATTGTAAGGGTTCAGTCTCTGTGAATTAGGTTGTTAACTGCCTTTACCATCAATTTTTGAGTTAATGAAGCTGCCATTCGCAGTTGATGTCTACACGGTCGAAAGACGGTTAACCAAAGTTCTAGATTTAGATTTGAAGCGATTTGTACATACAGGAATTTAAATACATCGCTAAGTCATACCATTAAATGAGTTGACCATCTTTTTAAGAAGATCTTTGCACTGCTCAGACCAGCTATATTTCGTTCCATAGGAGTCACGCAATTCTTTAGCCTCATCAAGCCTTGTCTGCCTGTTTTTGTTCCAGATGTCCTTGATAGCTGCTGTCCACGCATTGGGATCCTCAGAGTCAATGACGAAGGAAGAACCAAATGGTATATTTCCCAGGGCTTCTCCAAATCCCGAATTCTTGCTGACGATCACAGGTAGCCCAGCTGACAGAGCCTCCAGACCTGTCAAACCAAAACCTTCTGTTCTAGAAGGCATGAGTACAAGATCCACCTCAGAGAATAATTCCTTTAAGCTTTCTTGGCTTTTCATATAGCCTCTCACCCTAAGGCGATTTTTAGGAACACCGCATTTAAGCAATCGATTTGCGATCTCCTCGTGTTTTCCATCGGCTGCTCCGACAAAAACAAGATGAGTGTCAGGTAATGACGCAACAGATGTTGCTGCAATGTCGAACCCTTTTAACTCAAAATCTTCAGCATCTCCACGACCGAATACCAGGACACTGCGTTGTTTTCTTTCCTCAGGAACTTGTTGAACACTGACAAATTCATTAAAAATACCAGGAGTGAAGTCAAAAACATCATGATCTTTTTCACAACAGCGGAGATATTTGCGAAAGGTCTCTGCCAGCTTGGGCCCGACTCCTATAACGAAATTAGCCATCTTGCAGAGCTCTACTTCAACATTTTTCTTTTCCTCGGCCCTTGAGATTGGGTTCTCGTAACATTTGAACATTCCTAGTTCCTCGGGGTCAGTGTGTATCACTTGTATCCACTTGCATTTGTGAGAGTTGCGGATAACTTGTGCTTGGCGACCAAGTTTCACTCCATGGCCAACAATGACGTCTATTCGTAAAACCTCTGGTGGAAAGCTGAGCCATTCCAGTTCATCATATCCAGGTAGTCGTGTTGCTTCGAGAATCGTTATACCATGGCGGTGGGCTTCATTCTTATCTTCATAGGAGCACTTCGGTAAAAAGTATGTGATTTGGACTTCTGGGAATTTGGCCAGCTGTATGGCCAACTCTCTGTTGATTGTGGAAAGTCCGCCTTTACTGGATCCCCACTCAGAAGCCAAAATGGTGACTTGAACCTTGTTGGGGCCAAGTTCTTGAGATTGCTGCCATGAGGCTGACGCCATAGTTAAGTGTGGTAAGTGTTAATGAGGTTGCACTGGGTTGGATGAACCTTGAGCCAGCGATATTCCGCGTCCTTCACACACACACACAAAAAAAGAAATTACCACACACATTAATCATGGTGCACAAAAAGGCGACTCAGTAAAGGAAAAAGAGTATGGAATGTCGAGAATGGCCCAGGGAAAGGCCGTTTCTTAATAATTGGGGAACAGTGGTTTTTCTACTGAGCAATGATTAATTAAATTAGCAAGATTTGACTTTTTAGTGCTTTCCGGCCACTAAAAGCTGAACTACACGTACTTCATACATCGGCAAACTACGTTAAAATAACTAATACTTGTGTAAGATAATATGGATAATTAGGAGAACGAATTACTACAGGTACCAGTTAAGAAGGGGAGATGCTCACTAATTTATACTAGTAAGCCATTTTCGAGTACGCGGTTGGTTATTTTGTGGGGGAGATCCCCAAGAGAATACATGAAACAGCATTTCAATGCCTCTACCATACTCTTTTACAGGAGAGCATGTCCACAGACCAGGCAGCCTGAACCCGCCTTTAAACTTGCATTTTTCGCTCCAAATCTGTCTACTCAAGGTGGCTCAATCAAGCTTCAACAACTTTAAGAGAATGTCAGTCAGAAATTGACTTAAGTTTACAACACTTTTTCAGGGAAAGACAATGTTATTGTATCATATGAAACACCAATGTTTTTAATAACAAATAATATACAGTACGTCACATAGCAACAGGACAGCCGTATAAAAACTCTGTAAAGAGTTTCACTTTAGCCTGCTAATTTAACTAGCTTCACCAAGTTCGCTTTTGAGATATAAGCATTTAAAGAAAAAACGTAATGCGTTTTTGGATAGATCTTTTAACGCTATGGTCACCTGTGATGTCACAGTTTTGAGCACAATTTGTTAAGCAATAACAGTTGTTTTATGTGTATGGTACCATTAACATTGATGCTTGGTGATAGCAGTGTTGTACAACTGATTCTATCATTCCAATCATGTACATTTTCGTCAAAGTTGTCCATCCCCATAATCACGCAGTGAAAAGTATCATTCTTAATAATTTTAAATTAATCCAAAATGATCCCGAGATTGGTAGAATCTTTTCGCAACCTCCACTTATTTCATTTAAACGCGACAAAAACGTAGGCAACTTTTTAGTGAGAAGCCCGCTCAAAACTAACGAGCAACCCGGCACTTTCAAATGTGCGCGCTCACGATGCAAAACTTGTCTTTTCATTCTTAACACTAGCAAGATATCGGGACCTAAGCGATCCGTTAAGATCCGCAAATGTCAGTTATTGCATAACCTGTACGTTATGCAATAAATTATACATTGGCGAGACAGGTAGACGACTAGGCGACCGATTCCGCGAACACCTTCGCGATGTTGAGAACAATGACAAGGATGCATCTAAGCCACTCCAAAGAACACACGGCTATCTGCGGCCTTTCCCTACATCTAGGTACGACGGAAAGCCGCAAGAATCTGGAACAAAAATTCATCTTCCAAATCGGCACCCTTAATCCTCACGGTATTAACGAACGCTTTTCATTTAACTAATATATTCCTATTTTTCACGTTGCCATGTTACCACCAATAGCGTAGCTCCTACTCTACTATAAAAATTAAGCGAAACCCATAATTTCTCGATTCGTCTGACGAAGGGCTAACGCTCGAAACGCCTTTTTTAGAATCTCTGTACGGTGGCCAATTTACATTATCAACTCCTTAGATAAAACCAAATTTTTGGATACTGGTTTGAGCCTCCTTTAAACGCAGACATTTACAAGTGTTTCTAAACAACTCACTAGTTAGCAACATCAAAGGAGAAAAAAGGGCGAAATCAATGCTTTTGTTGTAAATTGGCAGTGTTGGAGGGTTATGTAACTTTCAGAAACACTTAAAATTTCAGAATCTTCTATGAAACGAATTTATGTTTCTTTATACCCTCAATTCCATGGATTGAGTACTTTATCACACTTACTGGAATTGGAAACACCGGCTTTACGCTTGACCTGCTTCCACCGTGCCCTTTTGAGACAATTCACAATGTTCTCACTTTATCTTTGTGCAGTT
>OX421446.1:52918479-52933479 GCA_949126865.1 Montipora capitata
TTGGCAAGTGTATTTATTTAATATCTTGCTGCAAAAATGGTAAATATGGATGTATGGTACTAAGTTTGCTATGGAATTAAATGCTTTTATTCCCTTTCATTTTACTTAAAACTGTTCCTCCAAGTTGCACACGTAGTTTGCTCTTGTGATAAGTTTTGCTTCGTTGTGATTGAACTGTTTAGTACTGCCTGGTGAACTCATCATTACCATTACCAACAAGAACGTCGCTAGTAGAATTCACAACTAATCCTATGATTTGCATCATAAGGTATTGTTGGGTTCATGCAACAATAATGCCGCTCCAATTTGTTTAACTGATATGTATGATTTTTGTAATGTTAAACACTGTCCCTCATTAAAAAATAATAATAAACAAAACCTTAACTCGCGCTATCATGATCAATTTTTGGTAGTCATTATTAAAAATAAATTGTCTCAGTTTTAAACACAGAAAAACAATATTCATGTGTGTACACTGGCTTTTTGCATCCTTTCCATGAATATTCTTTTTCTGTGTATACCTTTACACATGCTTTATTTCTTGTACTTGGGCGCACTGACAAACTGAGGTTTGGCTGTTTGCTTCACTTTTTTTTGTTTTCCAATTAGATTAATCACTAGGCAATTCAGGCTCAAAAACACCTGTCACATGATCCCCCAGCGTTCCACCTTCGTGCTTCAGATACAAGTCTTTAACCTTGGTTTTTTCGTTGTATGGCAGTAGCTGTTTCTTTGTCGCTTTGACAAGATGTCAGGGATGAAACTTCCGCTTCAGGGCTGCTGCAATCGCGCTTTTTTCATGATTTTTCCAAGCATATTGTACTCGATACTTGCAAGCATCACAAATAGCTTGGGGTTTAGCGTTCCATCGCAGGTTATTGTTTGGCTACACACGTCTCATCGTCTTTGATTCACACATGTACAGATAATTGCCCCCACGTAACAAAATCTTCTTGGTAGAATTGGTCAAATTTTGCATCTTATGGGTCCCTGTGCGACCCAAATTTTCACCGCAGGGTATGTCTGTTTTACGAGCCAGACAAGGAGAGCAATAGCAAAAAAATTGGCGACCGTTAATGTAGCATTTATCACTTGATATAAGGAATCACGATCTGACTTCATTGTATGAGGTTCTCTGATTGAGCGGAAAAAAGACAATTGCGGAAATTTCCGCCCAATCAGTTAAATCAGAATTTAATTCGCTCTGGAACTCGTCCGTTAAAGGTATGTTCCCAGGGGCTCTTCTCGCCTTACTTGAAAACTTTACGCCAGTCCCGATTCTCGTCTCGTCTCGACTAACTGCCCCTGGGTCTCCGAGATGGCTTCGAACCCGCGACCTCCCGCATGACAGCTCAATGCTCAACCAACTGAGCCACCGGTGCGCGGGGCATCTAGGGTTTCTGTGTTAGACCGGTGAACGAGGTATTAATCAAGAGGGTTGTGAGCTTTTAAACAAACTGCGGTGCTTCATCTGTGGCAGAATGAAACTTGTGCTCTTTCCACACCAAATAATTTGGCAGAAATATTAATAGTAATTTGATCTTTATCAACCCGACTCATTAGTAATAAAAGCAACTGTGTTCTACAAAAGGTATTTAATTCTAAAATTTATTCTCAAAGAAAATCTAAGATGCGGAGAATAAGTTGAGAGCCCTGTGGTACGGTATGTATTCACTTGAAACACTAACGCTGCAACATCGTGCCATGGAATGTTATGATGAAATAATTTGGCATAAATAAATAAGTCGATTGGTGTTAGTCTGTTTACCCCCTCCCCCTCCCCTCAGAAAAAAATCAGGGCAGGAATTTTTTTCCTGAGGAAAGGTGGTAGCTGTTTGCAGGGCTTGAAATAATTTCCTGGCTAGCGTCGGTCAAGTTGTTTGGTTAAATCTATTTTTGCTCGACAAGACCCAATTTTGTCCGCAAATATGCATTACGTCATAACTCTTAAAAAAGTGCTTCTCCCCCCTCAGCATGATTAACTATTAAGCAGGTACATTTAGTGAGCTTTTATTGTAGAAGCAGCCCCACAATCAGTACAAGAGGCGTGGATGTGAAGTGTCAAGAACCTGCGTTTTTTAGAATTGAGCCACCGTAAAATAACAGACTCTTTCTTTAAGCAGATCCCTGTTCAGTCAGTGTCCAGTTTTAATTTTTTTTCTTCTCCACGATTTCAAGACATACGGCTATCCAAAAATTTTAAATTTTGCAGGCAACAGAGAAACTCTTTTCCAAACATGCCTGATTAAACTTTTAAAATAAAATAATAGTATAGTTCTTTTACATATCCGAGGACATCACCTCACAGAAACTGACTTTGAACAAATCACAAGAGAACACCCAAATGCGCCAGAAAGGGTTTTCGAAGATGTTGAAGACTATGTCCGCACGTTGCCAGTTTAATGTCATTACGTACCACAACGAACTCAACATTTGTATAGGATTTTCATAAATACAATTCCTTTCATTGTGAGTCAACGGAGAAACTTCATCGTTTGTTTCAGTGTACTTGTATGAATACTTATTAAAAGACTGTTATCTGACCTTCACGGGTGACGTGTAACACAATGGACCCTTTTAACGCGGGGGTCCCGAGTTTATGTGTTGGAAACGAGTTTTACTGCGCAAAAACAAAAGTTTCTAGTCCGTCGGGACTCAACATGGCCGCTGCGTGAAAAGAGTCAATGGAATATGCGATCAAATGTTCGAGATGAATTAGAATCATAGAATCACGTACAAAAAAAATAAAAGATGATCTTTGGGAATATGTAAATTTTTATCTAAAAAAAAATTTTTCACATGAAAAAAAATAAATGTTCAGTTAATCTAAGGATTCCTTACTTATGTGGGTTGCAGGGATGGCATAGTGGTGAGAGCACCCGCCTCCCACCAATGTGGACCGGGTTCGATTTCCAGACTCGGCGTCATATGTGCATGATGGGTTGAGTTTGTTGGTTCTCTACTCTGAACCGACAGGTTTTCTCCGGGTACTCCGGTTTCCCCTGTCTTAAAAAACCAACATTTGACTTGAATTGCGTTAAATGTTAATTTCAGTTTACAGTGTCCCCAATTAGCGCTTCAGCACTAGAACGACTAGATACTTAAAATTTATTTTAAGTGTCTAGTCGTTCTAGTTCTACTAGACACTTAAAATAAATCTTAAATATCTAGACGCTCTAGTGCTGGATAAATAAAGTTTCTTTCCATTTCTTTTTCCTTTTAGCTTGAGTGATTCACGCAGGAATTAACCAGCGGTCGCATAAATGCACACTTCGCTGTTTAAAGTTTTTAAGTCCACCTCACTTAAGGCATTAAGCTTTAAGACACACGTTTGAATTTTTATTAGAGAGTAGCCCGAACCTTTGTACTGCCACTTTGAGAGGCATTTGTTTCGCTTCTCACATTAGGTCGCAAGATTAGTTTACAGAAAATACCACGCGGACTATAAGAACAGGGTCTGGAAGTGGGGGTCTGGATCAGGAATCACGAGTTCATTTTCCCTACATTCGCGAATCACGTAACCGTTGTTTGGGAATTCACGTAATTTGTAATTTGCAAGTGAAAACGTCCAGGCGACCTGGATGTGAACACTGACAGTTTTTATTTCATTTTCCAACGAACCAACCTCTGATTGGCAGTGACCTGGAGAAATGATTTATAAAACATGTCATTTCTCATACATACATACATTGCCTTGAGATCATCCGGAGTTCCTGGGTTCAAGACTCATTCTGACCACTTATTGAAATTGTTCCTGGTAGTCCCTGGTTCAACTTCTTTGCTGTACTTGTAAATAGCCAAGCTGAACTGGTTTGCCTCCGGCCAGTTGGGATTCTTACAGTTGTTAATTGTTGTTGTGTTCTGTCGTTCTGTTGATTGTGTTTCAGTGGTGTATGTATGTATGTATGTATGTATGTATGTATGTATGTATGTATGTATGTATGTATGTATGTATGTATGTATGTATGTATGTATGTATGTATGTAACCTACGGAAAGAACCCTTTGTTGTTGAAAACATGTATTACCACTATCTGACAGGGCATCTGACAAGATGCGGCGATGTGGATCCGCATAATTCCCTAAAATCCTCATCCTCCGCATAATTATGATTTTTTCCTCATAAAACTGAAGAATGCCCGATATTAGTGGTATTAAAGCAGCTGCTTACCATCCTGAAAATGATGATTAATCGAGGAAATGGTTTGCGGTCCGACCACATTACAATTTTGCTCCATATCTCCAAGTTGAAACAAAATTCATGATGAGAAAGGAAATCACATTTCATTGTTTTACTTACTTTAGGAAAAGTTGTAACAAAATGCCAACTGCTAACCCTTTTATTTCAATGGTAAAAGCTGGTCGCAAATTGGCGACTCCACCAAATATTTTAATGGCAAAGGGAAAGGTCACAATTTTGAGTCCTGATTTACCATTAAGCATGTAAATACATTGGATGGGCCTAATTATTAGTTTTATAATTATTTAAATTTCCGCATAATCCGGTGTAATTTCTGCATAATCAACGCACATTTACGCATAATTTGGCCAAAAATTTCCGCATAATCTTTAATTTTGTTCCGCATCCTACCAGAAGCCCAGTATCTGATCGACGAGTTCGGGCTGGACAATCTGTGAGCCATGCAAGCCTTGCAAGCGGCATTTACACTGTAAGTCAAAGCACCCATTTCAAATAGCGCTGATAAATAGTATTTGTATAAGAACCCATTTTAAAATGGTTAGCTTTCAATAAATGTGTGACTCACATGTTGACTCACATAGCTCATCATGTTGGCTTGCATGACTCGCAGCGATAGCTCGCATGGCTAGCATGGCTCGCTGCCATGGCTCGCATGGCTAGCATGACTCGCAGTCATGGCTCGCAGCCATGGCTCGCATGGCTAGCATGACTCGCAGCCACGGCTCGCATGGCTAGCATGGCTCACATCCATGGCTCGCACGACTCGCTGGCTCCCACATGGTCCTCACTCGACAAGTTTTTCATGGTAAGTGAGGAAATTGTCGATTGTTTTTTGAAGGTAAAAAGCCTGAAATAGCCTAAACATTTCTAGACATCTTGGTACTCAATAGAAATATCTCATAACAACAAACACTAAACACATTGTAGATATTGCACAAAATGTTTATAAACCACACAGCCCTTCTCTCAGAAAGCAAGCAATGTTGTTTACTGATCCATTTTATATTGATGATAAGTGACCAGTGTTAAAAATTGCTATTCTGTGATTGTTTCAACACCACTGGTTTTGTGAAAAACAGTTGACATATGCAGTCTTTGACTGTTATAAAATTTAACTGCAGAGATTGAGTAACTTAAGTCATTCAATCTCTTCATTTTATTTTTCTTTATTAACAGATTGAGGGCAGTACGAATCTGATTGTCGATGTTCCTGTCAAAGCCAAGAAACCAACTTTGTATGCTACTGCCCTGATGACACACCTATTCAGTGATGAGGAGATGAGGGAAGGGTGTGTGGAACCAAGGGAGGGGAATTCATCGAAGATAAATATCATTAAAAGTAAGTCTCTTAGTTCATTCATGATGCACCACAGGAAATCTGGTACATTGTACATGCACAAGTATTTCAAATAATTGTGATAAGAAATATCTTGAATATTGACATTTACTCATGAGAAAATGTATGCAGGCATGTTAATTGTATTATTGAGAAATGTGATGGTTCTTGATTGCGAGAAACTAACTTCTCACAAATTTCCATACTTCTTATCTTTCAGATTGTATTCGAGTCAGGTGTGGTGACAAAGTTTTTGACAGGACCTGGTCAGAAATACGCAAATCTATGAATAAAAAATGTTTGGACAAACTGAAAGAATTTAGAAAATTATCTCCATCACCATCATTGACTGATTAATTCAAACCAAATTAATTTTGTTTTAAGTTTACAAGTATTTAATTACCAACATTTTAATACCAGTTTTTTGTTTTAATATTATTTCTTTCAAAATCCCATTTTCTATTTGCTATATATGAAGCACGATTGTGATTGCGTAGTTTATATTAGCTGCGAGAAGAACATTGGATGTGCAATTCAAGCATCATTGCCATCTCGTAATTAGATCATCTCCAAATGCTGTACAGTTTGTTCTGTCTGCATAATCTGTTTATTTGTAATGTAAGACTTCCTTGCAAGAAAAAAGACATGTTTCCTGTCAGCTGTTGACTCCACATTATTGTGAGAAAAAAATGAGAAAATACAAGTGCATGCAGTCTTAATATTATTATAGCTATATATACTAGCTTAATTGGACATTTTAAAATATATATAATCTAAATTTGATAGGATCCTAAACAAGCCCCTAAAATATTCTTTAGGATCCCAAAAAGTGCCCACAAAATTCTCCAGGATGCTGCATAAAATCCTTTAAAAGATCCTGCAATAACAAGCTAGGATCCTGGGTTGCATCCTAATCATGATCCTGCTTAAGATCTTGTTTAGGATCTTGCAGGATCTTACAAGATCCTAAAGGATCCTGTTTAAGATCCCGTAGGATCCTTCAGGATCCTACAGGATCTTAAGTAAGATCTTGTGAAGGATCTTACAGGATCTTATCTCAGTATCCTATTAAGATCCTGTTAGGATCTTACAAAAGATCCTACATAGGATTATTACCAGGGTACTGAGATTTTACTAGCTAATGCAAATCCAATTGGCAAAGTAGTATATTATGCTCTCCGTATAGAATTTCAAATGAGAGGTTCTCCCTACCTACAAGCACTGATATATGGACAGATGACTGCCCTAAATTAACCCATGAAACCAAGAAAGAGTATATAGATTATGTTGACCAGCATTTGCAAGCAGGGTTTTGCTAAAAGCAGGCCCGCGGCCCAGCGGCCCGCGGCCCACGGCCCAGCGGCACGGCGGCCCGAAGGCCCAGCGGCCCGCGGCCCACGGCCTGCGATGGCGCGGCGGCCCGGTGGCCCGGAGGCCCCCACAGTTTTGTTGTCCAGCGGTAAATCCACGCGCATGCACAGATTTGCATCGGGTTTGGGCGCGCAAATGAAAGACGGTGACTTTGAATTCGTTTACCATTTTAATAATCATTTCATTCCTTTTCCATCCTTTCTTTCGTTGCATGTTGCTAAGTGAAAAACGTTGTCATTCTCTGTTGTTTTCGTCTGTTTACAAAGTTGTGTTAGAAGTTGTGATGTCATTGTGATGTCATGTTACCACGTGACGCCAATTTAAATAGGGGCGTATCTGCCAAAGAGTGTTCAGTATTATTCTGCATTGTTCAGTATTCAGTACCAGCATCTATAGTAGTTTCGAGTTCAATTAGGAGTTTTCAAGTACAGTAATGTTATCAGATAGTTTTAAACGGTGTCAGAGTGTAATAAGAAACGATTATTAAAGAGTTAGGTATTCAAGTACTCTCGGATCGTCAGTTCGCACATGGGATAGCCGTCGGCACAACAACAACAACAAACAGAAACAAGGATTCAAATGATTAAAATGGTAAACGAATTCAAACTCACCGTCGTCCATTTTGCACGCCCAAACCCGCGGCAGATCTGTGCATGCGCGGGGATTTACCGCTGGACAAAAAAATGTGGAAAATCAGGACTGGGCTACCGGGCCTCCGGGCCGTCGCGGGCCGTGGGCCGCGGGCCGCTGGCCGCTGGGCCTTCGGAACGCTGGGCCGCTGGGCCGTGGCGGGCCGTGGGCCGCGGGCCGCTGGGCCGCGGGCCTGCCTTTAGCAAAACCCGGTGCAAGCATACTTACCAGACAGAGACACTGATCCTGAACTCTATGAATTGGTCAAGAAGAAGTCTTCTCAATGGATGAGGACTCTATCAATGAACAATTGTTGTTTGTTGAAGATATCACAGCTAAGTGAGTGAGTTACAATATAAATTCTCATAAAGTTGAAAATGTTCTATAAATTCCTGATACAGAATCGCATCGTTAATGTTAATTAAGCTTACTGTTAGTAAGAAAAACATTGAAAACTTGAAAGATTTTATAGTTAGTATGCCATATAGGATCTGGACAATATTCGGAGCTTGAAAGATTTTAAAGTTTGATATGATTAACAGAAATGATTAACATTGGAGAAAAGGAATGCTTTTGTACTTCTCTGCTCAGCTACTCGTACATGCTGCAAAGTAGACTAAGTGTGAAGTAAATATACGTTAGAGAAAAATGAGAAGAAAAGGGAAAAGACAAGAAGCAACTTACTTTCCCTCTGCTCTCTTTTTCTCCTTTTGCTAATATGAAAGACAGGCACATCTGGTATCAATTTCTTTGGTCTACAAAATGCTATTCATTAAGAAAATTAAGGCGACCTTGAACACACAATTGGACTCAATAAAATGTACTTGCCAAGCCGTTTGAGTGACCTCCGTTTTTCATTCACGCGTAGCTTAGAACTGTTACCGTCTTCGTTGAATCTTAGTATTTAAATTCTCTTACTCATTTTATTTCTGATGACGTTCGCTGTGCAAAGTCGAACCGTCGTCGTTTTTTTGTAGTTTTCTAGTTTCTTATGGATTTCAAGAACTTTTTAGCGTAAAAACTTTGCAGCAAATAGTACTCTAAGTCGTTCTTATACGTATTTCTGACATGATATGGGAGGACCACTGGTTGAAACAATGGTGAAGACAGCCTGTCTCGAACAACAACATATATTCACGCAGATTGAACATTACTAAAATAGACGCATAAGAGTTGTTGAAATTTAGTTTAATATCCTTACCTTGCACAAGATGTAATGAACGTTTTATTCTATCGAGAACGATCACTAATCTGCGTACAGAATGTTCTTGAAGGCCTTAAAAACGAAAATAAAAATGAAAGTGAAAGTTTGACTCAAGCATCATCAGTATCATGAGTCACGCGATACTAACATACTGTGAAATGTTAAAGAAAATTACACTTCTATTGACGAGGCCATGGTAAAACGTGTCAGCTCGATTAGAGAGGATAAAACGATTTCTGTTAAACACTATATAAAAACAGTCTAGATCTAATTCCACGAAGGTGCCGATGCAAAATCAACAGTACTGAATGATAGACGACAAGGAGAAATTCTCTTGAATGGATCTTATCCCCTCAAAGGAAAACCACGTGCATAATAACGGAGAAATCTGTAATTTCAATTAACGAACGTAAACTTGATGCTATATTACCACAGATCAAAATGATGCAAGAGTCTCTGTGAACTAACTAAAGCTGAATAGCGTAGCACGTTCGGCTGATACTTAGCTCTATGGCCGAATTGTTTACAAAGGGAGATCGGTTTAGTTAATACACTAAATAAAACATAGGACACAAACCTTCCTCCAGATACAGCCGGATTCTCACGAAAAATCAACGCTCCTCCTTTCGCGAGCTCTGTAAATGGTTGTGGAATCAACAGGAAGCATATAAAAGACGCTTCCAGTCAGTGAAGGGATGTCTGGATGACGTCAACGAGGGACCTTTTCAGCTAGTGTCCTGATTGAGAAAGGGTAAACCCTTTTGCGGCGGAGAAATCTCTCATAGAATTGTCCTGTAATGCACAGCGACATTTAATGGCAAAGACGGAAAAAACGTTATGGATCGCCTTCATCTCTACCCAGGTATTTTAATTACTTTGGGATCATTCTGCAATTAAACCAATCACTAATCACCAGACACTATCGCGATCTTCTGGTAGTTTTGCCTATGCGCGAGCCGTCAATATTTCGTGGTATTGCCGTCTCACTTTTGCGGCCTGTGATTGGTTCTAATGTTGAAATTGACATCGTTGCACTGAATTGGGTTGCTGACGTACGCACAAATACGTTTCGCAGGCAGAAAAAATTGAAATTTCGATCAGGCGCGGGTTCATTAGTTTAAAGTTTTATTTATCCTTATAAATAATGGATCGCGATACAAAACAAATTGCGATTTTGAGACGGCAATACCACATTATATTGACGGCGTTGGGAGAAAATATATTCCGTATATATTGGGCTCCGTCGCTTCGCGCTTCCGCCCAATACGGAATAAATTTTCTCCCAACTAGCCATCAATATAATCTGGTATTGCAGTCTCAAAATCGCAATTTGTTTTTATGATCACGAGATCACGTGAACATAACACGCACCTGACCAAAGATCAAAAGATACAAAAGTTCATTGATAAATGGCTCAGATCAAATCCTTAGAGCTACTTTATGGTATGACGATTGCATGTGTTATTCGCTTTTCTGCGGTGCCGTCTTTGGCGCGAGTTCTTGATCGCGGAGGAATGTTTATTTTTCATGGTAGAGATTGGATCATCAAATAGATTACATTGAATTACAGTGTAACCTTGTTTTGAAGAGTATGAGTATTCTTCATAAATGTGGCAATATTTCATATATTTATTTTACACTGAAGAGACAACAATATTGTCTTTCGGAATGTTGTACTCAAACCTGCACAGACATTCAATTTTTGTAACATTTTCAAATACCGTAAGTTGCCAAACACACGTACGTTCACTTGCTGTCGAAAGGTTGGTTGAGACAATGGTGAAGGCAGCCTGTCTCGAACAACAACATGCTTTAAAAGAGATTCATCATAAAAAAATACAGACGCATGATCTTCGAAGTTGTGGAACTGAATTTGTCAGTTTAATATGCTTACATTGAACAAAATGTAATGGATGTTTTATTCTATTGAGAACGATCATTAATCTACGTACAAGAAGCTCTTGACGGACTTAAAGACGAAAATGAAAATGAAAGTGAAAAAGATATTTTTGAAGTTTCACTCACGTACCATCAGTATGATGAGTCACGCGATTAAAAAAGATATATATATACTGTGATGATGTTAGAGAAAATTGCACTTCTAGTAAACGAGGCCATAGTAAAACATGTTATCTCGATTAGAGAGGATAAAATGATCTCCAAAGAGATAAAAACATGCATAGTCTAGATCTTTCCACGGAGCACACTCAACAACATTGAATTAAAGACGACAAGAAGAATTATCTTGAGTGTATTATCCCCTCAAAGACGAACCACATGCTTGATAACGGGGAAATCTGTAATTTCAACTAGCCAATGCAAACTTGTGCAATATTACGACAGATGGAAACGATGCACGAGTCTCTACGAACCAGCTAAAACTGAATAGCGTCGCGCGTTTGACGGATACTCGGCTCTTTGAGCGAATCATTTGCAAAGCGATATCGGTGTCAGTGTTCAGTTTAGTTCATGCATTAAATAAAATATACGACACAAACCTTCATCAAGATACAGATTCTCACGAAAAATCAACATTCCTGCTTTTCCGAGCTCTGTCAGTTCTGTAATCAACAGGAAGGATATAATGGCTCCAAACCGCACCCAGCAATTGGTGGATAATGTCAACGAAGGAGGTCCTGATTGAAAATTTAAAAATTAAACGAGACTTAGTTGAAGTTTGATTGTAATTCTATGAATTATTGGACAAGGAAACTAAGGAGTCATTTGAGATGTGCGCACGCAGATCGAGTGTTCAGTCTTTAACGCAGCGAGGGATATCAACAGTACGAAAGGTGTTTAGGGTAGGGAAACAAAACCCCTATCATACATCAAGAAAATAGTTTGGAATGGGTGACTCCTTAGTTTCCTTGTCCAATAACTCATAGAATTACGATCAAACTTCAACTTAAGGTAAGTCTCGTTTAATTTTTATATTCTATTTCGTCATTGGACTACGTCACTAAGGAGTCATGTGAGAGTTTCAACGTGTTGGGATCACGAGCTTGAGGCCAAACCAACCCAGAAAGATGCAAACCCAACAAACAATATAATATAAGGTTTGACGATGTACAATGATAGCACAATATTCGCCTACTGATTTTTCTGTATACATGCATCTAACAAAACATGGCCAAAATTGTCTTCAGTTTGTAAGGGCTTGTTATAAAACCTATTGAACGTTGAGGCGTTAGCCCAGCCAGCCGCTTGCAAAAGGGTTGCAATATCCACATTAAGCCTTTTAGCTGCCGACGATGAGGCTGCCCTTGTGCTGTGTCTAGAAAACCTCTCAATAGCAGACTGCTTTAATACTTCTTTAAGCCACCTAGATAGTGTATCTGTGGTGACTGCCTTATGTGGCTTTTGGTAACTAATTAGCAACTTGGTGTTACCTCCACATAGGTTCTTTGTGCGTTGAAGGTATTCTTTTAGTACTTTGATAGGGCAGAGTTTTTCATTAGGAGTAAATGATTTAATCACTAACGGACTTTGGTGGTTTCCAGGTCGAGATGTTTTTAGCAATTTCGTGAAGTAAAAAACGCACTCTTGGTCCCCAAGTCTAAGTTGATCAATAGATAAGGCTTTCAATGTTTGACATCTTTGAACTGAGATCAGCGCCAAAGCATAGTAAGTTTCATAGTTAAGTTCTTAAGGGTGAGTCCTTCAACAGGGGCTACCGTTTGTAAAAAATCAAGGACAGTACGAACATACCAACTTTCTTGGTGTTTCGGTAGGCTTTGTCTAGTTTCATACACTCCCTTCATAAATCTGCGCACACTAGGGTGGTTTCCAAAAGAGATGTTGTTTGACAGAGTAATTATAGCGGATAAAGCGCTCCGTGCCGTGTTAAGTCCACTATAACCTATACCGTCATCATATAATTCTCCTAGAAAGTTTACACCTTCTGCGATAGTTGGCGAAAATGGATTAACTTCCCTTTTACTACAGTATAGCTTCCATTTTGATAAAGTGCTTTCATATTGCTTCCCGGTCCCTGATCTCCAAGATGCTTCCATGATATCGGTAACTGTTGACGAAAGGCCTCTGTTTTGGAGTTGTTTCCGGGTAACTGGCACATCAGTAGGGATAGCTTCTGGTGAAGTGGGTGTTTTTCGTTTGGGTGACTGGGCAGATATAATGTCCTCTCGGTCGCCGGCAAAAGCACTGGTGCCTGAATGAGCATCTTCATTGCCACTGGCCACCATGTTTGGGTAGGCCACGAGGGTACGACCACAATCCCATCTGATCGTTCTTTCTGAATCTTCTGTAGGACTAAGCTTATTATGCTAATATAAATGGAGGAAAAGCATAAAACTTGTAGTTACTCCGTGGCAAGTGAAACGCGTTGACAGCCAAAGCTTCCGGGTCTGGCTGGTATGAAATATATGGCTTGACTTGATAATTAATGCGAGAGGCAAACAAATCAATATTCTGGGTAAAAAAAAGTTGTGCTCACGATTTCTGGAATAATGTTTTGTTAAGGCTCCATTCTGTGTTACGTCTATAGATTTTCGAGATTCAGAGTCTGCCTCAAATGTTTTTTTTCCCCGGAATTCGGGAAACAGTGAGCCATATATTGTTTGCAATACACCAATCCCAAATAGTTTTAACTAATACATTCAACTGAGGGGAATGACTGGTGCCCATTTTATTAATTATAACCTGAACGGTTGTGTTATCAACCAGGAGTCTGACATGTTTCCTGATACGAGCTGTTTATAAGCTTGTAAGCCAAACAATACTGCCAATAATTCGAGATAGTTGATATGGTTTCCCTTCTCTGTAGCTGTCCACAGCCCCCCTGTAGAGAGGTCATTTACTGCGCCCTCCACCCCCCCCCCCCCCCCCCCCCCCATCCTTGTGTAGATGCATCAGTACGAATCGTGATTTGTGGCTCAGGTCTGTCTATTTTACTGACGGCAGTTACTATACAGTCGACCCACCACTGAAGTTTCTCCCTAGCAAATGGTGTTAAGCTCATAAAGGCGTCAAAATTCCCAGCATTTTGTCTAAGGGCTTCAGATTTTTCATGCTCTGAAATGTAAAAATGTAGAGGGCCATACATTACCCCAGGGAAACTAGATATGATAAGGCCCACAACTTGTGCCACCTCACGGATTGCCGTGACACTCTTGTACATGACAAAAGGTGAGTTACAACTGTCTTCAACTTGTTTGCCTTGTCTGATACTGTCACATGAATTGAGTTCAAAACAAACTCCCAAAATACTAGAATTTGTGTGGGTATGAAAACTGACTTTTTCGGGTGAGGAACAAAACCGAGATTGTCCAGCAACGTTATGGTGTCAATAACATTAGAGGCATATTCCATATAATCGCCTCCCATTAAAAACGAGTCATCAATATAAGGACCGAGATGACACATGACCTTGCTGTCGCAATGAGGCAAACACTGGCTTCATCAGTTTCGTAAATGTTCGGGGGCACAATGCCAAACCATTAGGAAGGCATGTAAATTTATAAACAATACCTTTCTAAAGAAGAAATTAATGGTATTTTAACAATTTGGTTTCATTAAGCGAACAGCAGTCCAAATTGAATCCATCTTAAAATGCCTATATACCACATTTTTATTTAAACTTTTCAGATTGAGGATTAATCTGTTTATCCCATCTGCTTTGGGCCGAAGAAAGATAGGGGAGATAAAATCACCCTGCTGCGGCACAGACTCAACAATAACTTCTTTGGCCAATAAATGTTGAATCTCTTGCGCAATAACACTATTTTCCTGCGCGGAAAAGTTATTTTTCATGAAGCATGACTGATGCGGCAGGGAAGTGAACTCAATTTTCTCCCCAGCAACTGTGCGTAAGACTTCTGCATCAGAAGTTATTCTGCGCCATTCGCACAGTCTACGTGACAACTGGCCAGCTTTGAACGAAGCTGTCTCCAATGTGAAATAATTTATCACATTTGGCATATTCTCGGCTAACTTGCTCGTCAGACGGCAGGATTTCATCCAAATCGAAGTTTCTCACCATGCTTGTAAAATTTTGACCGACACTCAAAAAACTACGCGGGCAACTGAACACTCGATGTGCGTGCGCATATCTCACATGACTCTTTAGTGACGTAGTCCAATGACGAAATTAAATTGCAAAGATATGGAAGTCGTTAGAACCAAAAATACATGTACAAGAGTTTTAAACGATTTAAACAAAACAGAATTGGTTTACTTATTGTCTACAAGATGGCACACTCACTTAGCAAATGACGCAGCCAAAATACAAACAGTTTAGTCT
>OX421446.1:52945979-52960979 GCA_949126865.1 Montipora capitata
CTCGTATAAATGGTTCGCGTGAGGTTCGCGTCTTATTTTTGATACAGCCTCATTTACATGCGAAGTTGCCATTAGCAACGCCGTTAAAAGCAATAACTTTGGTAAAGATCCAAGATGGCGCGCTGTAGCAAGAAACAAAAGCATGCCGTCATTTTAAGAAGGAAGAGAATTCTTAAGAGATGTTTTTTTTCTTTTGAGAAGTCCTCTTTTCTTGTGAAGACCGTGCTGTGGAACAAAATTCAAAAACTTGACGTTGCCTTCAAAGAATATAACAGAAATCCGAGACGACTGGGAAGCCATTTTGTTAGCCTGGGTGACTTGTCAACGAAATGACGATTTGTTGTTGTCGTCACGCATGTGACAGGCATGCGCACTTATAGTTCACGTCTTATTTAGGACGCGAACCCATTTATACGAGGAAGTTCACGTCTTATTTAAGACGCGGACAAAATAAGAACAGCCTAAAATTCTGTTCCAAGATAAGACGCGTCTTATGTAAGTCGCGTCTAAAACAAGACGCGAACGCTTGTTTTGTACCATTTATACGAGCAGTTCGCGTCTTATCTAAGACGCGTCTTAGCTAAGACGCGTCTTATTTTCTCCCGTATAAATGGCCCTATTGTTTTATTGTTCTGTAAGAGTTACGCAATTCAGTAATATTTAACTGCGATGTAACTAAATTATTAACCAGTCTTTGTTTCTTTGTTTATTTTCTCTTTCTTCAATAGAAAACGGCAAAAGTGACCACGTGACTATGATTTTCCTGGCATTTTTCGCATTCATCGAAACTCGTAAGATTTGACAGGTAAGATTTTCATTTTATATAGCATCTTTTTCTACAAACGAGAAATGTTCTAAAAAACGTATCTGATCTGATTTTAAAAGATTGGTTATACATAGATAAAAAATAGTCTTAAACTGAATTTTCGGTTGCAAATGCAGCCTTCTTAAGAGTAAAATATGTTTTTTTGTTTTTTGTCAACTAAACCACGAGATTAACGGAGTCCAATACCGAGTTACCCGTGGGTCACGCGAAGCTAAAGTCACAAGCTTCACTCCATTTTACGTGAAACTTGAAACGGCAAGTCGACATTTGCCGTTTGCTAAATCTCTCTTATGTGTGTCATTTTACATCGTCGCGAGGACGATCGAGAACGGCAAAAAAAAAAAAAAAAAAAACAAAACAAAAAAAACAAAAAAACAAAAACAAACAAACAATAAATATTTCCAAACACATTTGCACGGCGTGGATAGCCATATTTTTTGCTCATTTAATCTGTTGTTCTTGTCGACCTCGCTGATAATAGAAAGTCGTCGTTAAATGAGAATTCGAGTTCTTGCAGTCGCTTTGCGACTATTCTAAGCATTTTAACGTGACAAAGGTGTGGCAAATCCTCAAGAAAAAAACTAGTATGAACGGCGCTCAATTTAGGGAAGAAAATGAAAATTTATCCTCAAGCGCTGACGTTCTCCCTAAAACCTCAAATTTCGTCATTTCACATGGTTGTTTTGCTGACGAAGGCAAAGAAATAGGCAAAAGTGAAAAGATGGACGTGCAGAGCGTGCAAAGCTACTACTTTTGCTCAATAAATATGCAAATTGGTGACGTTCTCGTTGCCGTCGCCGTTAGGGAGCTTTAGCAACGACAACGGTGACAACAACGAGAACGTCACAAATTTGCATATTTAGCGGCCAAAAACAATAGCTTTGCACGCCCTGCACGTGCGTTTTTCATTTTTGTCCATTTCTTTGCCGTCGTGGGCAAAACAAGAACGTGAAATAGTCAAATTTGAGATTTATGGAGGACGTCAGCACCTGGAGATAAATTTTCATATTCACTCCTAAATTAAGCGTGACCCTTAGCGGTTTCATTCTTGAGGGACTGCCACAACATTCTCATGTTAATAAGCCTGGAAGAGTTTAACCTGCGTAGCGAGGGCAAGGGTAGAGGGAAGCGAAGCGAGTGACCAAGCGCGCGGAAAAGGGAACTGGGGAGGGAGCGCAAGAAGTGGGTTGTTTTTCGGTTACGCCCCAAATTTTAAAGGGGTGGTCTGTTAAACCTCACCTGCTGTCAAATTTTACCAATTAGATTCCTTGTTCGCAAAGCCCAGTCTCAATTTCCCGGGAAATGAAAATATATTTACAACCATCCAAGAGCTGTGGAATTGAAATGTCCAGCGAAGTGAAACGTGGCCGAAAGTCAAAGGAAAATAATCCAAATGAAAATTGTCGACTCTACTCCATTTCTCTTAGAGTCAAATACGGCTCGGGGAAGTTCTTGAGCTGTGTGAGCTTATTCATGCCACCCAAGAGAGCGGGGTTTCAAAATGGGCTTGCTCTGAATGCAAAATTATCCTCGATCGGGTTAAACGCCGAAAACTCCGAGCAACTCTAGAGTGTGTTATACAGTCTTTGTGCCCCAAGAATAAGAACTCTGTGATTTGTATCAGTCAGTAGAAGGAAAAATCAACCCCAAGGAATCAACCACACCAGCTCTGAAAAGAAAATCAAGACCCTCGACTCCGGTAAAAGACACAGAAAGCGCCAGTGGCAGTCCAAAACGCGTGCGAAGTCCACTTCACAAATCGTCTTGGATTCACTCTCGGAGAAAACCAACAATTAAATTACATATCGCGCCTTCGGAATACTGTAATTTTACCGTAAAAACACATCCAAAATCACACGCCAGCAAGCTCTTGGATACAAAAAGTTTGAAAGCAATTAGTCTCTGTCAGCGGTCAGCGGTTTCTTAAAAGAGGAAAAAAAAGAAGCGGCGGGTCCCCTACAAGTTTGTGCTGGTCATAATGCAGGAGCGGAGGCCGCGATACATGCAATTCTCTATTTTCGAATTCCCCATAATACGCTTTGTTTAACCCCCAAATTTTGCATAAACCATTGTTTTCAAATGATCTTGGGAATATGCAGTGTCCCCAACAGCAATTGAAAACCAAGAATAATGATTCAGAATCTGAGGGCGCACTGCCCGATGGTTAAACAGGTGTGGCTTGCAGACGGCTCTGCTGGAGGAGGGAGAATCGCGCAGTTGTACGACTGGTACAAGCTAATGAATAAGGAGGGAGAAAAGTTTGGACATCTCGTGAACGGGTCAAAGAGCTGGCTGATTGTTAAGTCTGAGGCACTTGCAGATGATGCAAAGAGGGTGTTTGGAGATGAAGTCAATATAACAACTGAAGGTCAGCGCTGTCTAGGAGCAGTCATTGCGTCGCAAGAATACAAAGAGCAGTATTGTCAGGAGAAAGTTCGCGTATGGAAAGAGGAAATCGAACGGCTCTCCGAAACTGTCCGAAATTGCAAGGGTCAGCCTCACACAGCGTACATTGCATTCACAAAAGGGTACAAGTCAAATTTCACCTACTTCACGCGCACCTATAGAATCGATCGTTTGAGGATTATGTCGATCCAATCCAGGAGGTGATTGACGGCCTTCTTGTTCCAACTTTGTTCGGTCAATCAGAGCCTCTCCCTTAACAACGACGCAAGGGGGTCTGGGTGTGCCAGATTTTAGAGCTGAGGCGCCATAACAGTTGGCTGCCTGCACATCAATAACTACTGCGCACGTAGATTCTATCACATCGCAGAGTACATTGCATCAGACGAAAGATCTTAGTACGGAGGAGCTTAAGAGACATCATCAGTCACTTAAGAGACGCGTGAAAAAGAGAAAATGGAAGGCATTGACTCAACTCTTTCCCCAGATCTGCTGCGACATGTTACTCAATCGAGAGACAAGGGCGCAAGTTCTTGGTTAAACGCGATGCCTCTCGCAGATCAGGACCTAGCCATGAATAAGCAGGAGTTCAGAGACTCGGTACGCTTACGGTATAATTTGCCTCTAGTCGATCTACCAAGTCTATGCGTGAGTGGGGAAAATTTACTGAAGGCCACGCCCTCTCATGTAAAAAGGGGGGCTTTGTAGCGCAGAGACATGATGGTTGTCCGTGATTTATTAACGGCATTCATTTATAAGGTCTGCGACAATGTGGAAATCGAACCACGCCTTCAACCCCTAGACAACGAGCGGATACATTTGAGAAGTGCTGTCACAAGATCTCAGGCAAGATTAGACATCAAGGCGGGAGGTTTCTGGTCAAGAGGAGTTACGGCATTTTTTGATGTAAGAGTTACGCACGTTAACTCCAATTATTACCAGAACAAGACAACATCTGAAGTACTCAAGGAGCAAGAGGACGAGAAGAAACGCGAGTACCAGCAGCGGGTGCTAGATGTAGAGATGGGTTTATTCACACCTTTAGTGTCTGGAACCAACGGCGGAATGGGACATGAGTGTCAGCGTTTTCTGAAGCATCTTGCAGATAAGATAGCTCAGAAGGACACCGAACCATATAACACCGTTATCGCATGGCTCAGGACACAAATCTCCTTTGAACTTCTAAGATCAGTACACGCATGCGTGAGAGGTCCTTGAACACTCGAGCTCCTTAGACTGCAAAATAAACGTCACGGCCACTGCGAGCATCTAAGGTTTTTGAGCAATTTTTCAAACTAAACGCTTTTGTATTACATAATTATGATTTTTTTTATGAAATTTCGTATATTAATTTTATCAATTGTATTTTTAAAATAATCTTGAATTGTGAATTAAGTTGATTATTATTATTCTCTGTGTATGGATAATAATTCCGTAACTGGAAATGCAGATACGAGGCTTATTTCAGTATTTGTTTGCTTTCACGCGTCTTGCGATATTGTGATGTTTTGAAAACAACCAGCCCCCAAGAATATGCAATGAAGCCGTCATAGAACGTAACCTGAGTTTTTCCACTTACCTGAAACCAGACCAAGTGCATACAATGTGGGATTCGTCGGCTATACAGGCTGGAAGGCGGTTTGTGAATGACGCGTCCGATTTTAAATAATTTAAAAACTTCTCGTCAGTCGCTGCTTCGGCAGAAGCAAACACGAGATTCATGGACTCCAGGAGCTTGAAATCGGCGGAAGCATCGGACAGATTACATGCCTGAAGACCAAAGGTTTCAGCTTCTTCTGTTTCGTCCTTGATAATGCCAATTAACGGACAAATTATCAGAATACCAGGATCCAAGGGCGACGATTTCTCCGTCGTCATCATAGCTAGCACTTAATATATCATACTTTTTTCCGTCGGGACGATTTCAACCAATCAGAATTTTACGTTCATCCAGTGAACGCAATCACAGGAAAACCACCCCGATTCGTTGCAAGCGCTCTCTCCCTATTCTCCCTCTCCTGTTCTCTTTTCCGCGCGGCTTGATCACTCGCTTTGCCTCCCTCTCCCCTTGCGCTTGCTACGCAGGCTGAGAAGAGTTAGAAGTGATTATAAGAACGTGAATTTATATTTTGAGATGACATTCTCGTTGCCGTTCTCGTCGTCGTTGCTATAGGTCCATGTTGTCGTTAGGGACGTTAAGATCTACGACGGCGGCGGTCGACGAAAGCGTCGTCACCTAAAAATATAACTTGGCTCTATCATAAGTCTTCCGCGATAATCCAGTCTCTTTCACCTCCCACAATATGGTGAGGTATCCTAAAAATAAATTGGTACGAGCGGTTTCACAGCGAAAAGAGAGAATGAAAGATTCTCTGTTGCATGTTTACGTTGTCGTCAGAACCTCTAATTTTGTAATTTCACGTCGTGGTTATGCAAAGGACCGCAAACATACTTGCTAAAATTCGTGCTGCACGTGTAGCACGATTATTTATGTTCTTTTAACCAATCGGATGTTATTGTTTTGTGGCGTTGTCGTAGTTGTACCTGTCGTCGTTTCTTAAACTCCCGTGCGGCACGCATTTCTGCTCATGTTTTTGCGTTACTTTGAACAAAGTTCATTTAGATGACTGGTTATGAAACTCTTAAAACTTCAAAAGCGAGAACAGTGACATCCCGCTTCATGTCCACTTGACCGTGACCATACAAAATCTTTTGTCCTCGATTCACAAACTGAGCTTTTAAAGGAAACCTACACTAAAACAAGAATACAACTTCAAAATATTTAACATAATGTTTACAATCAAAATTGTTCGAACGTTTTCCAATGGAATCGTTTGTATCCGAAATAACTGTTTTTCAAAAAGGCTTGTTTTGGTTTTCAAATTTCCTGGGCGCCGCCATCTTGAATAATTGTGAAGTGTTATGGTTGCTCTTTTGTATTTGCATTAAGAGCTTTTGTTTTAAAACAATAGGGCAACCATGACACGTCACAATTATTCAAGATGGCGGCGCCCGGGAAATTTGAAAACCAAAACAACCGTTTTTAAAAATTATTTATTTCCGATACAAACGCTCCTATTGGAAAATCTTCGAACAATTTTGATTGTGAGCATTATGTTAACTATTTTAAAGATATATTCCTGTTTTAGTGGAGGTTCCCTTTAATAAATTAAACAAAACTCTTGAGTGGTTGCATTTTGAACAAAAGGGTGTGGTTTGCGCATGGTCAGGGCCAAAACAGCAAACAAAACAAAAAAAAAGAAACTTGTCGAGTTTCATAACTATCTCCATATATTTGAGGTCTTCAAATTTGAGGTTTTGACCATAACGTAATCATACAAATGTGTGAAGCTTTCATTCTCCATTCTTACTTCTAAACCGCTCTTAACCAATTTAGTATTTAGAATACTTCGCTCACATTGTGCGACGTGAACAAGATGGAACAATGGCAAAAGACTTACGATGGAGCAAAATTATATTATTTTGAGGTGACGTTGTTATCGTCGCCGGTTGCTGTCATGGATCTTAAAGTGGGGACCTTAAGATCTCCAACAAAACAACTAGATGATTTGAGGTCTTTGTTATTTAGGCAGAATACCGCAAATATGTGTTAAAATGCGTGCCGCACGTGCAGCAAGATTGTTTTTCCTCTTCAGTTATCCAATCATATTATTGTTTTGTGGTGTTGTTGTTGGCGTAGCCGTCGCCGTTTCTTAAACTCCCTAAAGAAACGATGACGGACTCGGCAAAGACAATGCCAGGAAGCAAGAATATGATTGGTTAAGGGGGGTGGCACTTAAATAAGGAAAGACAATGTTTGCTAAGGAAGCTTTTTAGGAGCTCATTACATGAGCCGGGTCACCCTAGTCAGCCGCGGGCTGGTCGGGTTTGCCGGGATGAGTTTCAGCCCGGTATTGCATGAGGTAAGCCAGCCCAGCTTGGGATAAATTTAGAATATGTCGTGCGAAAAAAGAAAACAAGAAGAAGAAGAAGAAGTGGAGAGACGTTCGTCTTGCTAAATTGTTACTAAAACTCCATTCTTCAATTTAAAGAAGCCTTAAGGTTTTGTTATCTTATAAATCCTTTATTTAAACGAAAAAAACCACTATCCCGTGGCCCATTTTTCTCTAAAGTGGAGTAAAGTGGTTAGAAATCACTGGCCCGGCTAACCAGGCTGTCCCGGTGAACGCGATTACATGGAAAAACTATCTAACCGGGCTGATGTAATCGCAAACTTGATTTTTGATGTTTTCCTCAGACGTGCTGGGATCTCGGTTAAATTAGCCAGCCCGGCTCATGTTTCAGTGAAAAACATGTAGAAACTCTCAGGAAACGAAAGGAAGAGGCGGTTTTTTCACCAGATGGGAACCGTCCCATCATTTTTCGTCAACTGTAGCATGGAACTTCTATTTGGGCAAAAACTGGAACTGATATTTGAAAAGTTTATCAAAGGAGGGCCTTCTGACGTCAATTTTTTTTTTTTGAGAAATAGATATATTTCAAATCCATAATACAAATTTTGTGTTAGAATGTTCTCATACTGTTGCGTCAAAAAGTTGTCAAAAACATAGTTAACTCGCTGAGTTTTTAGGCACTTTCTGTTTTGGTCACGTAATTTACCAAATATGAATGAGAGTCGAACCAGACAAAGAAATGTTAAATAGAACACAGTTGGCGAAAAAAGGTAACTGTAAAGTTAAAGAGACTCGAGAAATGACTATTTGAATTAAGGGGGGGCCCCTAGCAACAGTTTGGTAGTTAAGACCCAGCCCCCCCCTCCCCCTTAAGAAAAAGAAATATTCGTGCTGCACGTGCAGCATGCATTTTGAACGTTTCTTCACGGTATTCTGCAAAACAACGAGTTGGAAGAACCACATTTAAGGTTTTGACGACTACGAGAGCATATAGCAGTGAATCGTTCATTTTCAATCTTTACTTCAAAACCGCTCGTACCAACCCAATTATACGATAATACTTCACCTATATTGTAAAACGTGAACGATGAAAGATGGAATAATCGCTGAGTTCTTAAGATAGCGTCAGGTTACATTTTGAAGTATTACAGTCAGACGTTTTCGTTGCCGTTCAGTCTTCGTGGTTCCTTTTACACGTAAAATCTCTCCGATACTGGAGCTTCCTACCAAAGAAACGGAGACAGCAACAAGAGCGTCATTTCAAAATACAAATTTGCGCAATTTTAACCAATTGACTACTGAACCGAACCTCGTTGACGAGTAAAATTGTCTGGTGTTAGATAGTGTAAAATCTATTACCATATTTAATTTTTCGATTAAGACGCCGGCCGCGAAAAAAACGTCCGGTCAAAACTGCCGATTTTAATCGAGAAAATACATTAAGTGTCACTCACTCTTAGGAGTCAATGGGTTCTAACCACTGCGTAAAAAAATTGAGATCTTTTTGATATGACAAAAATCTGCCGGTTATCCAGCATGCAGAAATGAATTTGGTGTGACAAGCGCTCGAGTTTGGAGAAAACATGAACAAATGTATTCTCACGTGCTGGCACTTTCCATAAAGCACTGGAAAATTTGGACCATTTACAGACTTCATAAAATGTCTGTAAATAATAAATTTACAGACTTTAACACTTTACCCCATAAATATAAAATCTCTGTAAATTTATTTTACAGATATTTTACAGAGTTTTGTTGAGTAAAGCTCTATAAAATGTCTGTAAAATGTTTATAAATTATTGGAGCTACAACAAGGGGAAATACTTGAAATTTACAGACTTTATAAAATCTTGCAAAAATGTCTATAAATCGAAAATTTACAAAGATTTTACGCCGTTTGGTCATGTCTCATAAAATGTCTGTAAATTGCGCTTTATCATCATGTGTGTCCTGTCTAAGTTACCAAATGTTTTTGGATCTGTATGCTCTGTTGACGATGATTTTGAGTGTCGAATATTTATTACCTAATTAAATTATGTGGGAAAGTGTTGAATTAGCCCTGTATGTTGCACTGAGTTCGTTTTATCAAAAGTTCGCCGGTTGCAACCTATAAAATGCCCATCGCTAGTTGTCCTCGGAAGATGGTCACCCTCCCAGCCGGGTCTTTAGCTAGCGTTTATACAGAAAAGAACTGACCTTTTTCCCTGAGTCAAGAGCTGCCTGGCTCAGTTCCGATCATCAGGAGACTGGGAAGATAGCACTCGTGCATTCTCTCATCATCTTGCCTCGACCAAGTTGACTCCACTGAGCGAGCCAAAGTGTTTACATGGAATAAAGTTGGCCCGGCCAGGAGGGTTACCCTACTGTTGACAAAGGGTGACCCGGCTAGGTGGGTCTCCCTTCTAGCCGAGCCATTTTTTTTCCTCATGTAAACAGTTTACTATGTTACGCGGTTAAACCGCATTTTATAGGGAAATGTAGGGAAAGTTGGCTGGTCCAGGGTATCTCCGGTAAGCGAATGACCCTTCTACCCGGGACAATTTTTCTCCATATAAACGGGTCCTTAGGGCCTCACAAGATTAGACCGTTTTAATTGTTTACAACAATTGCAAAGGCCATAAAATCTATGTAAACTGACACAACCCGGCCATAAAATAGTTTTTGTGTGTAAATTTCATGTAAATTGCTGAGATGAATCATGCAAATAACATGTAAATCAAGGCCTTAAGGTTTGTGATATAGGAGTCCCAGCACAGAAGGAGATTGAGAAAGTAATGTAGGCTAGTAAGCAGACTTTACCTTTACCATGCTCCTTGAAAAAAGCAAAAAAAAAAAACAAAGTATTGGTGTTTAGCTGCCCAAATGAATCGTGCGGGTTTCAGTCAATTAACGTGGATGCTTTCATAGCCCGTAGCTGCAGGTGAGAATTACTTCTTATGAAGTAATGATCGAAAATCCGGCAGCCATATTTGTTATTCTAAATGATTAGTATCCAGTCTCTTGAGAAAAACAGAAAAGGAAATCTCAAAAGGAACACACTTTTGATTGAGGAAATTTGCTCTGCACCTTTAAAGCAGAAAATTCTCCCCGGTTTTTCCACCCAAAATGAAAGCGCCCCAGGAATCGCACTGGGCACGTAACGGGTTGTGATTGGATGTTGGCACAAAGAGAAGGATTGTGGACATTTCACAATAATTACATGATGCAACAACTTTGTCCGCCATTATGAATTGCCCCGCCGCAAAGACTCTGGGAACGAGATCGGTTTGAATATCGGTTTGTTTTTCGCGCGGGCGATCAATTCTCTCTTCTCATGCGTCCGCCATGTTTGATTGAAAGCGAGGCTAACCGCGCAAACATTCAAGATGGCTGCCACACACTGTTGTGTGCCGTTGTGTACGAATGATTCAAGATACAACAAAGAGATATCCTTCCATGCTTTCCCAAAAGAGGCCAAAAGGAGGGCGGAGTGGATTGCAAGAATACGAAGAGATCCAGGACCGAATTTTGAAGTTAGTTCTAACTGTCTGGCCTCTCGTTCGAATTCTGTTTGTGTTTATAGCTTGATTTAAACTTAAGATAAAGCTAAAGCATATTTTCTTATAATCCTATTTGTTAGCGCGTTGTTATTGGATTTCATTGATGAACTAGTTTAAGTGAAATTGATCTTGATATAGTGAATGCAGGCCTATATTCACTATCGCTACGGCTGCTTTTCTTTTGACATCTTGTCAGATTAAAAAGCATACTGCTGTTTGTTCAGAGCATTTTGAGAAAACTGATTATAGACGTTCGTTGGCTGGACAGCGGCGGCTATTGAAGTCAACAGCAGTCCCTTCTCTCTTCGCTTGGACTAAGAAGAAAAAACAGGAAATATCAAGAAGAATCTTGAAAAGAAAGTCATCAGAGATCCCCCCAACATTTCAGCTTAACACAAAAGGTGCCACCTTAGTGAATTCCTTTCAGCTTCTGTTCCTATAAACTGCTGTTTTAAAGATGCTTCAAATTTATATTACTGGTGTTTTTGTAAGTGTGCACATATTTTACTTAGGAACCCAAGATTTTTATTCACTCACATTCTTTTGTGCAAAAGTAATTCATTCAGAAGCTGAGAACACATTATGGTCTACTTGTAATTGGATTTCTCCTGCAAGAAAGATTGTGAATATTTTAAAAGTACTCACACGTTTGGGCTCCTTGCTGTAACAGTTGCGTATACTCTGCCATGTCCCTTTTATTTGTTCACTTGGAATTAATATTATTTTGCTGTTACACAGGGACTCCATCTAAGAACTTTGAAAACTTTAAAATAGATATTTTTGTTTTTATAGAACAGGTCACTAACCCAGCATTTACCAGTACTCCAAATCTTTATGATCATGATTATGGTGTGGTGAGACAGGAAGTGTCACTTGAGGAGATGCTCCAGGCAGCTAGGAAAGAGATAGAGAGACTCGAACAGGAACTTGATAAGAAGAACAATATAAGTCAGTTTGGCCTTCGCCGATTTATGTATGATGATGAGATGATCCGGTTTTATACTGGGTTTTCAAGTAGTAATGTGTTATGGTCATTTATAGATGTGATAAAACCATCTGCTGAAAAAATGAGAACGTGGTCTCAAGTTCAACGTGGCAGGGCTAAAAAGCCTGGTGAAGGGATAATTAACGAAGTATTTATAAACATGAAAAAACAGTCCCTTGCTTTAGAAGATCAACTGTTCATGTGGTTGTGTAAGGTCAAGCTAGGCTTATTTGATCAAGATTTGGCTGTCAGATTCAATGTGTCAATTTCTACTGTAAGTAGAATGATTATAACCTGGTCAAACTTCCTTTATTTTACAATGGGATGTTTACCACTATGGTCGAGTAGATCACAGATTAGAAAAACAATGCCAAGTAGTTTTAAAGATAGTTTCAGCAATGTGCGTGTGATCATAGATTGCACAGAAATGAAGGTTCAGACACCTTCCTCTCTTGTGCTTCATTCTGAGTTTTACTCTAGTTACAAAAGTGCAACCACCTTCAAAGGTCTTGTTGGTATTACCCCCAGTGGTGCAGTGTCATTCATCTCCAAACTCTACACGGGATCTATAAGTGACAGGGAGATAGTGAAAAGGTGTGGAATTTTAAAGCTGTTAGAGGATGGAGATGGGGTTATGGCAGACAAAGGTTTCACTATAGAAGACCTTTTATCTCCTTTAAACTGTTCTCTCAACATTCCACCATTTCTGAGTGAAAAGGTTCAGTTTTCCAAGGAAGATGTAGAAAGGACTCAAAAAATAGCGAAGCTAAGGATCCATGTAGAGAGGGCAATTCGTAGAGTCAAGGAAAACCATTTATTTGATGCTGTAATTCCACTGTCATTAGCCTCTTCAATTAATCAAATATGGTCGGTCTTTTGTATGCTATCAAACTTTAAAGGACCTCTATTTTAAAATGATAGCAATTAATTTGAATAAAAACATTTACAAATAAAAATGAGGTTTTATCAGTGGTGTGACATTTACAATGATGGAAGATAATAGTTGTAATAAAACAGAGTTAGCTTATTGTACATGTCGGCAAAGAACTCTTCATCAAAGTAAATGGTTTCAATGTGCCAATCATTCTTACAAAATACCATGAAGTCACACCATTTGAGCCCGGTGATGGCCATCTGCCCCATTACCTGAAAGTAATACTCATGAGTTTTCTTTAGTTTGAGTTGACCATTAACAATCTTTAAATACTTGGCATCTCTGCATGACTCACACTGGGGACACTTAATTTCAAGCAATCCAAATACCTCATTGCGTGTTGGGTCATAGACAAGAAAATCAGGGCTTGCTCCTAAAAAGGGACAGCCTGGATTAATAACAAATCCTGTTCGGTATACATTGACAAACCTGGTGTTGACATATGACTGTGCTGCCTCACTTTCATGTTCAAGGCCATACTTCATGGCAGCAGTCTGAACAGTTTTCTTTTTAAGCTGAGTTACCAGACCCTCATAATCACTTTTTCTTGAACAAATTTGCTTAAATTTTGAGGCAGTGAGCCGCCGCTTTCTCAGCTCATGCCAAAATGGATTTTGAGATTGGTCTTTTGTTTCCCGCTCAATGTTGGATGCCTGCTCTAATGATACCTTTAATGAATCAAGTACATTAGCCTGTGAGCGTGGAAGAACATGGCTACATAAGGGATCAAGCAGCTTTGCTGGTAGGACAGGTAGGGTATCCCTCTGATCTATGGATAAAAACTTACTGTTTTCCCTAATAGTAGGTTGTTGATAAGACACAACACATCCCTTCGGTACAGTGCCATAGTTGCACTCGACATACTCTAATTCACCCTCGCTAAACAATGTAGCAAACTGTGTTTCTTTGTAGTCAGTTTTAGCCCTTGCTAGAAATTCCCTTATAAATTCTGGGTTGGGGTAGTTTTGTATAGGGTTATACAAATTACTCTCTACACCATCTATGGCACGCTTCTTACATTTAGGACCTCCCTCTGATTTTAATTCGGGTTTTCTAACAATAAGATTATCAACAGCTTCAGGATGGATTCCAGCTGAACGGGGCTTGTGCCATTCCTGTGGCATAGATGTCTTGGATGGTACCTCTGGGACAGCATCAATTTTAAGGAGGCTGTAATGGGCTGCCTGGTATATCAGTGCCACCTTATGGTTACATATTCCCTGCCCAGCCTTACATGAGCAGGAATGATCCACCACTTCCTCATTGTAAAGCGACATCTTTGAAAATATACGAAACAGAAGTTTTTAAGCTTATAATCATTATTTTGGAAATAAGGTAACAAAGGACAACAAAGCAGGAAATTAAGAAAAAATTATTTACTATAATTTATTATTTTGTAATGAATAGTGTACATTCTTGTTCATACAGATATAGGGAAAAAAGGAATAATTCAAGGTTATTTGAATTAACTTTGAGAACTTTCACAATATTCAGTAAAATGTCAACTGCCCCATGCACTTAAGTTACTTAAATTTAGCATTCAGCTAAAAAACAACCATACAACTAACCCATAAGTAGTGTGGCTCTTCATTTTTCCTTAACGACTTGAAACATCTTGCTCGGATAAAAACAGTGTCATCTTCTTCTCTTTTACCAACTTAATGAACAATCATACCAGTAGGTAAGTACCTGCTTAGAAACTCCACGCCCGGCTTTGCAAGCTTGCCCATAACAGCAAACACGGCAGAAATGAACGATTTACCTTCATAATCTTTAATAAATCCTTCGCAGAAAAACTTATAGCCTTTAACAATGCCACTCTGGGGTGCTTTGTTGAGCTTAACAAAAGTATCGACGTCTTTCATCGTCAACTCAGGGTTATCTTTCAACAATCTGGTCCATTCGATCGGCAAGACACTGCTGGCATTGGCAGCCATCTTGAATGTTTGCGCGGTTAGCCTCGCTTTGAATCAAACATGGCGGACGCATGAGAAGAGAGAATGCATGTGCTCTTCCTCTCTTTTTCCCTTGTTGGACGACCAAAATTGAATCTTTGCGATTCCTCAACATTTTGTGCGGGTGAAATGGCACGCATTCCACCAAATAAACCCAGTAAACATCGATGGAATCCGGAAGAAAGGGCAACGACAATTCAGGTCAGAACGTCGTCCACGGGAATCAGCATTCGTCACACACGCCAGTGACATGATTCTACAGACAGTCTCCGAAAGGGTTAAAATTTTAAAGTTTTGTTCCCTTGTTCCCCGCCCAATTTACTTTCAAACTTGTTCCCAGCTTTTTGCTCCCTAAAATTGTTTATGTCGCCTTGTTCCCTAAGACATTTTGTCATTTTTCCTCTGTTCCCCAGTTAAAAATAGCCATCTTCCCTCCTTTCCCAA
>OX421446.1:52965979-53000979 GCA_949126865.1 Montipora capitata
TCAGTCCAGTTTTGGACTGTTGTTATCTGAAGGCAGAACCAATTTTGTACATACAAAGCATACGTAAATTGAAAATAACTGAACTCAAAAAGCGAGTTATGCGTATTTGCCACAGTGTTGCAGAATTGTGCAAGCAAGAATTCAAAATCCTAGCGAGAATTGCTGCACGCCACACAAGCTACATGGGGCAAAGTCTCTGGAAAACGTTCCCTGAATGACGTTTTGTGGATTTATGCTTCTCCATAGTGACTTAAAAGGTGTAAAAAAAAGTAAGTGAATATGTCAGAAGCAGACTCTGATGCGATATCTGCGACGCCTAAACTTGCGAAATGAGTTCTTGAGTTACACTTAATGATTAGCTAAGGGTGATTTCAAATCACCGTAAGCTCATTTGCATATATTTTTTGTGGGCCTAAGCTCGTCATGGTAAGATACAAGTTTCTTGCAATAATTCCTTTAGCTCTTAGCTTCATTATTCAGTTTCACCTACACAGGAACATTGCTTATGAATGGCAAAGTGATTTGTTACAACATTCTTCGAAAATGATATTATGAAAGTATATAAATTGATTGATTGACTGGTGTGACTCTTTTCCAGGGCCTTCATATACTTCAACCACAAGATGCAGTGCTGAAGGAAATTGAGCATTGAAATTTAATTGGAGGGAATTTCCTGAGATGCAAGAAGCAGACAGTGCTGATTGCAAATTGTGATGCAATTGTGAATGATAATTGATGTCTTTGTGTCAAAACTTGGGAGGGTAGAGGTTTCATTGCCATTTTGTATATACCTTGTGAACATTATTAGGTCAAACTGTTTTAGCTGGGTCAAGTAAATTTGTTCCAGACATCAGGTAATTATGGAAGAGTCGAATGCTCTCACATTGAACTGGGTGAATACAAGGGAGAAATATTCACTGCAACAATCAGTGACTTCTCTGTTCATATACTGTAAGTTTTTTGACAAAAATCAAGAACGGTTTCACTGTCCCTTGGGTCTGAGGAAATTGTCAGTCATCGTTCAGTGGCAAATACATCAAACACAAGTGATATCTTTCTAATAAACACATCTGCATGTGGCAACAATGATTTAAAGAAAATTAGTCATAGCATACTAATTTGTAGTATTTTTCATCTGAACTGGTGGGTGGCACACCTCATACAGTTGGATGTAACTTGTAAATTCGGTCTAACCATGCAGTTTATTTGTCATAGTATACTAATTTGTAGTATTTTTCATCTGAACTGGCGGGTGGCACACCTCATACAGTTGGATGTAACTTGTAAATTCGGTCTAACCATGCAGTTAATTTGTCATAGTATACTAATTTGTAGTATTTTTCATCTGAACTGGCGGGTGGCACACCTCATACAGTTCGATGTAACTTGTAAATTCGGTCTAACCATGCAGTTAATTTGTCATAGTATACTAATTTGTAGTATTTTTCATCTGAACTGGCGGGTGGCACACCTCATACAGTTCGATGTAACTTGTAAATTCGGTCTAACCATGCAGTTAATTTGTCATAGTATACTAATTTGTAGTATTTTTCATCGGAACTGGCGGGTGGCGCACCTCATACAGTTCGATGTAACTTGTAAATTCGGTCTAACCATGCAGTTAATTTGTCATAGTATACTAATTTGTAGTATTTTTCATCGGAACTGGTGGGTGGCACACCTCATACAGTTTGATGTAACTTGAAAAGTAGGTGTACCCATGCAGGTAATCCATGTGGTTAATTTGTTTTAGTATGCTAGTATTACCCAACTGAACTGGCAGGTGAACTGTAAACCTGGAGGTAAGCCGCACCCTGACCTTACCAGCTGAAATTTACGGAAAAAAAGTTTTTTTGACAGAAAACAAAAGAAATCCAAAGTCTAGTCTTTAGAAGTCAAGTTCATCCACTGTTCATCAAACATTAACTCACTATTCACTAATATTGAAACGGAAAATACTTTAATGTAATTTTAGCACTTTAATGTAATGAACATTGTTTTTACCAACTTGGACATATGATTGATCTTTTTCTGGTATTTGTTGGCAGGAATTTCTTAAACACATTTTTGCCATAGATTTTTTTGCATTACAACAAGAATATGAGCGGAACATTTGTAGCTTAGTACATGCAACTAGACATAAAATTGGATGCAAAGATGGAAAACTGGCCACCAGAGGCAGCCTTTTTCAGATCTTCCCGCAGATAAGCCGCACCCATTTCTAACAACTATATTTGTAATTGGGGTAACATAAGCCAGATTTTTATACTTATTTAATAATAATGAAATCCCTTGCATATATTTTATTCCTTATTTTGATGAATTTTTATGGGTTATCAAATAGTGATGAGTGAATTTAGGGAATAATTTCACACACGCTTTGTCCAAAATCAAATAATTTCATAAGCCTTAAGGCAAGAAAAATTATTTGATTTTGGACAAAACACAAGTGGAATTATTCCCAAGTTTCACGAGTATACATTGTACCATTTCATCAGCTATAAATCATGGTTGATGAATCGCAATCATAGGACGTGGGTTTTTTCGAAAGTGGACACCATTTTGGCACGGTAGAAAAAGTTGCCATGGTAACTGATGTTATTAATTGAATTATTTTATTGAACTTATTGCAAGAATTTTATTGTACACTTAGATTCTATTGAAAGTAATATAAACAAATGATTATTTTTAGATTTGAAATAAAAATTTATGCATTCACAAACTCTAGAACTTGTTCTTTTTTCTACGTAAAATCGACTAACCTTTCATCCATTTCACTTTTTATTAACATTTCCTGGCTTACGTCAGGTTTTAAATGCTATTATTTACAGAGATATTGTAAACATTTTGCTGAGATTTTGTGCACTAAAACACCAACATTTTAAAAACATTTCACGTACTTTACCCCTCCAGTTTTACAGACATTCTATTGACATTTCCTGCCTTCTGTCAGGTTTTAAATACTTAATTTACAGAGATATTGTGAACATTTTGCTGAGATTTTGTGCACTAAAACACCAACATTTTAAAAACATTTCACATACGTTTCCCCTCCAGTTTTTTGAGGGTTTTTGTAGACATTTTATAGACATTTTATGCATTCTTCTCACTCACTTTTTACAGAGATAACACTGACATTTGATATGGATGGATTTACAGAGATTTTTTCTCGTGTAAATTTTACAGAGAAAGTAAAGAGATTTTACAGACATTTTGTACTTATCACATAAAATCTCTGTAAATTTTTCCTTCAATTTACATAGATTTTATTGAGATTTTGTACACATTTTATGTCATCGTAAGGACGAAAATGTGTGAAATTTTACAGACTTTTTATGGAGTTACAAAATATCTGTAAGTGTGCAAATTTACAGAGATTGTAATTTACAAAGAAAATGTGGACATTTAACAGAGATTTTACCAACTTTTTTGAAGTCTGTAAATGGTTCAAGTTTTCCAGTGAAGTATCGCATCGTTTTTCTGCAGGGGAGCAGCTGACTACTTTAATAGATTTTTTCGCTAGCAGGTCATGAGAATTTGGTGTTATATCAGAATGGCAGCCTTAAGCTGATAATAGTCTTCATTCTCAGCACCTGTCTTCTGGACAGTGTATTGAAATTGAGAGGTGGATTTACATACTGATCAATCCTGGGAGTCAAAGGGTTGAATAAGCGGATTTTGGCCTTTTTCCCTTTGACGTTTTCGTTTCTTAAGTTCCGTTACAGCTGCTACAGAAAATGGCCAAAAATTAGAAATTCATCAAAGTCGTTCCTTTTAATCATTTGACTTTATGTGCTTTCTTTTATTTTCTGTTGTGTTATCATCGTTTCTTGCATTAAGGCTGCTTCTGGGGCCAGACTGTCTACCGTACCAGCAAGGAATCACCTGTCTTGTCTAGGCATGAACGTCCCCTCATAGTTCCCGCTACGCTGCAGTACGTCGTCTTTTAGTAGTTAAGACAAGCAGTATAAAACGTCACCTATCACTAAGTTGAACGGACCAATCAGAAAGCTGGGTTGCTGGCCTCCCACACTCGCTCTCCGCTTATGGTCTTTGGCCAAGTCAGACGTAAGAAAACCAAGCACTTTGGCTTTTACCAGGGTGTGGGCTTTGAAAATCCGCACTCGAGTATGCCGACCGAGATCTTAACTCAGTCTCTAGGGTATGATTCATGATGGGCCGTATAATTCATGAGACTCAAACTGTCTTCAAATTGACGGTTAAAAATTGGCGACTTTCTGGGACATGGAATGCGACTGGGCCTCGTCTCTGGATGTAAACCTTGAAAAATTATCGATGTTCACTTGAGTGTCTTTACCTAAAGAGAAAACAAACATATGCGTCTTTATATCAAAACTGTTTTTCAATAAAGAAATTCTTAGAAAAAGGAAAGCCGATTGGGTGACGTTGGCTCACAGACAAACCTGTGTCTTTCAACAACTTGTCAGTGGCTCAAATGGTTACCGTTGTAGTTCACTTTGTGTAACTTGTGTGTCTCTCCCTAAAGGCGACGTTTTTCGGAGAAATGGTGAAATGTGTTATGCGCTGCGATAAAATGTATCAATTTTCTTGTGTTCAGTCAGGTTAAAATATTAGTGGTACAAATAAAACTAATTAAAGTGATGACTACAGAAAGAAAAAAACGTGCCGACCCAGCTAATGAAATCTCAATTTTTGTTTCTATCAGTCTCACAGTCTTGGTATCAAGTCGTGTGCGTTCTCCTCCGAGGAAGATTTATAGGTGCTCAGACTCAGTCAAGAGGAGCATTTAAAACAGGCGAGAGAAATCAAGGTTCATTCGATAGATTGTCAAGGAAGACCGTGCTTTTTCTCCTAAAAGCCCCGCGGGATGCAAAACAAATGTGTCAGAAACATGGAACGTTTTTCAAAGTGCCGTGCAACGCAAATTGAAGCTATTAAGAGCCCATGTCTGAAATTATGGAGAATCGGGCGTCAGTCGTGAAATTTCGAATTTCTTCATATTTTGCCCAAGTAACCTCTATACCAAAGTATTTTCAAAAATAACATTAAAAGTTTCAACAGCTTTTTAAATTTTGCGAAATTGCGGAAAGTGTGAAAACACGGCATGTTGGCCTCCTTCGAATGGTAAAATTGGCGGAAAATAACACATTTTAACTGACTCGTACGGTAAGACGCGGCGTCGTCAGTTTATGAAACACAAACACAGTATAAACAAACTTTAGCTCTTTATGACACAGTAATAAAATTTGGATAAGCTGTTGAAATGAGAATATTTTGGCCTTTAGAAGGAAACCAGTTTCAGGCATTTCTAAAAATTGGAAATTTCACCCAACTTCCACACTAAGGAAACCCAATTGGTACGTCGAGTTTGGACATGAAATAAAACAGCTTTGAAGAACAACCTTTGTAAATTACTGTGTTAAAATATTTCTGGCGGCAATGAAAAGTTACCCCGTCGAGAGATCAAAATGTGAAGAGTTGTTTGACAAGAATCTCCGACTGAATTTATGACACAAACCGCCGGTTGACTACGCAAAGCAAATTGTAACCGTTTTCATGAAGAGAAATACTGAAGAAAACCTTCGCAAAATTACCTAAGGGGCTTGCAGAATAATTTTATACAGTGTTGATGCTTTTGAACTTCGATCAACACACACCGCCCTTGTTTAAGTCCCGGACTCGATCGAAACCGCAGCAGAACATGAACCTTACCGTGTTTCTAAAAATTATCCATTACCTGTCTGATCAAAATAATCCTCCACTAAATCGTTGTGTTTGGTACTGTAATATATGTAGCTTGCTGGACATGTGATACCCTTGTTTCCTCGAAATTTGTCGGTACCTGGCCGCAAACAAAGTCACAGAAGTAACATTGCGGCACAGAACCAAGATATGATGTAAGAACAAGATTGCGTGACGCATGACCTGGCCAAAGGTCAATAGATACAATCCTTTTTTGGGTGTTAGCGTTTTGAGGTGTAAGCCCAAAGTGCGTGCTAGAAATACTAGTTCTCAATCTACCTTTTGATGCGACAAAACCTTTCATGCATTGATATAGAGTCGCTAGTTGTTAACATTTCATTGCATGGCATCTTGCGGCTATTCATTCCTCGTTGGTGGACCCTGCGACCCCAGTTCATTTAACCTCCCGAATGCGGAATGTGTTACAATCACCTCGTGTATTGCAAAATCAGCGACGACATTGCAGTGTACAGTGAATCAAAGCTAAGGTGGTGGTTTCCCTTTAGATATTACAAATCCTCGAAAACGATTTTTTCTTTAGACATTTTTAAAAATTTAATCGGCATTTTTATTTCAGACATTTTTGAGACAAAAGAGTCTCATTTAAAAATAACAGTGTGCCCACAACATCGAGATTTATTTGGGACTAGGTGGAGGTGTAATAAGTGGCGGTGTTCGATCCCCACTTCTGCGGGGATCGATGCCCACATGCACAGGGGAAAATCCTTAGCTCCAAAGGTTCAATATGGATTGAAAAAGGCGCATTCAGCCTATGTTATGAGCGCCACGAATATGCTTGTACCAGTAGGCTCGCGTAAGTATTAAAAACCCATCTTACGCGGGAAAAAAAGTCTGTGAAAAGACTAAGTCTAATGTTAAATATTAAGTACGCTCGGTGCAGTTTCGTTAAAATAGTTTTGATGTTGTAAAATCTCACAAGCTACCCCTCAGTAGACATTGACACGTTGTGAATAAGAAATGATCAGTCCTTTATTATGTTCTTCCGGTTTCCTAATTTTCATGAATTATTTCATGGATAAAAACCCTTTTGGAAACGAACAAGGGAGCAACCGCGAAAATAGCCCCGTGGCGTGGAAACGTGACTTGCGTGTCGTGCCGGCTCACTACACTAGCGACTTAACACGCAAGTGTGATCTTCGCGGTCGCCCGCTTGTTCGTTTTCCTCGGTCCTCGAGTATCCCTGAGCGGAAAGAGAGACTGCTCGTAGACTAAGGTGTTCAAATTTGACGGATACTGATCACGCAAACAAAGAATGTTTGTTTCCAAAATGGTTTTTATTCATGAAATAATTCATGAAAATTAGGAAAACGGAAGAACATAATAGACCAATCATCTCTTATTCACAGTGTGTCAATGTCTACGGAAAAGTGGTCAGGAAGGTTTTACAACGCCAAAACTATTTTAACGCGGAAACCCCAGCGAGCATACTGGATAATTAACATTTTTTCTTAACAAGACTTAGTCTTTTCACAGACGTTTATTCCCGCGTAAGATGGGTTTTTACGAGCGTGCACAAGGGTTTAGGGGTGTCAGGTTGGCCGGGGCAATGAGGACATGTTTTTTTGGCGGTTCACGCTCGTGCACTCGCGGGTCTAAAGCACTAAGTGAATAAACGATTTGACTCCAAAAATCATGTTTTAAGGCGCCAACGGTTTTCTGTTAGGAAAGTACGTTTGAGCAGCGGTGTTCTGAGCCAACTTTGTCCGTCCATGCGTCACCACCGAGCCTCTCCCGCATGCTCATGAGAGCTAGTAAAACTACGCACCCTAGAGGAACCGCGTAAACAAATTGCGGTTAATACAACAAGAACGGAAATAATTTATACAAATTTACCCAGAATATAACAACAATGTTTAACACTTACGCGAGCCTACTGGTACAAGCATATTCGTGGCGCTCATAACATAGGCTGAATGCGCCTTTTTCAATCCATATTGAACCTTTGGGGCTAAGGATTTTCCCCTGTGGGCATCGATCCCCGCAGAAGTGGGGATCGAACACCGCCACTTATTGCACCTCCAACTAGTCCCAAATAAATCTCGATGTCGTGGGCACACTGTTATTTTTAAATGATACTCTTCTGTCTCAAAAATGCCTGAAATAAAAATGCCGATTAAATTTTTAAAAATGTGTAAAGAAAAAATCGTTTTCGAGGATTTGTAATATCTAAAAGGAAACCACTACCTTAGCTTTGATTCACTGTACACTGCAATGTCGTCGCTGATTTTGCAATGCAGGAGGTGATTGTAGACATCTTTGCTACACTCGCCAATTGCAACACATTCCGCATTCGGGAGGTTAAATGAACTGGGGTCGCAGGGTCCACCAACGAGGAATGAATAGCCGCAAGATGCCATGCAATGAAATGTTAACAACTAGCGACTCTATATCAATGCATGAAAGGTTTTGTCGCATCAAAAAGTAGATTGAGAACTAGTATTTCTAGCACGCACTTTGGGCTTACACCTCAAAACGCTAACACCCAAAAAGGATTGTATCTATTGACCTTTGGCCAGGTCATGCGTCACGCAATCTTCTTCTTACATCATATCTTGGTTCTGTGCCGCAATGTTACTTCTGTGACTTTGTTTGCGGCCAGGTACCGACAAATTTCGAGGAAACAAGGGTATCACATGTCCAGCAAGCTACATATATTACAGTACCAAACACAACGATTTAGTGGAGGATTATTTTGATCAGACAGATAATGGATAATTTTTAGAAACACGGTAAGGTTCATGTGCTGTTGCGGTTTCGATCGAGTCCGGGACTTAAACAAGGGCGGAGTGTGTTGATCGAAGTTCAAAAGCATCAACACTGTATAAAATTATTCTGCAAGCCCCATAGGTCTTTTCTTTTAGGTATTTCTCCAATATTTCTCTCCATGAAAACGGTTACAATTTGCTTTGCGTAGTCAGCCGGCGGTTTGTGTCATAAATTCAGTCGGAAATTCTTGTCAAACTACTCTTCACATTTTGATCTCTCGACGGAGCAATTTTTCATTGCCGCCAGAAATATTTTAACACAGTAATTTACAAAGGTTGTTCTTTAAAGCTGTTTTTATTTCATGTCCAAACTCGACGTACCAATTGGGTTTCTGTAGTGTGGAAGTTCGGTGAAATTTGAGATTTTTTGAAATGCCCGAAACTGGTTTTCTTCTAAAGGCCAAAACATTCTCATTTCAACAGCTTATCCAAATTTTATTACTGTGTTATAAAGAGCTAAAGTTTGTTTATATTGTGTTTGTGTTTCATAAACAGAGGACGCCACGTCTTACCGTACGAGCGAATTAAAAATGTGTTATTTTCCGCCAATTTTAACAATCGAAGGAGTTCAACATGCCATGTTTTCAAACTTTCCCCAATTTCGCAAAATTTAAAAAGCTGTTGAAACTTTCAATGTTATTTTTGAAAATACTTCACTATAGAGGTTTTATGGGCAAAATATGAAGAAATTCGAAATTTCACGACTGACGCTCAATTCTCCATAATTTCAGACATCAGCTCTTAAGGTGGTTAAGCACCCAAGACAGACAAGCAATTAAACGAATCAGAGTGCGATGCAGGTATGTGAGGCCGGCGCTAAGGAGACGCAGCAAAACGCTTGTGAGCTTCTGATTGGTCAACAAGCTGGCAAGACATTTTCGTCTACCAATCACCGAGCGCAGCCGATCAAAACCTCTATCAAGGGCGAAATATCTCTCATAAAAACGGTTAAAAATACACGGCTAAAAGATACACGACATTTCGACGTTCTCGGACGTCATTATCAAGTGAAAAAGAGACAGTGTTAATATTCTATAAATACAAGAAAAAAACAATAGTTCATTCATGCCACTCCAGTCCCAATCTTTCTCGCTTGCCCCGCCAAGAGAGATAACATCGCCAAAACTGAGATGTATCCCGGTGGAAATTGTGGGTAATCATTATACTTGTTTCTTGAGCAAAAAGCAACATCATATGCTTTCTAGTGAAACTCATTTTCCATCGTTTCCACAGCATCTTCCAATACATAATGCCAAGCACACAAGGCTCGGATCAGATAAAGAAAACACAAAGAAAGAGTGGGGTACAATTGATAGCAGAACGCAAACAAGATTTATTACGAAACAATACTTTCTTGCTCGTTTCAAGCTTGTTATTGAACTTTTATTTTATTATTTTGTTTACCGAGTGACCGGTGCGATTTTTACGCTCTCTTATGAAGGTATCTCCTCTATAAAGGTAGATTTAGTTCAGTGTCTAAGAAAACGTTAATTTTCAGCAGAAAGTGTTTTTCTTACCAAGAACCAAAGCTATCGAGCGAGAACTAAAACGAAAAATGTGACGCAGAAGGAAACAATTTTTAACCAGAAGATCATGTGATTTCTCCGACCGACAAAACTTCAAAAGCGAGAACAGTGACATCGCCCTTCATGTCAACTTGACTGCGACCATGCATAATCTCAGTGTCCTCGGTTCACAAACTGAGTTTTGAATGAATTAATCGAAACTTTTGCTTGGCTGCATTCTGGACAAAAGTTTGTCGTTTGTGCATGGCGAGCGCCTAGACAGTGAACAAAAACATAAAACAAAGAGACTTGTCGAGTTTCAGTTCGAGTTTTTACGACAACGTTAGCATACAAATGTGAGTATTTCATTCTCCATTTTTACTCCGAAACCTCTCCTAACCAATTTAGTTTTAGGTCGCCCACATTGTGCATCGTGAACAAGGTGGAATAATTGCAAAAGACTAAAGATGGAGCAGAATTATATTATTATCAATACGCGCGGCCAAATGACAAACTTCCCTCTGTAAAACGCGCATTTTTGCGGGCCAAACGGGAAATGTGCGGGCTGAAAATACATTTGCCGCCCTGATACTGATTGGCTGCAGAGATGTCAAACAACTTCGCTCGGCCAATGAGATTGTCCTATTTAAGTGCGAGGATTACTTCTACGTTTGGTCTACAACCCGCACTTTAAATATATTCATTCTCACAACCTTTGTTTACACTCTCGCTCTTCTCGGGCGCAAATGATGCTACACGGACCACAAATAAACTATATGCCCTCCAAAAGTCATGTGATTGTCCTATTTTAAGGTGCTGTCGTGGATCTTAAAGTAGGGACCTTAAGATCTACGACAAAACATGATGATTTCACGCCATTGTTAGGCAGAGTACCGCAAATATATGTGCTAAATGAAATGCGTGCCGCACGTGCAGCAAGATTGTTTTTCCTCTTCAGTTAACCAATGATATTATCGTTTTGTGGCGTTGTCACTGCCGTGGCCGTCGCCGTTTCTTGAACTCCCTAAAGAAACGATGACGGATTCGGCAACGACAACACCACAAAGCACGAATATGTTTGGTTAAAAAGAAGAAAAATAATCGTGCTGCACGTGCGGCACGCATTTTGAACGTTTCTTTACAGTATTCTGCAAAACAACGAGTTGGAAGAACCACATTTAAGGACGTTCACGCCCATTGCTACTGCGCATCCTTACAGCGCACGCAAATTCACATGCCACGTCATGCAGCGAGCGCGTGCGCTAAGTACTAAAATGAACAATGATTTCACTTGCGAAAAATGTCTGCGCATGAGTCGCGCGATATGGCACGTGACGCGTTTCCGGGACTATCATTGGCTCTCGTGAAAAAAGCACTCCCGAGAAGAACAGAAAAATGGCTGCGGTTTGAGTATCGGTAGCTTGTTGGTTTCCGTTCTTTTTAGAGCGATCAAGGCTAGTTTTAACGCCAGTTTCAAGTGGAATGTATTCTTAGAGAACGTATATGTTGTGTAAAACGTTTGAAAGTCCAATCCAACCAGAATCCTCGGAAAATTTGCTCCTGGAAAATTTTATTTCGTGGGATAAGAGCTGCGAAACAGGTGAGTTTTTTACGCAATTTTTAATGTGGAAAGTTTGTTGCCACCGGGTACAAAAAGTTACTGTAATGTAAAGAAAGGAGGATTCCCAAGGTTTCCGTTCATGTGTGAATTGGCTTGTACCAGGTGGCAAGGAAATGGCAATATTGTCCAACGTGAAGGTTATTTTTTTCTGCGTAACACCTTACGATCGGCACCTCTACATTAATGATCAATGATTCGATCAGATGTGAATTTGATTTTGAATGTGATTGTGTCATTGGGAACGTAACCCTAGCTATTGTAGTATCAAATATTTTAAATAGCTGCTTTTAAGGTCATTTATATTCCCTTTTCTGGTGAAGGTCTAAGTTATTATATACTTTTTAGCAGTCACAACTCAACGACCCTTGCGTTCAAGTAGTTTCCAAGTGATGGTCGGATTTGCAATTAATTCGAGTTTAAAATCAAAATCAAAATCCATGTTAGTTAAAGTAATGTTTGGAAGAACAGGATTGTAGGTACAGATGTATATAGATATCTATAGATTCAAGTTCGTGACTGTTTTTGAAATCTTTTTTTTTTTTAGACTATTGTTTCCCGGAAGCATTAATGATGTAATTTTGGTTTTAGGGGACTGTCATGTGTTGCTGGATCAAGGAAATTCTGTTTTAAGTCAAGTATGGTTGACAGTGGATAGCTGTTCCTGAAAAGGTTGAAAGGAAGCTTTATTGCCTTGGACGTTTTTTGGTTACACCCCACATGTTTGGTTTTTTCTTAGATGGCAAAATGTATTGATATATTATGTGATTTGGAGCTGCAGCTAGAAACAGTGTCCCATGCATAAGGTTTCATTGGATTTGATGGCAGTAAAATAACTTTGGTAAAAAATATGTTTAAAGTTTTTATCATAACTTCTCATCTTGGTCCTGCTGGACTTCAAACATGCTCTACCATTTTGAACAAGGAACTTGTCAATCAACCGTTACCATTTGGTGTATTTGCAATATGATCTTTGGATAGCAATTGATTTATTTTTCCTATCCCTTATGTGTAGATATCCCTTGTTTGTCACATAGTTTTAAGCTTTTATTTCCTGTAGTGTATCTTTATTATAGTTAGCATATGACCCCACAAGCATGTATTATTGCTTTAAATTAATAATATTGATTGTGTTTGAATAAAGGATATTGTTGTCTTGTCTTGTAGATAATGCAAAACAACCTCAGTTGTATTTGCATTATTTCTGAATGTTACTTTTAAAGGGCAAACCATTAAAAAGTGAACATAGTTTGCAGGAGTTCAGGAAAAATATTCAAAATATTCATTCAAAGTTCCTGAAGCAGGTAATTTAAGGAGGCTCGAAATAGTTTCTCCTTTTTTCAATCAAATAAAGATATTCTGTCCTTAGATACAGTTAGGTTAATCATATTAAGGCGAAATCTGGCCAGGGTATTAAGTACCCATCGTAGATTTCTCACATTATATTTTCCTCCAAAATAACGTTACCATGGCAACGATATTAGGCATTTCTTTGAGCCTTAAAATCAACTTATGTTGCCTTTTTTCAAGAAACGGGACGGTGAAATTTTCCCATTTAGTGTTACCAGATAATGTTAGAAATACTCTCTAAAATATTTAAAATTCAACAAAATCTGTAGGTCAGTTTTTCAGAAAAATAAGTTTTTTTGAAATGTGCCTCTAATTTTTTTTTTTCACCTACAGAATTTTTTTAAATTTGAAAGACAAACGTTTTAAATTAATCTAAGCTAACATGCAAAAAATTCACCGTCCGGAAGCAGAGATATAAACGAGTAAAGTTGCAAAATCAGGAAAAATGAGGGGGTTACAAGATCGGCATTTACGCATGCGTCACCCGCTCATTCGATTGCACGCGCGAGTTGAGCTGAAGGTCAACACAAACGGATTTAAATGACCGTTAAACCGTTTGTGTAGAATTTTCGTAGTTTTCATGAATAGGAGATGTCTATTTATATTCATGTCTATAGGAATTTGAAGAAAGGAGAGCGAAATTAGCGGTATTTGCTTATTTCTTGTGACCCATTTGAAATCACGAGCTGACGCGAGCAGCTTACGAATTGCGTGTGTGTATACGCGCGCGCGCGCTCAGCTGAAAACCCTTTCGAGCCTCCTTAGGGCCGATTTACACGGTGCGATTTTGTCGCATGCGACAAGCTCGCGACAAGCTCACGACAGGCCTACGACATGACTTAGCGTTTTAAAACATGTTTTAAAATGCTACGACATTTTTCCTGACGTACACAACAATCGTAAATCATGTCGTGGGCCTGTCGTAAGCCGTTGTCGTATGCGACAAAGTCGTACCGTGTAAATCGGCCCTTAAGGAGGCTCGAAAGGGTTTTCAGCTGAGCGCGCGCGCGTAAGCCACACACGCAATTCGTAAGCTGTTTGCGTCAGCTCATGATTCAAATGGGTCACCGGAAATAAACAAATACCGCTAATTTCGCTTACCTTTCTCCAATTCCTATATACATGGAATATAAATAGCCATCTCCTATTCACGAAAACTACGAAAATTCTACTAAACAGTTTAATCACTTAAATCCGTTTGTGTTGACCTTTAGCTCCACTCGCGCGCGGACTCGAATGAGCGGGTGACGCATGCGTAAATGCTGATCTTGTAGCCCCCTAATTTTTCCTGATTTTGCAACTTTACTCGTTTATATCTCTGCTTCTGGACGGTGAATTTTTTTCCTTTTTTGCATGTTAGCTTAGATTAATTTAAACCGTTTGTCTTTTAAATTTAAAAAAATTCTGTAAGTGAAAAAAAAAATTAGAGACAATTCAAAAAAACTTATTTTTCTGAAAAACTGACCTACAGATTTTGTTGAATTTTAAATATTTTAGAGAGTATTTCTAACATTATCTGGTAACGCTAAATGGGAAAATTTCACCGTCCCGTTTCTTCAAAAAGGAAAACATATGTTGATTTTAAGGCTCAAAGAAATACCTAATATCGTTGCCATGGTAACATTATTTTGGAGGCAAACATAATGTGAGAAATCTACGATAGGTACTTAATACCCCGGCCAAATTTCGTCTTGATATGATTGCCCTAACTGTATCTAAGGACAGAATATCTTTATTTGTTTGAAAAAAGGAGAAACTATTTCGAGCCTTCTTAAATCTTGAAGAGTTTAGGTAACCATATTTGGAATATACGCCATTTCTTTTTGGGAATGTTTAAGTCCACAGAATTCATTTTCTTTATTTTTAGAAGTACTGTAAGACTATTGACTTCATGGGGTTCCCCATTGACGAGTAAAATCATCTGGTGTTAGACAGACCAAAATACTCTGGCTTTAGACAGAGTAAAATACTAAGTATGGCCGGTTTAGGGGTGAAAGCGTTAATTAAAGTGCGATCATTACTTTGACTTTCTTTTTCTTCATTTGAACCAAAACAAAGTGATTAATCATCACCTCCACCATTGCCATACAACTGCTTTGGCTTTTGGAACTTTGGAACAAAGTATCAAAGTTGAAGCTGGTGGCTCAAGGAGTAAATTTTGCAAAAAAGTTAGGTTAAAAATACTTTTATGGTGTTTGAGTATTATTGTAGAACAAATTTGCATAGTATCATAACAGTCATTAAATCAATGAAAATCCCAACACGAGGATGCATTTTGCTCAGGAGGGGTCTTTTTTTTAAAAAACAACCCTTAAAGGTAACAGGATCTTGTTTTGTGTATGTAGGCTAAAGAAATATGACCCCTTAGAGGAACCAGTTCTAAATTGACAAATGACTGGCATTTTATAATTCATAAGTAAAAGCTATTTGCTCGCTTACCAAATTGTTCTACAGTTCCATTCATTTTTCAGATTGATAGCCATAAATGTACTGCAGCAACTCTGCCAGCTGTTTGGTCTCAGTATCATAAGCAGTACAAATCCACAAATTTTTCTCCAAAAAGGAACAACAAGAACAACAGTCATTTTCGTAAGGGAATCCCCCTTGGGGTAGTTTGTTCACTTCACCACCAGTGTTACGCAAGGATGGAAATTGAATACAGCTTAAATAAATTGGACCATTTTTTTTACTTCTTACACTTACTGCATTCAACTTTAGTTTATTCATCCTTTGAAATGGTAGGAATGATTACTATTATTTACAGCAATTGCTAAAAATTCATTGCATCAAATGTTGAAATATTTTTTTTACATTTGAGTCTTAGGTATATATGAGTCAATGGGTTAGTGCAGTTACCCTAACCCATAAAATGAAAGCTAAAATTTCAGAGAGTGCTTAGGCCTAATCACCGAAACGAGGGCTTAGGCTTGATCAATAAATTATTGCTATATTGACTGTGAGTCTCATTGACTCATTGACTAATTGACTCATAAATCATGGGACCTCTTTACATATGGAAAGGTAACAGGAGTTATTTCTGTGAAGTCTTATCCAGAAAACTGCAACATGGGATTATGCCCCTTTCAAATGTAGCTTTGTATGCTTTTGCTCAATGTTTTTGAACGATTATGACAGAAATATGAAGTTATGGTTTCTTTAAAGTTAAATCTAATGTAAGGGGATTAAAATTATTGAAGCAGCTGTGTTGCAACCAGAGTCTGCAAAGAGAGGTTAAATAATTTGTTGTACTAGAAGTACTTAGTAGGCCAGTGTGAAATTTGTGAAAAGTTTTGGAGGGTGGCACTGAATGATCACCTTCAACAAGTTTTCTAAACTTTGAAGATACCTAATTTTATATCCTCCTGCTCTTTTATTGCTGGAAGATAAAATCAATTCCTGATTAAGTATTTTTTGTTGTCACATTAACCCACTACAATGTGGTGAAAGCGTATTATTAGCTGTAGTAATATTTTGTTACAGTAAAATTCTCCCTGCTAGTAAGCTGGACTTCTGAATCAAATTCTCAACTTAGAATATTGTTGTTTTGGCTATTCAGAGTTAACCTAATCTATGTTTATTTCTATAATTTGGAGGAAAGCAAACAATTGGCATTTTGCTTGGAACAACTATAACAAAATATAATTGCAACTAAAAGGTTTTCCTTCTAGTGTATCCAATATGAGGTGCCATGACATGTTAAGTACGATTTTGGTTATTATTACTGCTAAATTCACTTTAAAATTTATTTTTGAATGACTGAAATACATTTCTAAATTTTCCCCTCGGTCTTAATAAATTTTCCTCAATGGACCACTTGAATGGCAATTTTAACAACTTCATTTTGAAAAACAATGCGAAAATCTTAACATTTTCTGTTAGATGCGGGCCCCCGCGGAAACAGTGTGTAAATATTTAGTTGGAAGAGAAACCATTTGGAAATTTAGTGGTATCTTTTTTGTTCCACTTTTTAAAAGATAAACGCATGAAATTGAAATCAAGATCGTAATCCATTAGCTGGTAAGCTCCACAAACGAATTTTCACTCGAACACTAGCAACCGAGACTCTCGTTGACCTTGAAATGTTTAAAGAAATTTTCCTTGTAGCACTGTTGGCTTAAAAGAGAATCTCGCTGGCATAGAAACGCACTACGCAGTCAAACATTCGTCCGTTTTATTGGCCTGAAGAAGGGTGTTTTTTTTTGTCAACGGAGATCTAATAAACACCGAATGGCAGCCATGTTTGATTTGAGGTATTGAAGTCACATGACAAGGCCTCGACCAATCAGACATTTTTCGCCAGTGAAAACAATGATAGCTAGGGCAGATGGCCACTGCTATAGCTCTGCTTGGATTTAACGATCTTGGATTTTCGGTTACCCCTTCTTTTATTTTCAGAAACATTTTATTTACAATTGTCTCCACATTGTCCAAAAATGAACAAAAAAATCAATGTGGGAAGTTAAAAAATTTTCAAGATTTCTGTCCTCGGGACATGGAATCCTGCCATCTTGCGGCTGCAATGCGCATGAAACTATGGTCGCTAAATGCGAACTTGTTCTTTAAGGAACCTCAACAATTAACTAAATTCACTCCATGGGTCCACTTAACCAAAGTTTGGTAGAGAACATTTCACTTCAAAGATGTAATTGCAATATTTTTGGGCTTACAGGCAGTGTGGCCTTATTCGTTAAAGAAGACGGATTTTTTCAGACTTTAGAGTGTTCTTCCGGGCAAGTTCTCTCCAAAACGAAGTCGGTGACCCCCCATTTTGTTTGCATTTCTGATATCACTAACTCAGCATCTTTCAATGGTAAAATTTGCAGAAAAAATTCATTGTTAGAAAATTTTAGCGCGAACGTCCTTGAGGTTTTGACGACTACGAAAGCATATAACAGGAAATCATTGATTTTCATTCTTTACCTCAAAACCGCTAGTACCAACCCAGTTATACGATCACGATAGTTCACCCATATTGTAAATGTGAACAAGATGAAATAATCACCGAGTTGTTAAGATAGCGTCAAGTTACATTTTGAAGTGAGTTAGATGTTTTCGTTCCCGTATAGTGGTTTGTTTTAAAAGCTCTCCAATATACTGGAGCTTCCTATCTAAGAAAAGGAGACAGCAACAAGAACGTCATCTCAAAATACAAATTGGCGCAATTCTAACCAATTGACTCCTTGCGAACCCCACTGACGAGTAAAATTGTCTGGCGTTAGGCAAAGTAAAATCTATAAAGTGTCACTCTCATGCAGGAGTCAATGGGGTAATCACTGCGTAAAAGATTGAGATCTTTTTGATATGACAAAAATGAGCCGGTTATCCAACATGCTGAAATGAAAGCAAACATATGCGTCTTTATATCAAAACTGTTTTTCAATAAAGAAATTCTTACAAAAAGAAAGGCCGATCGGGTGACGTTGACTCACACACAAACCCGTGTCTTTCAACAACTCGTCACTAGTGGCTCAAATGGTTACCGTTTAAGTTCACTTTGTTCAGGAATGAAAATCGAATTTTTATCGTCAACTGGAATTAAATAACAATTATCTGTACTCTTTTGGACATAAAGAAAAAGAGATTATTTGCTATGCGAATAGAATTTTTATGGCTTTCTTCCCGAGGAATTCAGTTAATTTCTACTGTGCAACATGGAATGCACGTGCTTTGAGTTGTTATGCAACAGTTTTGTTATGTAATAGCATAGGACACGGGCGGGGCCTGGTCAGGGTGTTTGGTTGCCTCAATGTATTGAGCCCCACTCGTGATGACTTTTGGCCAGGCTACAAAGCAGGCACACATTTATTCATTCTTGTTTTCCTCGCTGGATCACACTTCGTTTTTACATCCCTCCTCCTCCCCTTGGCCTGTCCGCGTTTTCCTTAGGGTATCTTGTTTAGTTTATTTTGCGTTTTTGTGCCCTCACCTTTACTGGGCTCAACACATTTTATAGAGCAATTATTTTTGTAATAAATTCAAGAAAGTTTGAATGATTAAATCGGCTTTGGGCCTTTGCCCTTAGCCATTTTACTCCATCTGGGATTGTCTGTTTTTATTCTAGTGCCCAGTAAACGAGCGCGGGTATGCAGCCCATTAGCTTACAAGGTCCTATCCTGTGGGAGGGGAGAAAGGCATAAAAATGATTTGTTCGTTTGTTTTGCTCTAAAATGCAAGCGAACAAGTGCTTTTTAATCCGTTTGCCCAACTGATTTTCGATGTGCTTCGACAGTGACATGAAAATTTTTCCTTTGTTATAAACACGTAATCGCAACGAGTTCTCTTAGGGGGAAACCTCACTAGCTTGTGCTTTCAGAAGTTTGTTTAAAGCACCGAAACGTTACTTAAGTGTTGGAGCGGATCTTGTTTGAAGTACGTCCTTTCTTGGTTGCATTGTCGTATTTTGCCGATTCTTGTTCCAACCTTTCAATGAAATACATCAAAATGTGAATGATCTCGTTTTCAGAAATAACGTGGAATAAAGTACATCAGTAAATCTCTTTTTTGACCTTGAACTGGCAAAGTTTTTTATGGCTTCTAATTTTAGCGTGATTCCTATTCGCTGGCTTTTGACAGTTGACTCTGAAATGGCTTTTTTCCTTTTACATTCGCTTGCTTAGGGTGTGCTTGTTTTCTTTTAAAACTCAAGCGGTTCAAGAAAAATTCATTGCCAAACTGGTGAATTCCAAAGTAAATGTCACTCGAAAAACCGATATCGTACTCATGGCTTCGTGATTCATGCGATATCGGCTTTTAGCGTAAAATGTACGGTGGAATTCACTAGTTAGGCAATGAATGTTTCTATAGAAGAAAGAAAAGAAAATGATTTAATTATTAAAGCAGCAACCGGAAACATCAAAACGCGGACAATTCGAAACCTTTTATTTTCCTTAACCCTACAGGCAGTAAGACTAAATAATCTGGGAGCTCCGCTTGTCGGTTTGGCTAAATCTATATATTAGTAGTTAGGACAAGAGTGAATTGAATGAACCAATCAGAAAACTGGGTTGCGGGCCTCCCATACTCGCTTTCCGCGTATGGTCTTTAGCCAGGTCAGTACGAAAACCACACACGTTGGCTTTTTCCAGGGTGTAGTATTTTGTCTTTAAAATCCCCACTCGAATATACCGACCGAGATCTTAACTCAGTCTCTTCGAAATGATTCATGATAGTCCGTATAATTCATGAGAAAATTTCTAAGACTATCCGACTCAAATTATCGTCGAAATGGCAGTTAAATTTTGGCGAATTTCAGGGGCATGGAATGCGACTGGGCCTCGTCTGTGGATGTGAACCTTGAAAACTTATCGATGTTCACTTTAGTGTCTTTTCCTAAAGAGAAAACAAACATATGCGTCTTTATATCAAAACTGTTTTTCAATAAAGAAATTCTTAGCAAAAAAAAAAAAAAAAAGCCGATTGGGTGACGTTGACTCACAGACAAACCCATGTCTTTCAACAACTCGTCAGTGGCTCAAATGGTTACCGTTAAAGTTCACTTTGTGTAACTTGTGCGGCTCCCTAAATGTGACGTTTTTTCTGAGAAATGGTGAAATGTTTTACGCGCGGCAATAAAGTGTATTAGTTTCAATTTTCTTGTGTTCAGTCGAGTTAAAATATTAGCGGTACAAATAATAATAATAATAATAATAATAATAATAATAATAATAATAATAATAATAATAATCAAAGTGATGACAACAGAAAGAAAAAAAAAAACATGCCGACCCAGCTATTGAAATCTCTCTTTTTGTTTCTGTCAGTCTCACAGTCTTGGTATCAAGTCGTATGCGTTCTCCTCCGAGGAAGATATCTAGGTGCAAGAGGAGCATTTAAATTAAAACAGGCGAGGACAGTGAAAACAAGGTTCACTCGATAGATTATCAAGGAAGACAGTGTTTTTTCCCCTAAAACGATGCAAAACAAATGTGTCAGAAACATGGAACGTTTTTCAAAGTGCCGTGCAACGCAAATTGAAGCTGTTAAGGTGGTTAAGCACCCAGGACACAGACAAGCAATTAAACGAATCAGAACGCGACGCAGGTACGAGAGGCCGGAGCTAAGGAGACGCGGCAAAACGCGTGTGAGCTTCTGATTGGTCAACAAGCTGGCAAGACATTTTCGTCTACCAATCATTGAGCGCAGCCAAACAAAACCCCTGTCAAGGGCGAAATATCTCTCAAAAATTGAAACAAGAACTTCATTCTTCATTCTTCAGAAGAACTTTTATAAAGAAGAAATTTATGAGCTTGCAACGCTATAGCTTGCGTGCAGTCCCATCTCTTCTCGGGCCGCTCCAGTCCCAATCTTTCTCGCTTGCCCCGCCAAGAGAGAGAACATCGTCAAAACTGTGATGTAGACCGGTGGAAATTGTGGGTAATCATTAAACCCATTTCTTGATCAAAAAGCAACATCATATGCTTTCTAGTGAAACTAATTTTCCATTGTTTCCACAGCATCTTCCAATACATAATGCCAAGCACACAAGGCTCGGATCAGATAAAGAAAACACAAAGAAAGAGTGGGGTACAATTGATAGCAGAACGCAAACAAGATTTATTACGAAAAAATACTTTCTTGCTCGTTTCAAGCTTGTTATTGAACTTTTATTTTATTATTTTGTTTACCGAGTGACTGGTGCGATTTTTACGCTCTCTTATGAAGGTATCTCCTCTATAAAGGCAGGGGCACCCAACGAATCTGTTCCTCACATTATCTGTTCCCCAGAGGAATCTTGCTGGCTGGCAAAAATGCAGGTGTTTCGATGAGCTGGCTGGGAAATTTGTTATTGATAGAGGTTTTGCCTGGGAATTACTGACTTTTTCTAGCACTTCAACCCGAGCTGGCTGTAGAAACTATGAAGACTAAAAAAAAAAAAAAAAAAAAAAGAAGAACCCTTCCCTCTCCTCTTCCTGGCTGGGAAATAAATTTGAGCCTATTAGGGAGCTTAAGCAACGACAACGTCGACGGCAACGAGAACGTCACGAATTTGCATATTTAGTGGGTAAAAACAATAGCTTCGCAAGCCCTGCACGTGCGTTTTTCACTTTTGTCCGTTTCGTTGCCGTCGTCCGCAAAACAACAACGTGAAATAGCCAAGTTTTTGGTTTTATGAAGAACGTCAGCACTTGAGGATAAATTTTCATTTTCTCACATAAAATGGAGTGCCGTTCCGAATGGTGTCATCTTTGAGGAATTACCACACCCTTGTCATATTAAAAACGTTGAAATAGTCACGAAGCGATTAAAATAACGCAAATTTATATTTTGAGACGACGTTCTCGTTGCCGTCGCCGTTGTCGTTGCTTAAGCTCCCTATTATCGTTTCACAGAGGACGGCAAACATACTTGCTAAAATTCGTGCTGCACGTGTAGCCCGCTTATTTATGCTCTTTTAACGGATGATATTATTGTTTTGTGGCGTTTTCATAGTCGTATCTGTCGTCATTTCTTAAACTCCCTGTTGCTAATGCTCCTTAGTGACTGAGGAAGTTAAATAGGGTGCTTAAGCAATGATGACGACGACGGTTATGAGAACGCCAAATAACAATAGGTATGATGAGCAAGAGCAGTAGTTCTGCACGCCCTGCAAAGTTGGGAAGCCATGTTTGTTTATTTTCCGCGTGGGAGAGCCGCGCGTCAGTCGCGCGAAATTTTAAGCTCTCGTCATCAGCCACTTTCTAGTAACCAGGTTGCGCGCGTTCAGGAAACTATAGGAAAACGACAACGGCGGCAACGAGAATGCCAAATAAGAATAGGCCACTTCGGAAAATACCATAATACTCTTTGTTTGTCCCCCCAAATTTTGCATAAGCATTTTTTTTGTTATCTCTTGGGACCATTGTAAGTCCCAAGAGAAACTGGAAACAATCCATATGCAAAATTTGGGGGGACAGACAAAGAGTATTATGGTATTTTTCGAAGTGGCCTATAGGTTTAATTAGCAAGAACAATAGTTCTTCACGCCGTGCACGTGCATTTTACATTTTGATACATTTCTTTGCCGTTCTCGTCTTGACAACGACGTGACATGATCAAATTTGAGGTTATGTGGAGAACGAGAGCACATGACGATGAAGTTTCAATTTTCTCTCTAAATATCCACACCGTTCTCACCAATTTTAATCTCAGAATGTGTATTCACACTTTCCAAGTGGAGCGACTTGGAAGAATCGCAAAATTATCACAGGAACGGGAAATAATAGTTTTAGACAAACTGAATGTGACGCTAGAAGGAAATTACAATTTTTAACCAGAAGATCATGTGATTTCTCCGACCGACAAGCTTTCCAGGATCTTTTTTTTATCCCAAGAACATTGATTGCGCTGACGTTTGTCGCTCTAGAATGAAACGCCTAAGGCGTACACTACTTTTCTAGCTCTATAATAACAGATTGCTAAAGAGCAAGGTGTGATTCGAGTCTTGTAGCGAGCCGATCCACGGAGCTTTTTTTTCCTCGCAATTAACATGCAGGGACTCGTTTGCCGAAACTCGAGTCCCGAAGCTTTTGGAGCGTATTTCGGATGCTATAAAATCACTATATCTTGAAAAGGAAGAGGACTTCGGGCATGAAACTACGGGTGGTTTTTTTCCTTATCTAAGGACCATGTAACAGATTAGATTTTCCAAGTGAGCACGTGAGAGAGATGTTCTTGAGGGGGAATTTTCGAAGCCACCATGCAAACGATTTCCATTTACCAAGGGATGCGATAAACGAAAAAGACAACTGGACCTCGCACTTATCTGCACAATTTAAGCAACTGTCTCTTTATAGACACCTGAAAAATTCTGGTGGCTCCAATGGGATCTGATCTCATGACTTCTGCGATGCCTGTACAGTGCTTTACCAACTGAGATATGACTGAAACCACTCAGTTATGAGTCACGTGAAAATTTCCACGTTTCTATAAGAAACAATTTCTTAAATTGTCCAGATCGGTGTGAGGATTACTTCTCTCTTTCGTTTTTAACCCGCACTTCAAATGTACATTCATTTCAGATACGATAAAGATACTTGGAGACTAAGGGTAGATAGTGAGGTAAGGATGTCTACTATAAGAGACAATTGCTTAAATTGTCCAGATAAACGAGAGGATCGCTTCTCTCTTTCGTCTTTAACCCGCACTTCAAATATGCATTCATTTCAGATAAGATAAAGATACTTGGAGACTAAGGGGTAGATAGTGGGGTGAGGGTGTCTACTATACAAACATACATACATACATACATACATACATACATACATACATACATACATACATACATACATACATACATACATACATACATACATACATACATACATACATACATGCATGCATGCATGCATACATACATACATAAATACATACATGTACTCGGAGACCTAGGGGTAGATAGTGGGGTAGGGACTGAGTCTTTGACTTCCATGCAGGAGTTATCAGCATGTAAATTCTCCTCATAATTTCAATAAAAATAAAGAAAATTATCACCTTAAGAGGTGTGGTTTTGATTTAACACCAAATTCTCGTGAATACCCAACAATGAAATCTATGGTACTAGTTTGGAGAATGAACTTTTCGATCGTGGGAATAAAAGGGTTAATAAAAGGAAGAAGAGAAGACAAGAAAACGTTTTCTTTTTCGTCTTTAAAAAAATGTTCCTTGCCCTAACAACCTGACTGTGTGGATGAACGACTCGGTTCCTTACGGTATGAGCCTTGAACTCGGGATGAAAGAGGTTTCTATGGTGATCCTCAGGTGAGAGCATATCGGTGAGGACTCTCTTAAACTCACTGTTCGCGGTAAGCAGAATAAACCGATCAAAGTCTCTTGTCAAATTGATTTAATTCGTAAACAAAACACTATATTTACACAAAGAAACGTAATCGAGAAACTTTGTTGATAAACAAAACCTTTAAAAATTGCATATTAAAAGGACACCAAAAAAACGTTGTTTGTTTTTACGTCCTGAAAACGCAGGTATATATAAATATACCTAATATAAAGTAAAGAATTATTTCAGCGAACACTTGAATAAATTTACTTTCCAAGAAAATTGTCAGATTATTTGAACCTAAATGTGAAACGCTGCAGGAATCTTTGCAGCTTACGAGACATAACAACATTAACGTGTTGTTGCATCGAATAAAGCACTGAATTGAAACTAAATAGTTTCTACTAAAATTTACTTTACAAGAATCTTGTCATTTCACAGATTACTGAACCTGAATGTGAAAAGCCGCAGCATATTTTGCAGCTAAGAGACCTGGCAACATTTATTGTTGATACATAAATGAAAGCACCGAATTGAAACTAGCATTTCCCTTAAATAACTTCTACTAAAATTCAATTATCCTGCTCTCACATATTCAGGAGCACTGTGCTCCAATTTCGTCGCACCCCATTCTTTCCCTTTTTTTTCAATAGACCAAATCGGCTATCTCAGTGTTGTGCTGAATTGAGATCCGTTGAGAACAGATGTTTTTTTCCAAGTATTTCCATATCAATTAAATGTGAATGCTACATTATCATGCAAATGCAATAACCCGAGAGATTTTAATTGGGTTTGACAAGGGAATAAGGTATATTGATTGGGCGACCATTTTATTACTGTGTTCCCGTAGTCTCCTTTACTCATGTAATTGAGGCACTTTACAGTAGCTTGTTCATACAAATTATAAATGTGTCTGTACAGAAGGCTATTTACAAGTTACTGTGATGACATGTGAATCAGTTCTGAACTAGTGTTTGTTAAACCACCTTTTTTGGTGAAAATTCAACTTTTCTTTGGCGACTTTAGCATTTTACCGGCTTGAGTTCTTTGTGAAACTGAAGTAGATTCAAAAAAGCAACTGACTGAAGTCATAAGAAGTCATCGGATTCCGCACCCGCTGTCTATCATCTATGCGGACTTGAGTAGCACATTTTCCTTTCTATTTTATGTAAAATACCTTAGAGCGGTACTATGACCAAAAAATCAATTATTTTCTTTGGATTTCAAAACTACGTTAAATAAACACTAAGTGACCCAAGTTTTAAGCTTTGATTTCAAAATTTTAACTGACCTTTTCCTATTAAATGGTCTGCCATTACTAACTTTAAAATCTTGAGAGAGCTGGATCGAGGAGGGAGTTTCGGGCTTTCAGATTTTTAAACTCGTGTTTTGCATATTTACACGCTGAAATTTTAAACTAGTAAATGCGGTCACTTACCCCTAGATCCAACCCTCTGATGTGCAATCGGTCAGTTTTGGACGTGAATAATGGCGGACCGCAAAATCCAAAAATTTTGCCAGTCAGGTATTCAGCAAACAAACTTTCAAAATCCCAAGAAAAAGGGACTGTGATTTTTTTTTTTGATAAGAGCACCAGTTAATTGAAAGTAACATATCTGGAAGGACAAACTGGGCGTCTTTCTTCGAATGTAACCCTTACTTCCTCGTGACGCATTAGCGAAAAAGTGACTTTTAACCTTTCAGTCCATGGTTACCAACAAAGATGGGATGGGGAGGTGGAGTGAGATAGTCGTCGGAATTGAAAAACAACACCGTGAACTCAAAAAGGCAATATTCTGGGTCATGAAACCCTTTCACATAAAGACTGCGCATGGAATTAGATTTCGTCGGCGTCGACGTAAAGGCTGAAACGTTTAGAAAGATCACGCTCATCACTGATCAAGTTCAATGCGAGAGTCCAAACTAAGGAGAGGAGCACCAATGAAGTTGTAACGCAAATCCAAAGAAGCAAGGGATATGTTTACTGCGAGGGCCTGGGAAAGGAAAGTAGCACCCTCAGCACTAATGGAGCTGTAAGACAAATCCAAAGTAGTAAGGGAGGTGTTTACTGCGAGGGCCTGGGAAAGTGAAGTAGCACCCTCATCACCAATGGAATTATAAGACAAATACAAAGTAGTAAGAGAGGTGTTTACTGCGAGGGCCTGGGAAAGTGAAGTAGCACCCTCAGCACCAATAGAGTTTCCGGACAAATTCAAAGTGGTAAGAAAGGTGTTTACTGCGAGGACCTGGGAAAGTGAAATAGCACCCTCACCACCAATGGAGTTGCCAGACAAATTCAAAGTAGTAAGGGAGGTGTTAAATGCGAGGGCCTGGAAAAGTGAAGTACCACCCTCCTCACCAATTGAGTTACGGTTCAAATGCAAGGTAGTAAGGGAGGTGTTTACTGCGAGGGCCTGGGAAATTGAAGTAGCACCCTCATCACCAATGGAGTTGTGAGACAAATTCAAAGTAGTGAGGGAGGTGTTTACCGCGAGGGCCTGGGAAAGTGAAGTAGCTCCCTCAGCACCAATGGCGTTGCCAGGCAAATTCAAAGTAGTAAGAGAAATGTTTACTGCTAGGGCCTGGGAAAGTGAAGTAGCACCCTCAGCACATATGGAGTTGCCAGACAAATCCAAAGTAGTAAGGGAGATAGTTGCTACGAGGGCCTGGGAAAGTGAAGTAGCACCCTCCTCACCAATTGAGTTACGGTTCAAATGCAAGGTAGTAAGGGAGGTGTTTACTGCGAGGGCCTGGGAAAGTGAAGTAGCTCCCTTATCACCAATGGAGTTGTGAGACAAATTCAAAGTAGTGAGGGAAGTGTTTAACGCGAGGGCCTGGGAAAGTGAAGTAGATCCCTCAGCACCAATGGAGTTGCCAGGCAAATTCAAAGTAGTAAGGGAAATGTTTACTGCGAGGGCCTGGGAAAGTGAAGTAGCACCCTCAGCACATATGGAGTTGCCAGACAAATCCAAAGTAGTAAGGGAGGTGTTTGCTGCGAGGGCCTGGGAAAGTGAAGTAACAACCTCAGCACCAATGGAGTTGCCAGACAAATTCAAAGTGGTAAGGGAGGTGTTTACTGCGAGGACCTGGGAAAAGATAGCAATCCGAGTACACGATGCCAAGTCAATTACAATTTCCGTCAAATCAAGATTCCTACCAAAGGCATAAACTAACTTAGTATATAGGTTTTCCGACCAAGTTTTACATTCCTCTATGACGTCCAAAGCCAACTTCACGTACGAGGTCGAGTAAGCTGGCGATCTGCGGCCTGACACACTTGCAAGTGAGGCAACACTTGTTACAATCGACACTACCGTTTCCTCGGATTGCGTTGCTATGATTCCACTCATGAACATGAAAACTTGATTTAGTTCACGAAAATATCTTTCGTCAGTCAGAACTGACTTCTCTTCAATTGCTCCATCCAGGATGGAAAACGCAAGATGTAGACCAGAAAAGAATTCTTGAAAACTCTTGTGAAAGAAGCTATAACGGAAACCAGGCGTTCTCTTGCTACCGCCAGCCTGGATCGAGAGAAAGCCAAATTTAATGAACAGACTGTCCGTGAAATTCCCTTCGACGTCTTCGAAATGCTGTTCTCCTTTAAAAAGAGATTCTTGCGCCATTTTTCCTAGGGTCATCAGTTCCTTCTTGTAAACTATTAGAAGGTCTTTACCACTGCTTGGCAAGTGGTTCTTCATTTCGTATCGCCTCAAAACGAAGAGAACGATCTCTACGTACAGCTGTGTTCTGTTGTTTGGTAGAACGCCGCCAAAATCTTCGAAAAGCACACAGAGCAGAAGTGTATTTAAAGGCTTTTTTGTCAATTCTGCTAAAGGTCTGTCAATATGCTGATCATCATCGTCATCGTCGTCACCACCATCGTCATCATCATACGGATACCACAGTACTTTTATCAGCTTCTCTGCCATTTGTTCTGCGTGTCGAAAATACTTCCTTATAAAACACTTTGCATCACTGCTCGTGAATCCCACAATCTCCAACAGTGTGTCCGAGTAAGGTCTTACTTTACTTCCTGCTTCGTGACGAGAAGTAAGAACAATGTGACAACCAGGGAGCAGCTTTCTTTGAACAAGACTAAAGTACACAGCCAATTTTTGAAGGTCTGCCTCATCTAACCCATCGAGCACTAACAGGACTTTAGAAGGGTTTTCTCGCACGAAACGGAAAAACGTTTCTTTCAACTCTGGGTCAACTTCGTCCGGTAGAATTTGATTGTCAATAGCCTCCCAGATGCTAGATTCAATTCCGCGACATCTGAGGAGCAGGAGCACCTCTACTTTTGGGAAAGACTCGTCCCATTCGCGGTCTTGGTTAGTCGCCCAATCATATGCCAGCTTTTGACAGTAGGTCGTCTTTCCCATGCCAGGTTCACCCTCAATCAGGACAATCCGTGGATGTTGGAAATTTTCGTGTGATGTAAAAATACTTGTCATGTTGATGATTTCTTTCGTCAGCGTTCCGCGTGTCTTTTCTTTTGCGACTATCTTAAGTCTGGTGAAAATGTTCTCTAGATGGAAGCTGAACCCTTCATACCAAGGAAGTGGAAAAACCACCCCTTCATGCTTTTCGTAAATTTGTCTAATTTGTTCAATGATATGACGTAGACACGAAGAACTAGCTGCAAAACAAACAAACACAAAAAAATAGGGTCAATTTAGAGGTCGATCGATTCAACGTTATTTGCTTCTTTCCCAGCTAATCCGATCTTTGATCTAACTTGTGAATGAATTAAGAGGTTTCACTGGTTTGCAAGCCCTCTTGGCTGATTTTTCTATGTATCGCCGCCTTTAAAGTCATTTCTGGTACACAAACAAGAACAGTTTCTAAATGTATGTGTTGTTTTATCCACATAACGAAAACTTTTGTTTTCATACAAGAAACTCCCACAAAATGTTTTTTCTTAGCGTTGATGAGTATTACGCTTGCGTATCACAGTTGTTACTGGTAAGAACTAAAACGAACACGAGTTGACATAAAATTAACACAATATTGTCGGAATGATAATAATTATATTTAAATTGAAATGGAGTGACGATTATATTAAAGTTCTAAATCCATTTTAAAACCACGCTGGACAGAACAAAAAAGCTGACATAAAAAAAGAAAACTCGTTTAAGCTAAGCACATTTTACTGCAATGTTTTGCCACACATATTGATTTTTACGAGTGAATGATTTTTTTTTTCGCGTCCATTTCCAACATGGTCAAATTGCCGTAGGGTCATATATACTTTCTGTTCGATGAAAAGACACAGAAGAAGATGGAAAGTTTTCACTGTAAATAGGAGCTGAGTTTGTTCCTTGGCAGAAACATCTGTAAAAATCACAAACAACAAACCATACATGACTTTACAGTAAGTTGGCATTCGCATAAATGATAAACGGAATACACAATACGAGCTTATTTGAATCATAATTCCATTAGCTCTGGATCAACAACTCTTATCAGCAGCGAGCCATTTGATTGACCCTTTTTTGGGGATTCTTATAGCTAGACAGCAAGCACCTAGACTATCTACTGTTCGCAACTCACACGATACATAAAACGAACGTGTCTAGGTTTCGTTGCTTGGCAGATGCAAGGCTGCACAAGCAGTATCTTCATCGACAATTGCCAGAAAACCTTAATTCAAAGATCTGTCCTGTCAGTTAAATTTAGAATCAGATTAAAACTTGCCTCGGTTTACATGTTGACTTTACCTGCATGTTGCTTAGACTCTTTCTCTTCTTCTCGTGCTTTCTTTTGTGAAAGGCCATGATCGGTGAAAGAGATATCTGTAAATATTTGAAAGTAAAAATCTGAAACACCTGCAATCTTGGACAAAACTTTCGGAAAAAAATCTGGAGTAAAAATCCTTGGACATGCACTATCAATTTATCCCCACTCTACCCCATATCAATGTTGCTAATCTGGTGAAAAATACCTTACAAGCCTTTGGCCGTTTCTTCACCAACATTGGATTAGAGGGAGGGCGGAAAGTTAATCTTTTATCGCACAGAGAAAATTATGAGGGAATGATCACTTTTTAGTGGTGTGTCACATTTCCCAACGAGTTTTGTCCAAGATTGTGGGCGAGAGGCAGAATTAAGTTTTTGTCTTGAAAACAGAAGGTCACGGGAAAGATTCATAATGCTCACTAGAAATAATCCAAAGAGATATACTAAGGTCGATAATTATATTTTTGATATTGGAAAGGTTATCATAATTTAAATTCAAGGAATGCTCATGGCGTGCCTTACATTCATTAGTGGTTATCAGTGTCTTCAAATGTACAGAACGTCACAAAGGCCAAGTAAACAAAGCGCCGTGACGCTGATGTTTAGAAACCAAACCTCCGGGAATTGAACTCTCCTTTCTTACGCAAACACAACATAGCATCTTCTGTTCAGCTAACCAAGGCACCTTATCACGTGAGTAAACAGGCTCTATTCGAGAACTGTCCTTCCAACAACCGCTTTGTACTTTTAAGAGTCCTAATTATTCTACCTTTTCGGTACTCACTGGATTTTCTCTTCAATTTGCCTTGCGCTTCTGAGGACATCTGCAGCTCGCAGGAAGCATCTGTTGAAATACATAAGGGCGAAAATTGCGTGAATCAATTGAGTGTTTTCACCTGACGTCACCTCGGCCATGTTGGTGCACCCAACTAATCCTCCAGGAATTGAGTTCTGTTATCATGCAAAGGTATTTTCTGTTTCGGTGGAAAAACAAGGTTACTGATCACGTGAGTGAAAACACTATATATATAATTATGAAATTGACGTCGAGTGTATTTAGTTTTCTATTCAGCGTTGTAAGGGTTCAGTCTCAGTGAATTACTTTGAGCTAACGAAGCTGGAATTCGCAGTTGATGTAAACATGATAGAAAGGCAGGTAACCAAGCATCTAGATTTAGATTTGAAACGATTTTTATATAAAGGGATATGACAGATTGTTAATTCATACCATTTACTGCGTCGATCATCTTTTGAACAAGATCTTTGCACTGCTCAGACCAGCTATATTTCGTTCCATAGGATTCACGCAAAACGTTAGCCTCAACAAGCCTTGTCTGTCTGTTTTTGTTCCAGATGTCCTTGATAGCTGCTGTCCATGCATTGGGATCCTCAGAGTCAATGATAAATGAGGAACCAAAAAGGACATCGCCCAGGGCTTCTCCAAATCCCGAGTTCTTGCTGACGATCACAGGCAGCCCAGCTGACAGAGCCTCCAGACCGGTTAAACCAAACCCTTCAGTTCTAGAAGGCATCAGTAATAAATCAACTTCACAGAATAACTGCTTCAAGCTTTCTCGGCTTTTGATATAGCCTCTCACCCTAAGGCGATTTTCAGGAATACCACATTCAAGCAATCGATTTGCGATCTCCTCATGTTTTCCATCGGCTGCTCCGACAAAAACAAGATGAGTGTCAGGTAATGCCGCAACAGCTGTTGCTGCATTGTCAAACCCTCTTAACTCGAAGTCTTCAGCATCTCCACGACCGATCACTAGGACACTGAGTTGTTTTCTTTCCTCAGGAACTTGTTGAACACTGACAAATTCATCAAAAATACCAGGCGTGAAGTCAAAAACATCTTGATCTCTTTTCCAACAACGGAGATATTTGCGAAAAGCCTCTGCCAGCTTTGGCCCGACTCCTAAAACGAAATTAGCCATCTTGCACAGCTCTACTTCGACATTGTGCTTTTTCTCGCCCTTTGAGATTGGATTCTCGTAACATTTGAACATTCCTAGTTCCTCGGGGTCAGTATGTACCATTTGTATCCACTTGCAATTGCGAGAGTTACGGATAACTTGTGCTTGGCGACCAAGTTTCACTCCATGACCAACGATGACGTCTATTCGCAAATGATCTGGTGGAAAGCTGAGCCATTCCAGTTCGTCATACCCTGGAAGTCGTGTTGCCTCAATAATATTTATGTCATGGCTGAGGGCGTCTGCCCTATCTTCCTCAGAGAATTTTGGTAAAAAGTATGTGATTTGGACCTCTGGGAATTTGGCCAGCTGTATGGCCAACTCTCTGTTGATTGTGGAAAGTTCGCCTTTACTGGATCCCCACTCAGAAGCCAAAATGGTAAGTTGAACTTTGTTGCGGCCAAGTTCTTTTGATTGCTGCCATGTGCCTGACTTCATAGTTGAGTGTGGTGTTATCGTCTCCTCCAGGAATACCTCCATAATAATTTCATCTCCTTTTGCCAGCTTGTAAAGATCCCCTGTTATCAAAACTCTTTCCAAGTTTTTCTTTAGCAGGCCACTCTCAAAATTCTGCCAAAGGGAATGCAGTCCATGCAGATCGGTGACTTGAAGGATACAAACAATTGATCCTTCAAAAATGTATTTCAAAAGAACTCCAGCTGGCAGCACGACTTGATGAAACAGCTGAATCATTCTCTGAGGATCATTGATATACTTTGTTAGTATGAGGGCTGTTCCGGCAACCCACGCACCTCCATAGGCCAGTTTGAGGACCACTTTGAGGACCATATCTGCTATGAGGATCAAACGAGACGAAATTTAGTCCATCAAAGTACAAGTAAATCTCTCAGTACAGTAAATTCAGTTTTGCCCATGAAGACAGAGCAGGGTTGGTTCAGGGTGTACCGTACTTACACTTTAAGTGGCGACCTTTTATTACCTTAAATATCACCCTCGGCTGACAGGTAGTCGTTGGAACTTTTTAATTTATCCATAGCAATTACGCAATTAATCATCGAGACTAAAGTTGGTTTGTGATATTTCGCTGAACCCATGGCCAATTTTAAATGGCTTCAGTGAAGCTAAAAAGTGAAGTGCCTTATTCAAACGTTCTTTAAGTATTTCCGATTAGTGATTTTTGCTTTCTGCTAGTCAAGTAATAAAGTTGTGTACGCCAAGTGCAACGAGAGTCCATGTCGTGTGTTGATCGACGAATTAACGGAATTTTACTTTCATAGACAAATGTAATAATTACTTTTTCGGCAGCTTTTACCTGATTCTAAGCAAGAAGTAAACCGATTCACAAAAAAAGAGAAGAGGAGTTTGGCTTCTCAGCAATGGCTTTCTCGGATCCAGACACATTCAAACCGAATCCTTTATACAAAGAATCTCTATAGTTAAGAAGGACAAATCCCCACGTTTCCCCATTTATATGGATCTCGATGTCCCGGTCAAAGAAGGTCACCCTCAGCGCTGTTAACTTACATTTTAAAAAAATGTTTTCCATGTTCAACCAAGTCAAGAGCTGGCAGTGCAAGACCAGGAAGAACTCACTGTAGCTAACCCATGAGCAAGTTAATCTTGATAGGCAAGCGAAAGCGTTTATATCACAGAAAAGCGGGCTCAGCTTGGAGGGTGACCCTACCACGCTGGACACCCTTCTAGCCAGTCCAACATTCAGTTCCTCATGTAAACGGTTCGCCGAGTTTTTACGCGAAATAAATTTTGAAAAGGGTGACCCGCTAGGCCAGCTTGTGTAGGTATGAGGCCCTCAGTTGTGGTGAGTCATGTGTTCACTGATGAGCGGTGAGCACTCTTACAATTATGCCACCCCTGTTCAGTCTGCAAAGGCTACAAAACCGCGTATTCCAAGTTGATCTCCCACCCATGAATTAACCTGGCCTAAAAACACTTAACCTTCGTGATTAGACGTGCCAGTGTTTTCCTGCTGGTCATGTCATAATCTGTATCTGTATTGCTTATTTAACACGCGGCATTTGAACCTCATAACAACTAACGACATCGCAAAAATTTGTAAGCCATAAACCCGTCTAAAACGGACACACTGCCTTCCGAATGCACAGAAAAGACGAGAACAACTGTACGTAGAGGTAAGTGAAGTTTATTTCTACATTTACAGCTTACTTTAGCATTTATAAGCTCAAAGTATATTTTCCAATACAAAGCCTATAAGTCGTACACCGAGCTTGGGCTGCCTGTGTGGGAAAGAATGTTAATAGCTCGTCGTTTTCAGAGTAAAACATCGTACTTTTTAGCCAAGAAACGTCCGTCTTTGGTTTTTCAAATTTTGTTGTAATATTTAACTGAATATTTACATTTCATTTGTCGGGTTCCCGAGAAACGTATCTATTTTGACTTCAGGGTGAACTCTTTACACAATCGCGAAGTTGAGTGGCCACACAATTGCGAAGTTGAGTGGCCACTTAATTGAAAATCTAAACATCTGTGAGATAAAAAAAACAGACTTGCGAATTATCACAAATCACAATGCTGACAAGCACAAAAGTAGAAGAAATGGTTAAAT
>OX421446.1:53003479-53005979 GCA_949126865.1 Montipora capitata
TCTAGCGGTAAGTAACTAACGGCAAGGTTTTTTGGCACTAAAAATTTTACAGCCTCACGTTTAAAAGCACGAAGTAGCTTTCTATATCCACCTTCTATGTGCTAGTTAGATTTTTGAACTCGAATGAATAAAGTATTTATATTTCTTGGGCGATCAAAGTGATACACTTCCACTTGACAAAAAAACAACATGGCGGCATCAAGCCGAACTCCTTGCTAAAGTTTGAAAGCCAGAAAACCTGAAACTGCAAACGGCTAACCGCAAACGGTAGTTTGCGGTTTGCAGTTTCCCGCGAAAAACCTGATGCTAAAGGTCTCTATTAATTGCATTACAATGTAACCTAACGTGGATGGGAGGCAAATTTCGGGTTAAATTACAAAATAGCCCGAAATTGCCTCGCATCCACGTTAGATTACATTGTAATGCAAATGAAAAAACTAAGCTTGAAAAGGGCTAATGGTCGGTCAGATATTGTTATGTGTGTTGATGATGTCATCAATATGTCGCTTGAAGGTTGCGGTGAGTTGTAGGCATCGGTTTAGTGGTCTCTGTTCTAAGTTAATTAACCAGATTTTTAGTACGATCCCTTAGTAGCAATTAACACTCTTATGTAACTTATTCATCCGAGTGCCCGTCGATTCTTTAGCAAAGTTATTGATGATGTAACCACTTCTCGTAGCTAGTTTGCATTCAGTCAGTCTTGCGTTCAGATTTCTGCCTGTGACCTATGACCAACCACAAGAGTATTTATACCATCTATTGAGGTTACACAAATCACTTGACTTTTCTTCCACTCAAGTTGTAGAAACGTCAATAGAGACCTTTAGCATCGGGGTTTTCGCGGGAAACCGCAAACCGCAAACTGCGGTTTGCAGTTAGCCGTTTGCAGTTTCAGGTTTCCTGGCTTTCGAACTTTAGCAAGGAGTTCGGCTTGATGCCGCCATGTTTTTTTGTCAAGTGGAAGTGTATCACTTTAATCGCCCAAAAAATATATATACTTCATTCATTCGAGTTCAAAAATCCAACTAGCACATAGAAGGTGGATATAGAAAGCCACTTCGTGCTTTTAAACGTGAGGCTGTACAATTTTTAGGGGCAAAAAACGTTGCCGTTAGTTACTTACCGCTAGAGGCCTTTTCCGCGGTTAAAACGTGAACTGCAAACCGCAAACGCAACGGCAAGACCTTGGTCATGTGATATTGTGCGGTTTGCGGTTTCCCATGAAAAACCTGATGCTAAAGGTCCCTAATGTTACCCCAAAACAGTCCTTCTCAGGACAACACCAAACCGGACGATTGTACTTGACTTAGTTAGAGTATCTTTTCTTTCAGTTAAAAAAGAGGCACGTTACTACGCGAGTGAACACGCTCCATCCGAGAACTGTCTTTCCAACAGCCGATTTGTACTTGTAAGGGCTCCGATGATTTTTACCTTTTTCATCCTCATGTAATCTGCCAAGTGCCTCTGATGGCATCTCAACGTCAGAGGAAGCATCTGTTGAAATGATAAATGGTCAATATTAAATGAGCTTAAAGTGCACATGACTCGGAATTTCACCACCATCTTAAAAAAAAAAAAAAAAATCCAATCAGTAATGGGCTCAAAAGCATTTCTGTACAAAAACCGAGATCATATATAAAATCCGATGAAACCTCACGTATTTTCAAGGATATGAAACAGAAACCTGGGATCGAGTTGAGGATTTTGACGCCATCAGTTGTGTAAAGATAATCACATTCTTGAAGCCGGTAATCATTATGCATTGAAGATTCTTTTAAATGTCGGAAACGACTTAGCTAACCACTCTGTATTGTCCATAATAATAATAATAATAATAATAATAATAATAATCAAAATTTCTATAGCGCCATTTCTACTAATTAACCAATAGCGCTTAAAAAGGTTGCTAAAATATGTAGAAATTACATCATAGTCTAAAAAGAACAGCTAAATAAAAAGGTCTTAACTCTTCTCTTAAAAGAACTTAGGAATGTTGTAATTCTTATTTCGTCTGGTAAATTGTTCCAGAGCATAGTTAATAGATGTAGACTGGTTATGAAACTCGACAAGTTTCTTTGTTTCCTGTTTTTGCATTGTTCGCTTTTTTGGCCTTGACCCTGCACAAAACCCGACAAAAACACGCTTTTTTCGGCAGGATAACCAATCAAAAGCTTCGACTAATTTATTCGAAATTAACTTGCGAACCAAAAACAAAAGATTGTGCAGGGTCACGGTCGGTTCAACATCTAATTGCGATTGTATTGTTCCTGCTTTTGAAATTCCCAGGGTTTCATAACCAGTCCCTAGATTAACAATGTCCAGAGCAAGGGAGCAATGACTGTAAAAGCGCGCTTTCCATAAGACTCAAGATTATCCATAGGGTCTACTAACAAGTTCTTGTTGGCGGAACAGAGTGTTCTCCTTGGTGTATATTTAATTAAAGAGTCTGATAGACATTTAGGTCCAATTTCGTGATAGGCTTTAAAAGTCAAGATCAAAA
>OX421446.1:53015979-53033479 GCA_949126865.1 Montipora capitata
AACGAATAAAGTTCTTCATTTACTTCTTTAATAAGTTCAATGGACACCGAAATTAAAGATGCCTTGCACATAATTTTGGGTATGGCGAATGATTTTACTAATTGTATTCTACCAATGAGCGTCAGGCCCCTACACTTCCACATATTCAATACCTTTTTGATAGATTTCAGGACAGAATCAAAGTTAGCTTTCCTTCCTCTTACACTGTTATAATCAAAATGCACACCGAGAATTTTAATAGAAGTTTTAAATTCATGAGGGAACCACACGTACTCCGAATTCCACGTGCCTAAACCAAAACATTCGGCCTTCTCCTCATTTACTTTGAGACCAGAACATTGTGAGAATTTACTAAGGCAATCTCGTAAACAATCATAAGAGGATCTGTTACGGAGAAAGCAGGTCAAATCATCTGCAAAAAGTGTCACTTTAACCTCGGAATTTTCAATTTGAATACCCTGAATCTTGTCATTTTTCTGAATACTGCATGCCAGAATTTCTAAACCTAATATAAATAGAAGAGGCCGCACACCTCGACCAACTTCAAAATAATCTGATGTAAAACCATTGTTGATAATACAACTTGATATATTTGAATACAATGTACGGATACATTGAATGAAAGATGGCCCAAAGTTGAATGCATTGAGAACTTTTAAAAGATAAGTATGATCCAAAGAGTCAAACGCTTTTTCAAAGTCAATAGCAACAAGAAAGCCTGACATTTTCGTTTATCTGGTGTATTCTAAAATGTCATCAATAGTTCTTACCGCGTCGAAAATTGACCTTCCTTTCACGTACGCATTTTGACTGCATCGAAGATTGGTTCCAATCGTTTGGCTAAAGTTTTAGAAACTATTTTAGCATCCACATTGATTAGGGAAATTGGACGCCAGTTTTTATCAACCTTTTGTCCTTGCCTTTCTTTTCCAACAAAGTAATTACGGCTTGTTCTTGAGAATTGGAGAGCTCGCCATGAGCATGTGCATAATTAAAACAATCAGTTAAATGTTTGCCTACTGTTGGCCAAAACACTAAATAAAATTCAACCGTGAGCCCGTCATTCCCTGGAGTTTTGTTCTTTTGAAATGTCTTTAAAGTGTTAAAACATTCTCCAACCGATAATTTTCCATCACATCTTTCCCTTTGGTCTGCGGTCAATTTCGGAAGATGTAAATCCCTCATGAATAAGTCTGTCAAAGTTTCACTATTCTCATTTATACTTTTTTTATAAAGGTCCGAATGGAAGGAATGCAGTTCTTTCATAATCTCATTAGGATTTGAAGTTGAAGATTCATCATCCTTACATATCTTCCGAATTGAACTTTTCTTACCCCTGGAATTTCCCAAATTTAAAAAATATTTGTTGCTTTTTTTCTCCTTGCTCGTACCAGGTGGCTCGAGTTCGTATTATTGTCCCTTGGGTGATGTAGTCATTCTGGAGCTCAAACTCTGTCTCCAAAACCTCAAACATGTTCATATTTTCTGGCGAGGGATCCTGATCACACATTTTTTGACAGACATTGAGCTTAGATTACAATGCTACCATTTTTGACCGTCGCTCTTTGGCTTTTAGTTTACTGTAAGAAATACTTTCTTGGCGAATTCTGAACTTCATCAGATCCCAGAAAAGCCTCGGATCTGTAACTTCTTTGAATTCATCGTTCCATAATGGGTATTTCATATTAATCAAAGACACATATTCCTTATGATCTAACAAGCTTGAATTAAGCTTCCAAAAGGAGGGACCACGGGAACTATTCTCAATTCCGTTTATAGATAACACAATCGCAGAGTGATCAGATTTAAGTGATTGAATAACATCAACATTATCAATATCTTCCTGCATACCATTACTTACTAGCCAGAAATCGAGCCTCCTTTGGATCACGGGTGTCTTCTGACGCCATGTAAAACGTTTTACATTTGGGTTTCTAATCCTCCATATATCAATTAAATCCTTAGCAAGGTATATGCTATCAATGCACTCAACCGATTCTTTTCGTTTTGGGTTTCGGCCATTTCCATCCAGATCAGGGTCGAAAATTACGTTAAACTCACCACCGATTACGATGTCACAATCTTCCGCTAGACCATAGTTATCCAATTCTTCACGGATCTCCTCAAAAAATGTACATTGTTCGTTCGATTTGTTCGGGGCATACAGGTTAACAAAGAGAAAGGGATGGTCCTGGACAGCTACTTCTAGGATGATGAAACGGCCGTTTTTATCCACTTTTGTTGTTTTAAGTTCGAACTCTAAAGAATTCTTAATTAAAATGAGGACACCCTACTATGTTCCGTACCATGCGAGAAAAACATTTCCCCTTTCCATTGAGATTTCCAAATTTTCTCCACTTCTGGAGTACTATATGATTCTTGCAAAAAAACAAATATCCGATTTATTTTCATTAACCACCCAAACAATGCCTTTCGCTTCTCAAAAGATCGAATCCCTCGAGCATTTAGTGACAATAATTTAAAACTGATATTGTTAGGAGCCATATTTGCATAGTATTCCATTTAAATACCACCGAACAAACAAATAAATTCGTTGGTTGTAAAGCCAGCATTAAAAGAAATTAACCTTGAATTTGCATTTGACCCTTCACATAACAGATAACAAAATTTGTGCAGCAAATTAAATAAAAAATAAAAACATAAAACACGAAACACTGAGACCTTAAACAACATATTTTACAGTAGCCAGAAAAAACTGCTGGATCGAATCGAGAGATAAGAACACCGAACGGAACCCTGAAGCTAAAAAACAGATGGTAAATACCAATCGTGTTAGATGTCGACTCTCCAAGAAAGAAAAACTGCGGGCCTTATGGCTTTAAATATAAGCTAAAAAGCATAACAGTAGACAGATAACATTTTGGACGCCCTAAACACGTAATCCATATGGTCAATGTAACGTACCGTCCTCAAAAAAAAAAAATAATGTTGTACATTGCTATTTTATACAAACATACAATGTAAATTTCAATAACAAACAAAATTTTGTTAGCAAACACGAGTGTCAGTTCATAATGGTACCAAAACTCTGTCAATATAAAGCTTGTCGGGCTCTGCACGACTAAAAAATGCAAGCTTACCGGATTTTCTCGCCTCAATGAACTGCTTAAACTGCTCCTTGCGCCTTTTAACAATCTCCTTCGGCAAGTCCGCTGAAATGCAATCTCGTTCCCAGAGTCTTCGATCCCCTTGACCAGCGGGTCGGGTTACGAGAGACTCTGGGATAATCCGTTTGGAGAAAGTTTTTGATCGGTTGAAAGTCTGAGCATGAGCAATCGATTCGGCCACGACTGCCCCGAGACGCCAGGGGTTTCACAGAGTACCGTATGATCGTTAATGTTTGTTTGGATTGGTTCGTTGATTAGTTTGGAGCCAAAGCAAAGAGTGAAAACCTCAAATTGCCGCTGTATATTATTATGTGAATCCATAAGATCTTCTCGTACAGTTACTTACGTACATGTGAGTGTCCTGGAAAGGTGCGAGAACCTTTAGCAGATGAGTTTTTGGGTAGAGAAAGAGGTAATTACGGATGAAAAGAGAACTCGTTTGGCTTGTGACAGTGCTGTTGAACTCTTTGAGAATATCGTGGAAGGTCCGTCTCTCTGGCATGCAAAGCAATCCTTTCGGTAGGTTGAAAATTTTATTCGCGTTTCATTTGAGTTCATTACACTGCACTGTTCTCAACCTCCATTGGAAGAAGAGGCCAGATCAGATATAGAGAATCAAATCATGAAATGAAATGAGATGTACATCTCGCATCCAATGGAACTTGTTTTACATTTTAGGTTCTTAGAAAAAATGGAAACTTCAGTTGTTGACTTTGTTATGCAAATACTTAGCTTAACGTTTATGATGAAATAAAAAAAAATGTGATATAAAGCTTGACCATCCTCTAGAGCCTGTTACTTGTAACACTTAAAAGTCAGTTACAAAAATGACACCTTTCTCTTGAGTAATTAAGTACTTCCTTCTGAAGTACAAGTACCTTAACACACCACTACATAAGGAGTTTTTTTTCCGTGATTGCTCAGCCCACAGTATTAATTACAGTGGCGATTATTATTTGCTTATTGAAGCCACAGTGATCAAGTGTTTGAGACTTCAAAGGTTGGTTGACTGTACGAGTTCTGGCCCCAGTTGTTTGAAGGGTGGATAGTGCTATCCACTGGATAAATCACTATCCATTGGATAACTCAATTGGTTTTGGTAGTGTTTATCTGCTGGATAGTGATTTATCTGGCCCCAGTTGTTCTAAAGGTAGATAACGCCATCTACTGGACAAATCACTATACACTGGAAAGTGCAGTCGGTTCCACTATTACTTATCCACTGGATAGTGATTTATCTGGCTGATAGCACTATCCATGATTTGAACAACTAGGGCCTGGTGGGTAGCACTATCCACTTTTTGAACAACTGAGGCCAGGTCTTTATCCAACCTCTCTTCTCTGCCTCCTTTGTTTTTGAGGACAAAGGAGGCAGAGAAAAGAGACCCTGGGAACGAGGTTGGTCTTGATCATCTCTCAGTTTTCTCTAACTTTAATCCATGTTGCCTCTCTACATGTACCCGCATACAACTTAATACTGACAAATGTTTGATAGACTTTGTAAAAAATTCTGTGATTGGTTAGCATCCCACTTAATGGAAGGGACAAAGTTTTTGACTGCTTAACCCATTGACACCTCAAACGCCCTAGGATGACCCCAGTTGACGACTAGAATCTCCCTGGAATTAGACAGTAAAATCTGTCAAGTCTCACTCCCAGGGGTCAATGGGTTAAAGGGGATCAGTGATACCCCTTGTTACTCTACAGAAAACAGAGCTAAGTGCTGCCATCAGTGAACTACCTGGCTCATTTAGTTTCATTATCTAGACACAGACTTTATGCTTTTACAGTGTGTTTAGGAGCAACTTTACAGCAGGCTATATTTCCCATAAATATTTAACTATTTTGTGAAACAAAAGGAGATAAGGTTCGAATCCTCCTTACATGCGATTTATTTCTTTTTCTTTTTTTTTTTTTTTTTTTTTTCCAATAGCTTTATTCCCTTTTTTGTTTGCAATTTATGTTAACGTGAAATGCCACTTGCATTTAGTTTTTTTTCAGTGTCGCCTTGCTCAGTTTATTTTTTGAATGGGAGATGTGCTCTCGGATGATGTAACTTTTGAGCGAACGAGAGCAGATTTCGTGTCGTGATTACCCCATATACTACTGGTAACGCCAAGCAGGGGCTCATAGACAATCTTGGACAAAATAAAATGGAACAGAAATGCCCCCTCTCCCCCAAATCAAGGATGAAGGTGTGTGAAGGCCAAAACGCGCCATTTTCCCATCACTGATTTTGGGGGGAGGGGTGGTCTCAATGTTCCATTTAATTTGTCCAAGATTGTAGCTTTCACGTCCGGTTTAAACGAGGTCAATTTCTTTGTTACGGACTGAAAATTGCGTCTGGTTTTCGGAATTCAGGGGTTCTGGTTACTGAGGTTAAAAATAGAGAAAATGAGTGACAGAGATTTTGGGACCGAAAAAATGTCCGGTAAAGAGAGGATTCCGGTTTAATAAGGGTCCGCTTTAAATGGGTTCCACTGTACAAGAGTTTTAAACGATTCAAACAAATGATTTCGTCAGATTCGCTCTGACGAAGGGCTAACGCTCGAAACGTCAGCTTTTAGAATCTCTGTACGGTGGCCAATTTACATTATCAACTCCGTTGATAAAACAAAATTTTGGTTTACTTATTGTCTACAAGATGGCACACTCACTTAGCAAATGATGCAGCCAAAATACAAACAGTTTAGTCTTCTTTGTCAGAATGAAACAGGCTAAAGAAAAACAGTTCAGACCAATCATAAATAAACCGATGGTGACTTATGTTAAAAGGGAACATGAAACTGTTTAACAATCAAGTAAAATCGCGTTTAGCCCAGCTTTCACTTGCAAACGATTAAAAAAAATGCAAAGCGAGATAGCTCGCAGTGCTTGAACAGCACGTTGTGATGTCGAATGATGTAGCCCACCATCAATGAATCAACGCAGCGATGTATGAAACATATATACCTAGCATATATATGACATATATATGACATATAGCATTGCGTGAAATGATTTAAGCAAATGAGGAACAGAACAGCTCAAAAATAAATCGCTAAGCATTACATCAAAAGATTCAGAGGTTTATGAGACGGTTTAGTTAAAACACTAGATAGTCACGGTAGCTTGAAAGGGCTTTTTGGGTTGTCAAGAATTGGCGTAGCGTGACTTCAAGTTAAGGACGTTCGCGCGAAATTTTTTCAACATTGATTTTTTTCTGAAACTTTTACCACTGTAAGATGATGAGTTAGTTATGTCAGAAATGTAAAAAAAATGGGGGGTCACCGACTTCGTTTTGGATAGATCGTGCCCGGAAAAACACCCAAAATGGGACAAAATCGGGCTTCGTTAGCGAATAAGGCCAGTGTCTGTAAACCCAAATATATTGCAATTAAATCTTTGAAGTGAAATCTTCTCTGCCGAATATTGTTTAAGTGGACTTACTAAGTGAATTTAGTCAACTGGTGAGGTTCTTTAAAGATCAAGTTCGCATTTAGCGACCACAGTTTCACGCGCCTTGCAGCCGCAAGATGGCAGGATTTGGTGTCCCGTGAGCAGAAATCTTGAAATTTTTTTAACTTCCCACATTGATTTTTTGTTCATTTTTGGACAACATGGAGATAATTGTAAATAAAATCCGTTTCTGGAAAGAAAAATAGGGGTCACCGAACGTCCAGGACGGTAAATCCAGGCAAAGCTGTAGCAATGGCCTTTTGCCCTATTATCTCTCATTTTATTATTTAGCGCGCGCGCTCGTGTATGACGTGGCGTGTGAATTTGCGTGCGCAGTAAGGATGCGCAAAAACAATTGGCGCGAACGTCCTTAAGTCGCCTAATGGAACAGCGATCTGCTGGGGGCATGACGTTAAAGGCGGCGAAATACGAGATACAAAAACCCTCAACTTGGCGCGCAACATTGTTTCGTTGCAAGTTTGGGTTGATGTCTCCCGTTTTTCACCTTGCATGATCAACTTGTCGCGCAATAAAAACATTTTTTGCGGGTTGAAGAAAGTTGTTGCGAAAAGTAGAGCGCGGATCTACTCTGAGCAACAAATTTTGGCTTTGTTGCTCGTTTTTCATCAAGCTCACAACTTGTCGTGCAACAAATGTACTCGTGTACTAGTTAATCAACCAATCAGTGCCCTGCATTTCTTCAACCCGCAAGGTGAAAACGCGAAACATCGACCAAAACTTGCAACGAAACAATGTTGCGCGACAAGTTGAGGGTTTTTGTATCTCGTCTTTCGCCGCCTTTAAAGGCCTTTAACTAGTACACGAGCAAATTTGTTGCGCGACAAGTTGTGAGCTTGATGAAAAACGAGCAACAAAGCCAAAATTTGTTGCTCAGGGTAGACCCGCGCTCAACTTTTCGCAACAACTTCCTTCAACCCGCAACAAATGTTTTGTTGCGCGATAAGTTGATCATGCAAGGTGAAAAACGGGAAACATCGATCGACCCAAACTTGCAACCAAACAATGTTGCGCGCCAAGTTGAGGGTTTTTGTATCTCGTATTTCGCCGCCTTTAGCAATGTGAAATTTGGCGCGAAAATAGAAGCCTCTAGTCTACTCAAGAGCCTTCAGTGAAAGTCTCAACATCGCCTGAAAGCTTTTCAGTTCGTTGTTTTGTTCCGGTAAGTTCCTTCACTTGAGCTATCTTGATTTGATCTTCCATAAAGCGAGCTGTGTTAAATCAATTTGTTAGGCTAATTTTACCGCCGGAGCTATATCTCACTGAAGGATTATTTTCTTCTTTATCTTAACGTCTGCATCAGAGCACATTTGATCATTTGATGTTTCAAAACGTTTCGGTTCAAGCCATCTTGTCATGTTTTCGGTTCCTTGACAATTCTTACATTACACAGAGTGCCTTTTCGTTTCAAACATGACATTGTCACTGAGGCGATGATTCAGAGCTGACCATGAATCAAGTCAATAGGCCATCGTAAACAATGTAACCTTCATCAACGCGTGTTGTAGCCTCACAGGCAAAACAAAATGCGTGACCAGCTGAGGGATACAGTTTTCGTTTGTTTTCACGGTCAGGCAATGAAAATCCAGACCTGTTTTCTGTTGTTTGTAGGCATTGCACTCAATGTGCATTCCAACGTTGTATAATGGTATTTTGCCAATATTTATTAGATTCCCTCAATGAAATAACTTGAAATCTTGGGCGTGTTTCAGATTAAGTTTGAGAATGACGGTTCTTTGCGAGGCTGCTTTGGAGAATGGAGACGTCTCTTTAGAAATAATCGATTTAATGGATCAAGGTCGGAGACTTTTAAACATAGCATTGGAAGATCAACGGTCTTTCTGTCGGTATGAACCACCGGCAGTGACGGAACAAGGAGGCAGGGGAAGACCAAATCTTGCAATTTCCGAACAACAGCTTGCTTTTTCAAAGGTGGGAAGTTTTCCTGTTTCTGAGTTCTACTTCTACTTCATTAATTGATAAAGCGTATCAAACGCATCACATCAATATAAAATAATACATAAATGATTAATACAAATAACTATCAATCTGAATAAGAAAAGTTATATACAAATAAAATAATACTAAACAATTTATATTATAAAATAATTTCAAAACCAATTCCCAGCTTCAATGAAGTGGTCACGTAGAGTGGCCTTAAATTTTAAATTTTCGTCTATATTGACAATATTACCTGGAAGTCTATTCCCGCCATTGATTGATTGACCATGGAAAAAAGCTGTTTGCGTGCTGATTACAATTTCAGTGTGGTCTTAAAAAGGTTTTGGTCTTTCCACACCTTAAAGTACGACGTAAAGTAAAATACAAATCCCTCTCGATATCAACCGAGACAACCGAGAGAGAATTCGTCTACCTTCAAGGGATGACCACTCCAATTTATTTAACATATTAGTTACTACTCCTAGTTCTTTTCTGTCTTTTGAATAATATTAAAACAAAGCCTAGCTTCTGAACGTTGGATGATGTCAATACGATGTATGTCTTTTTGTAAATATAGATACCAAGTAGAATTTGCATATTCTATCTTAGGCCTTACCAGACTTTTATAAAGCTTGGATTTACAGGCTGTAGAAGCATTTCTAAAATTCCACCTAATAACGCCAAGAGTCTTCTTGGCTCCTGATGTTGTATGTGCAATATGCTCTGATCATTTAAGATCTTCAGAAAGTATAACACGTAAGTAGGAATGGTGATGAACTCTAGTCAAAATATGATTATTAAGAACATATGTTGCATCCAAATTAGTTTTCTTAGCGGAAAAACAGATGGTATGACATTTTTCAACATTAAAGGACATTTGCCAGTCTCTTTCCCATTTAGCTAAAGCATCTAAATCTTTCTGTTCGACTTCACAATCAGCTGGACTATTTATACTACGATATAGAAAACTGTCGTCTGCAAACAACCTCATTGTTGATGAAATACATAAAGGTAGGTCATTAATGTAAACCAGGAAGAGTACTGGTCCCAGAACCGTGCCTTGGGGGACTCCCGATGTCACAAAACACTGAATTGATAAAACTCCCTCCAAGGCTACCTTTTGTGTTCTCTTAGTAAGAAACACTTGGATCCAGGACAATAAGCTGCCCTGCATTTCATAATGGCTTAGCGTATAGAGCAGCCTCTGATGATGTACTCTGTCAAAAGCTTTAGAGAAATTTAATATGAGGGCATCAACCTGTTTGTTTGTTTGTTTTTCTTTTTCAATTTTGAAATACTGAAAGTTCCTTGTAAGGACTCATGTCGAGTTTACCTCAGTAAAAGTAGCCTGGTCACCACTCTCAGTCGGTACTTTTAAATGACACAGCAATAAGCAAGTTGCGAATTTTACAACAACAACAGAATAGAGTCGACGTTCAGAAGGTGAATAATCTGCATTTCAAAGGAAAATTCATGTTATTCCCCTGGACATCGTTTCTGTTCTTTTGTTCATGTTCATTGGGCTCTTTACAGTTAGCGATCACGTGGTACAAAAACCGCCCTACCTGAGACCAAGATTGCGCACAAGGACAAAAAGAACAAAGGAAAAGTTAGATTAAGTTGTTGTTGTTGTTTTTGTCTTTTTTTTGGATGGGCCAATGCGCAATTTGCGCTCCAGAATGGCGACTCTTGTACCATGTAATTTCTTTCACAGAGAACAACTTCACCTTTACAGTCATGGTGTTAACACGATTAGCCAATAAAACGCGAGCTTTCTCTTCATTGTAAGATACTTGTGTGCTTTAATATAATTCTTCTCTACTACATTAACATTTTTATTGCAAAATTTGACATTATCATGATTTCTTTTTCATAACTTTCATATCTTGTTTTATGTTACACAACATGCGTGTTTTAGCGGTTGGTGACCACTTTTTCATCATTTTGAAAATTAATAAAACAAGTTGTTTTAAATTTGGACATTTCAGCAATATCTATATAATGTAACAGAACATTACATGGCCGCTTGGGAATTTGTATTTCACTCAGCCAAACACGGAATTCTTTGTAAACGGAATTCTGCAATTTAGTGTAGTAACTGCTCCGTTGACGAATCAAACTCTTCTCTTGTTTGTTGACAGGTTCCAAAACTATCGAGGGCTACCTTGCCGGCTTCCCAAGGCTTACGATCGCAGTGTTGGCGGCTAAGGAATGCCATAAAGTCGATCCCGTTGGTCTGAGGTTAAGATCTATGAATAGTGTCCGGCGACGTCAATACAACGTTCGTTCCCCACTAGTTCTGAGGCCTATGGAGTTAGGGTGGTTTAGCGGTTATCAACCGCGCCTCCCACCTCAGTGACCCGGGTTCAACCCTGGCTTCGGGTCGCATGTGGGCTGAGTTTCAGTGGATCTCAACCTGACTCCGAGGGTTTTTCCCCGGGTACTCTGATTTTCGTCCCTGCTCAAAATCGACTCCCAGTCAATTACATCTGGCTTGGTTTGCGGTGCTCCGAGATCACACATGGATCGTATGGCGGCAGCCGTGCAGCGCTTTCACATGCATTCGGTCCGATCCCGTTGAGCTGAGCCCTTGTTGGGAGCGGTCAACTAAGCACATTGACATCGACATTGACATTGATATTTACATGGACAGGAATCATAAGCTTATACAGTACTATTTGCAATGAGTTCCTCGGTGTTTGGCGAATGTTCCGTTACTTTCATGTAAATAGATACTTGATATATTTCTCAGCTATTGCAGCTATAAGTACCTTAGGAAAGGAGACATTTGATTTCTTTCTAACTATTTAGCGCTTTAATGGAGAACACATGAGCGGTACGAAACCCGCCAACTGGAAGGAGACAGCCAGAGTGTTGTTCACTTTTAAATTGAGGTGCAACTGGGTCCGAGATTCACTTCGTGATCATATTGCAATTCAAAAGCTTGCGTATAAATGTAGCGCTTTAACTCCGCATCCTCTCTTATCAATTTTAATTTCTGGTACAGTAGATCCACGAATGAAATCCCCTTTACATACAGAAAGAAGGAAGAACTCGCAGTTGTGATAATGATCTGTGGTCTTTTCTAACTTTTTAGCTTGCCCCATTTCTTGGAAGGGTGCATAGCGCTATCCACTGGATAAATCACTATCCACTGGATAACTCAATCGATTTTGATAGTGTTTGCACTCTTTGAACAACCGAGGTCAGATGGATAAACTCTCTCCTGTTTACCTGGCTAAGGTGTTCAAAGTACTCTGAGGCCACGATATCACTCTTTTGCGCAATTTGTTGCATTCCAAGAATAAAAAAATGCAATGGTAACTGTTCGTAATTTGTGGTTATTCCAAGAGAGCACAAATTTTGAAAGGGCGTCTTTGATTACGGGTAGGTAATTGGAGATAAAACAAAAAGGCTGCTCCTCTATGTCCGGTTTAGACGCCCACAGTCTTCAAGAGATCGGAAAAGGTCGTAGAGAGGGAATAGAAATAACTGGTACACATGTCGCCAAAACCTCTCCATGCGTGAATTGTGCGCACTTCTTCGTGTAATGAAGCTTCCTCTCCCGGAACCCCTAGAAATGTGGTTCAACATATAATGCGCTTCATCTCTATATTCCGCCCCCATATCACCTCTCAGTCTTGATGGCAATCCCCGTTCAGACACTGCGCTCTTAAAAAGATGCAGGACTGTCTCTAAAGTGTTATTTGTACTGCATCTTAGGTGAACGACGCAGCGGCTGTAACCGTCAATGCAAACGCGAACTACAACCGTGATTTGTAGCTCACGGTTGTATTGACAGCCTCGGTTGCTGAAAGAGTGGATAACACTATCCACCCGATAAATAAAAACCAGCAAAACCAATTGAGTTATCTAGTGGATAGTGAATTATCCAGTGGATAGCGCTATCCACAATTCAAACAACTGGGGCCTGTTAAACCCCTTGACTTACATTACCTTGGAGACCCTTTGTACTTTATGATTTAGTACAACCATCCAGTGATCCCTCCACCCTATGCGTTTTATGATCAAGAGGATAGGGGAGTAAAAACTGCAGACAATGATCGATTAATGAGAAACAACTATAGAGCTTGGTTGGTTAGTCTGTGTGCTTTCCATTGACGGCTTAAACAGGGCGGATGTTGACTTTATTTAACGGGTTTCCGTAAAATTCTTTTAGGAGAAGCTGGAAGTATATGGTGTTGATCCTATGACTTTATTGAGAAGCGATGCTCTACCAGAAGCAGTTATTGTTCCCTCGACAGGGTGTCCTTTAGATGCAAACTCGTTGGCCGTTTCTAAGGAAATGGTATTGAATGCAAGTGAGAGATTTCGAGGCAATGAAAGGTATAGACTACGAAGAGACTAACACATACCGTGCATTTTACCTTTCGATACACCCATCCGAAAAATTGGTTTTTTCCCTGAGCGGGACTCGAACCCACGTCTCCCTGATTACTAGTCGGACATGCTAAGCCACTACACTATCAAGGCCACCACGCTGGCAACGCAGCAGATTGATGGGGCGACTTTAGCAACGTGGGGGTTCCTAGGGCCCAACTTTTCTTCACTTGAGTGTATATCTTTGCCTCTATAACCCCAGACAGGGCTTAGAACACAAGTGAGAGATTTCGAGGCAATGAAAGGTATAGACTACGAAGAGACTAACACATACCGTGCATTTTACCTTTTGATACACCCATCCGAAAAATCGCTTTTTTCCCTGAGCGGGACTAAGGGCAAAAACATATATATACACTCAAGTGAAGAAAAGTTGGGCCCTAGGAACCCCCACGTTGCTAAAGTCGCCCCATCAATCTGCTGCGTTGCCAGCGTGGTGGCCTTGATGGTGTAGTGGCTTAGCATGCCCGACTAGTAATCAGGGAGACGTGGGTTCGAGTCCCGCTCAGGGCAAAAACCAATTTTTCGGATTGGTCTATCGAAAGGTAAAATGCACGGTATGTGTTAGTCTCTTCGTGGTATTGAATGCCCAAGAAGAAAATCCATGGACATTGTACATATCTTTATGCAGTTGAGACAATAGATAAGCTATAAACATAATTTAAATCCACGTTTCGCTAATTTAGAGCAAGATACGAGTGTATTCGTTAAAACTATATTCAAATATCTACGTGCATGCATGTATGCTTTTCATCGATCTATCATCTTGTGTTCGATGAAGCCCGTGTCTTGTCAAGTATGCAACAAAAGAGGAAGATAATCTATAATTTAGACCACGGTGACGAAACAGCAGTTAAAGAAACATTCGCTGATTTGGTTAAAATCGACATTACTCTATCTATTACCGTGACAGACAATCTCTTTTCCCTCGGACTCGATCAGAATATGCAACACACACTGATGTTTTAACAGATTACAGATACGATACCAAGCAGGAATCCAATAGGCCACTTGCACTAAGAGGTCATGTGACATCGTTTTTTATGAAAATGAAAGTTACATGATTTTGCCTTCGAAACACTATTAGTGGGTCATCTCTTAAACAAAATAATAGTGATTTGGTTTTTCAAACCCGCACCATTTGCTTAAAATGAGAAAGTCCGTAACAGGTCACGTGACCAAAACTTGATTTTTTAAAATTATGAATTACCGCTTTCTGACACAAATTTTGCACTTGAACTTCAAGGAAAATGTTGAAAAGATGATGTGGTAACGTTTATGGCACATCTGAACTCAACTATCACACATTTAACAAGATATAAGCAAAAAGTAGTTTTGGCCGCCATGTTGGAGGGCAAGAGTATGCCCTCCAACATGGCGGCCAAGACAAATCATGCTACTTTGTTGAAAAATCAAAGTACCATAAAATATCTTCCTTAAATGCGTTTCGTCTCAAATTTCGCGTGTAAGATAATTTTTATGTGTTCTGTCAATTTTTGGCAACAGCACGATTACAACTCACTGTTTAAGGGAAGCATTGGTCACGTGACCTCTTAGTGCAAGTGGCCTATTTAACCGTGAATGCTGCCTAAAGCCACGTGCAAACGGACGCACCATTGTTGGCCAACAAATCCCAACATTGTTGAGTGTTATTTGTTGCGTCCTTTTGCACAACCTGTTGCATGTTGTTGCGCGTTGCATGTTGGGAGTTGTTGCATGAAGTTTGACAAACTCCCAACATTTCTTTTGTTCCGTGATCGCCGAAGCGTAGCGCAACGCCGTTGGATCCGTTTTACACCAGCTCTTCCAACATTGTTGGGGCCACGCACGCGCGTTACATATGCTCTCCATGAAGATAGCATTGCATTAACATGTTGAAAACAAGATGGCAGTTCACAAAGTCTCATGGGTCGTATCATTTCCATAATACGCCGCATGTCCTTGCATTGTTAGCAGTTGTAACGTCCGTTTGCACACAAATTGCCAACACCGTCCCACATCTGCAGAACCAACAACTCCCAACAGACTGCCTACAATGTTGGAAGTTTTAAGCGGTGAATGAATGGCTAGGGGTTTTTCAGGGTCAATAAACAACACTTTGTGGGGGACTTTGCCAGACTGCTTTTATAGCGCAAATGGCAGCCGTGCAGTTTACAATCTTTACTGAATAACAAGTAGTTTTTAGACAGTCAGGTGCACCCATAACAGAATGAGCGAGAGACCAACACATCGAACGTCCCCTACTCTTCTCGAACAGTGCGTGGGTTCTTTAACGTCCCATGCAAGTCATATGAGACGGGGCCTAAGCTTTATGTTCCTTGTCCAAGAGGACTAGAAAGTCTAACCATTTGAAGATGTCATAACAAATGCAGCGCTCTGTCGTAAGTTATTTACAGACCATGAATGTTGGTCCCGTAAAACTGAGCCAACCGATCGGCGGTTGATTAGGAGCAGTTTCAGAGTAAAAGTAAAGCCAACAGGTCAGCGGTCCATGTGGTTGGTTGTCGAGAAAGTATTGATAGTTTACCGTCAGCTAAAGTGCTCACGTCCTGCACATAACTTCAATCACTACAAGTGCTAAGCTACTCGGGGCCATTATTAATAACAGTTTAACCTGGCGGAATTAACGATCACATTGAGGAGTTAGTTAAGAAAGCTCGTAGGAAGCTATATTTCCTAGTTCAGTTAATTCAAGCGTGCGCGCATACCCGCTAAAGAACTAGTAGCACACTACTGCACATGCATTAGATCATCGCTGGAAATTTTTTCCAATCAGATTCCTTGTTCGCAAAACCAGTCTCAATTTCCCGGGAAATGAAAATATATTTACAACCATCGAAGAGCTGTGGAATTGAAATGTCCAGCGAAGTGAAACGTGGCCGAAAGTCAAAGGAAAATAATCCAAATGAAAATTGTCGACTCTACTCCATTTCTCTTAGAGTCAAATACGGCTCGGGGAAGTTCTTGAGCTGTGTGAGCTTATTCATGCCATCCAAGAGAGCGGGATTTCAAAATGGGCTTGCTCTGAATGCAAAATTATCCTCGATCGAGTTAAACGCCGAAAACTCCGAGCAACTCTAGAGTGTGTTATGCAGTCTTTGTGCCCCAAAAATAAGAACTCTTTGATTTGTACCAGTCAGTAGAAGGACAAATCAACCCAAAGGAATCAACCACACCAGCTCTGAAAAGAAAATCAAAACCCCCGACTCCGGTAAAAGACACAGAAAGCGCCAGTGGCAGTCCAAAACGCGTGCAAAGTCCACTTCACAAATCGTCTTGGATTCACTCTCGGAGAAAACCAACAATTAAATTACAACATGTCGCGCCTTCCAAATACTGTAATTTTACCGTAAAAACACATCCACAATCGCTCGCCAGCAAGCTCTTGTATACAAAAGGTTTCAAAGCAATTAGTCTCTGTCAGCGGTCAGCGGTTTCGTAAAGGAGGAAATTAAAAAAAGCGGCAGGTCCCCTACAAGTTTGTGCTGGTCATAATGCAGGAGCGGAGGCCGCGATACATGCAATGAGCCAAGTGTTTGAAGAAGAAGGAACAGATGGGATTCTGTTGATCGATGCAAGTAACGCTTTTAACCGAATGAACAGGTCAGCGGCTTTGCACAATATCCAGATCACGTGCAAAGAAATGGCGCTCTATGTAGTAAACACCTATAGAAGCCCACCTAGACTGTCTATGTGCGGTGGAGATGAAATGCTTTCACAAGAAGGCACTACGCAGGGGGATCCCCTGGCTTTGCCATGGTATTCAGTCAATACATCTATAATGATTCAGAATCTGAGGGCGCACTGCCCGATGGTTAAACAGGTGTGGCTTGGAGACGGCTCCGCTGGAGGAGGGAGAATCGCGCAGTTGTACGACTGGTACAGGCAAATGAGTAAGGAGGGAGAAAAGTTTGGATATCTGGTGAACGGGTCAAAGAGCTGGCTGATTGTTAAGTCTGAGGCACTTGCAGATGATGCAAAGAGGGTGTTTGGAGATGAAGTCAATATAGCAACTGAAGGCCAGCCCTGTCTAGGAGCAGTCATTGCGTCGCAAGAATACAAAGATCAGTATTGTGAGGAGAAAGTTCGCGTATGGAAAGAGGAAATCGAACCGCTCTCTCGAAATTGCAAGGAGTCAGCCTCACACAGCGTACATTGCGTTCACAAAAGGGTACAACTTTGTTTGGTCAATCAGAGCCTGTCCCTAAGGAGGAGCGTCGACTTGTCACCTTAACAACGATGCAAGGCTAGGGGGTCTGGGCATGCCAGATTTGAGCGCTGAGGCGCCACAACAATTGGCTGCCTCGAAGTCAATAACTACTGCGCACGTAGATTCTATCACATCGTAGAGTACACTTATGGCGTCAGGCGAAAGATCTACGGAGGAGCTTAAGAGACATCATCAGTCACTTAAGAGGCGCGTGACAAAGAGAAAATGGAAAGCATTGACTCAACTCTTTCCCTAGATCTGTTGCGACTAGTTAATTAATCGAGAGACAAGGGCGCAAGTTCTTGGTTAAATGCGATGCCTCTCGCAGATCAGGACCTAGCCCTGAATAAGCAGGAGTTCAGAG
>OX421446.1:53048479-53058479 GCA_949126865.1 Montipora capitata
GGTTTTAAGGTTCTGTGATAAAGAGGAGCCTTCCTCTTGCCTTCATTGCAACCGAAAATATTTTCCTGGAATACTTTACCATGTTGAGATTCCCGTTTATCATCCAGAATGAGTTTGTTTCAGTTTGATTCGTTATTATCAACCTCGTTCTCAGGGCTTTTCATCGCAGAGAGTAGGACGGACGCCCGTCCTACTCTCGGCGGTGACAAGACTTGGGATCGAGTTTTGATTCGTTATCAAACAATAATATGGGGTGAGTTTATAAGATAAACGGAATAATGAGGTCAAAAAGGTTTAGATGCATTAAGCCTGAGAATTGATGCAATCTTTATATTGTTGCATAATAAGTGCGGGAGACTTATTCATTAATCTGTAAGTTACGCGTTCTACTCATTCTGGTTTTCACTATCGACGCAAGCATAAGTACAAGAGGCATACGCAAACTCAGTAGTTTGTTGTTCATTAGAGCCTTTTGTTTGAACAATAGACACTAATTAACAACAAGTAAATGCGCTTGAGTGTGTGGCTTGTGCTTATGCTTGCGTCGCTAGTGAAAACTAGGCTTAATGCATAGGTGCCAACCCCAAAAATTTGAAAATTATGAGTCGACTTTTATTTGAGTTGTTCTGGTTGACTTACAGATATCGGTTCTCGCAATTGTTTTACAGTGCGGTGGGGTCTTTAACAATCCATTACAGGATACGAGGATGACGGCTGATAGCGCGTGCACTATAGAAATCGCCTAAAACAGTCTGTTCGATGTTTGATCTTTGTTTTGCAATAGGATTCAATGATTATTTTAAATACGTACCCATGCGAATGAAGGGCATCTCGAGAACACAACACGATCCAAATCTAGTTGAGTAGACTATTGATACAGCTTGTCAAGTTCAAAGGGAAAACTGCTTCCCACTAATGCACACAGTACTGATCCTTCAGCTGCACAACATGTTATACTTCCTTGTGGCAGACTTCGCTGCACTAAGGAGTTGTGGTGGGAACACAAACTTGCGCGATGGGTCTCGCTGTTCTAACTCCATCTTAATGGTAATAAGGCTTCCAAGCGTCTCGGATGGATCGAGATTGGGTCGGAAAGGTGTCTTGTTTTTCCTTATTTTGGTAAAGACTGTTTCCTAGGCAGCATTTGAATGAGGCATTGTTAGGACCAATTTAGCTACTCGTGCCAATCTCTGGAACCTTAGCTGGCCATCGGGACGCCTCATGTTTCCCAGTTGGTTCCACACTGCATCAGCCTTTTACTTATCTTTGCAACCCAGGTTCAACTCTGATTCGTCGTCTAGTAGGAGATAGTCATTGAACTCTTGTGAAAGCTCTTCTAACTCCACTGCTGAGTCAAAAGGCAGCAATGACGGGCATCTGCGAATAAAACATACAAAAGAGAATATTGAATTGAATTCTACAGTGCGACCAGGAAAACCGTGAGCATCTTGTAAAATCGAATGGACCACTGACAGCTCAAAATCCTCTTGGAATCAGTTCTGGTACTAAAACATATTTTAAGACACTTAGACAAGCAGTTGGGATTCATTTGGAAGAAAATTTTCGATATATTTGAGGTTTAATTCACCTTTATCACTCGGTGGCCATTTTGGAGTCCTTGGGGAATAAAGGCTTTGTCTTTGCACTGTCTTTGCCCGTCCAGCCTCACATTGAATGAGAGGTTCGACGGGCAAAATCTTTTGTTTGGACATTGAGTGATATGGGTCTATTCCCTTAACAAGGCAAATTTCAGCTGTTCTTGGTTTTTCTTGTCGCACTGTAAATGATTGATTTCATAGAAGAATAACAAATATGTGAGATAATGACTTACCTTTGCACAAAATATTGTGGCATGTCAACCTGGCAGTTCTCACAACTGCGGAACTGTACAAATGGAGCATTGACCAGGACAGGGTCGTTTACTGGCAAATGTGTCATCGCGTACTCGAACGCAGTGGAGAAAAACCGCTTGACCCCACTCATAAAAACGGTTCTCGTCACGCGATGATGCATCTCCTTCTGCTAGTAAGCGGTTCAGGGTTGTTTTTTTTAAGGAACCCAATATCAAAATCAGATGCTGCAAAAAGGAGATAAAAGAATTGTTGTAAAACTTGCGCAACTGGAATACACAAATAAATCGTGTTGCATCCTATTGTCTTAAAGGACTAACTTGTTATACCGGATGAAACGATTTAGAAAAAAAATATTGTCACAACGCTGATGTAAACTTGATTACAAGTTGTCAATGAAAAAATCTCTCCGTTTCGATTCGTCCCAGTAGGGTTTTCAGCCCTTAGGTATATAAAAAAAATAAACGTCGACCCCTTGCGATTTCGCGAGGGTGTACAGAGGTTCAACAGTTCCAGAAACGACGGCAAGTAACAAAAACATCCCATATCTCAGCCCAAAAACCATCATGAGTAATAATAAATATTCCAATTTATAAAGAATCCAAATCAAATTGTCTCCTGATTTAGTATATAAAATGGTACCTTTTCCAGGGTCGAGCAACGCCCCACAGTTTTGGTCAAGTTCTACGCCGGGAAGGCTAGCATCATACCTTGCGACCACTGCTTGTTATCAAGGAGATCCTCGTGTGACTGCTTTCACTGTAGCTGGAGGAATAAATTTGTAGGCGAGTAGCTGCTGGAACCGCTAAAGCACCTGACTCGCTGCTCCGATCAGAGGTTCCCCTATCTGAAGGAACTGGTTGAGCTGAATAAAGATTTGCAGGGCGGACTGGTAGAATAGTACATATACCTCCGTCATGGGGTCTTGAAAGGCTGCTTGAAGCCTTTTAAATCGCGCTTGCGATGATTTCTCTGAAAAGAAGTACGACTTCAGCGACTAATATTGCTGCAGTGCACGGGTGACACACTTTGCTAAGCTGAGCCATCTGGTGCTGGCATACTTAATATCTTGGCGGCACTCTTGGTCGCAGAATCCCGAGTATTCGGCAAGTAGGTTCTTTCTTTTGCTGGAGTGATCGAACCAGTAGTACGGGTCAACAAGGATATCGGATACATCAAATCCGGTAGCTTCGGTGAAAGCAGATGCAGCAGCAGCAGATGTGTTGTGAACTAGTGGCATTGACAGCCATTGAAAAACACGTCGGGGTTCTTTTCTTGTACCATTGTTTTGATTGAGTGTCGATTCCCGATGTTCACATTAGTGTTGTCGACGCCTACTGCAACGCAATTGCTCCATGGAACGTCAAATAACGTCATACAACGGTCGATGGCATTGAAATATCAAGGGCTGTGCCGCTGGGAGTTATGCACATATCCAAGAGACTGGTCTTGACCTTACCCGCATTAACGTCAAAGTTAATATACGAACAGTAAGAGGATTCATCCTCTCCAAGCCTTTGTCATTTGACACATCTGTTGCAAGTGCATATGGGTATTTTTTTTTTTATGTCCTCAACAAGAAATTCCCTGAAACAAAGAAAAACGTTTTATTGAGAGTATTTTCCATATACTTTACCGTAGCCGGGACCCAAAATGTTGATCGTTACATGGGTGATTCTGTGGTCTTATGTTTCGCGTGTCACTGGCACAGGCATCAATTAATATCAAGCATAGGGGGTATTTATCTCTAAGGTTTCTCCATCTCATAGATTGAGCCCGTTTGTGCTAGTTAAAAGTAGAGAAACGCCTGAGATATTCTAGTAGCCAAGATGCACAACAAAAATCACTCTATCAAAGATGCGTACCTGAAAAACGGTTTTAGTGCACCATTTACTATGCAGGTTGTTTTAGTTTGTGCTGAGGCGAAGCTCTTGGCTATTTCTGAGTTGGGAAACATTTTCTTAAAAAGGGGGCTGAAGGTGTCTGCAGCTGCAAGCGGAATGTTGTGATCAACCAACGGAGCAGACATTTGGACCTCTGCTGACGTGACTTGAAAATTTAAAAACAGGAATGACGGTAATTTAGGATGCTATGTGTGTTAGAACACTTGAGAATATTTCAATCGTTTTTGTCTTGGGAAGAACAAAGATGTCAGCGCAATTACTTTTATCATAGTTAATAGAGGGGAATGCTTTGGAAGCTCGGCGAACATCAAAAGAGCAAACAAAGCAGCCAAGATTTAAATTAAAAAGTCCACAACCGTGCACAATCTTTTGTTTTGCGCTCATACACTATGCATGAATTACGTAACCAACACGTTTCTATTGGTTAGTTCCGCAGTATGGAGTAAACAACTATTATGTTTTGTGCACGGTCAAGGCCAAAAAAGAGAACAAAAACCAACAAAGAAATTTGTCGGGTTTCATAACCATTCCCCTCTATTAACTATGCTTTTATTATAGCAACTACACATTAAGTGGTATTTTGCTTATGTACAAACCTTGTCTTCATTGTTCTGTGCTTGAGCGCATGCTTGGAAAAACATTGTCTGGTTCTTGCTTCCCTTGGCGTTTTTCTTATGCTCGTCTCGTTGGATGTGCCTCTTTACGTCACCATTTCCCGTTTCCCACCGTCGACAACTTTTGTGCACAATGTGCAGCGGAAGCTGTGTTTGTCGCTCTTCACTGGAACATTACAAGGCCACGTTTGAGTCCATGTATGGTTGAAGCTGGCCTTATACATAAATGACCCAGTAAATTTCTTTTTGACGACTCCATCACTAACCTGTTGTCTTTTCTTGGGCGGAGGGCTACACTTAGAATTCTGGACTGGACGAGAAGATTTCCCCACGGCAAGAGATGCCGTTTTTGATGTTTCAGGCACCAGTGGCACAAAATATTTGGGGATCCATCCTTTTAAGTTGGTGTTACTGGTATGTGTCCACAAAATCGCCACTTCATTTGTACTCTGTTGAACCGTTGGTGTGATTGTGACATTCATGTATTGCCGATCAATTAGCGAAGCTACAATCATGGGGTATAAGGAAGATATGGCACAACCAATGACGTTACTAAGTGCGTACATCATAACATGTGCCACATGCTAGAATAGATTCCAGATTTAATTGTGTTGAGTACTCCGATATCACAGGCGTTTGAAATACGAACAGCTTTGGAGAGCCCAGGCTTGACGGACGAGGTGTCAAAGCTTGATTCAAACAGCTTGGCCATACAGGAGTCTAGACTGGTCAAACGTTTAAGATATTGGTCATCCAGGTAATAATTCTTTTTCAAGCAAAGCTCAAAAAATGTCCGAACCCACAATTCGATGTGCGGGTCCTGATTTCCAATAAGGCTAATGGAGACCGTCCTATCGGCTGAGTGGCCACTTTATCTCCTACTCCTATAACCCAAAAATTAATGACATAGGTAAGACTACTCAATTCCAAAATTCATGCTCGAAGTTCCAACCACTAGGGAGGCGAGCAAAGTACGCTGGATCCTCGAGCATGCTCCAAAATTATGCTTTGCTTTTTTGCTTTTCAATTTTTCTTGTAAATTTGCCAAAATATGAAACTAACCAATTTACAATCTGCAAAGCTCGTTTTTGGTGGCCGGAGAAGCAGAAAAATTCAAAAAGAACAAATGGAACAAACATTGCCTTTTTTCGCATAGTGCAGTGAAATGGCTTTTTCTGTGTCGCGACAGTAGTGGACAGCGCACACATAATTAGCTGAGTGTTTTGAGTAGCTGAAATCAAGATTTTCGTGCTGAAATCTACTTCCCAAATGCATTTCACAAACGTAGTCGCGAAAATTTGCCTTTAGCTGTAGAAATAGCTCTAACACAAGTTTGGAAATATAGAATACCGTCTAACTCTTATCTAAGATAAGTTTCCATGTGGATTTGCATTTTTGCAACTGATTGAATAAGAGAAATGACATAAAAAAAATATGTTTAGGGCTCCTCCTTGAAAAATATGAAAACACACGAACTTGCCGTTCGAACAGTCATTGAATCTCTGAGGGAAATGATATTCAGTGATTTTTCCTAACAAACATAAGTTTAAACGCAGGACCAGGAGTTCAAACTGGTCCTTGAAAAACAACTTACCGAACGAAGGACTTGAGCTTCCTCTGCACTTTTGGGAAACCTAGACGCGTAAATCCTAGAATTTCACACTGCAGGTGTGAAAATGTGTGGCCGCCATTGCTTCACTTGACTTCACACAGGAGATTGTGCAATGACTGGCAGGAGCTGGAAGTACAACTTTCCCGCCATTTGATGTGGTGGGAAAGTCTCGTGTATTCTCATCGTACATTGGCTTAAAAGCTGCTCCAATAGGAAGATTGCTTATATCATTGTGCAGGTTGCAATGCGAATTGTTAGCGCGTTCGATCTTATCTAGTGAGAGTTAAAGTCGTATTTGTGACACAAAAAGACAACAAGGAAGTCTGTTTTATATTTTACTAAGTATTCAATATTAATAGTGGACGTAAAAAGCGGGAAATTTATGTAGCAAAGAGGGAGAGCGGGAGACGAGGCAAAAAAGCGCCAATAGGGAGAGTAGGTATCTTTGTTAATGGCCAATTTCAAATCGCACTTCCTAACTTTCCTCTTTTCGTATTTAAAGAAATAAGCAATTCAGTGAGAATAAACTAAACAACCTGAAGAGACAGCCAGCACAAACCGCGGAAACAAATAGGCCATTTCCGAGTTCATGTCTGCTTCCTCTTCAAAGCGAGTGTAAGTGCAAAGTTTTTCTCACGAAAATTACTTCATTCACATTTATAGTAGAACTAATTACCAACACAAAAACTTCGCACTTAAACTCGCTTTGAAGAGGAGGCAGACGAGAACTCGGAAATGGCCTATTAATTTGCAGTAATATTTAAACCAGCTGAAGTCGGATCATTCGATCAAGACGGCGCCATCTAAGATCTCGTGAGTCCTCTGATCGACAAGCTTTCTAGGATCTTCATTTTGTCAAAAGAACATTGATTGCGCTGACGTTTTGGTTGGTCCAGAATAAAACGCTTAAGGCGTACACTACTTTTCTGGCTCACAATAAAAGCTTGTTCAAAATCATAGCAAGGTATTATTCGAGTCTTGCAGAGAACCGACCCAGAGAGCTTTTGCTTTCCCATGGTAAACACGCGGGCGCCCGTAAGTGCCGAAGCTATTTTAGAGTATGTCGGCTGACATTTATCACTCTATCTTGAAAAGGAAGACGTCTTTGGGCATAAAACAGTGGTTTCTTTTTCCTGGTATAGAGGCCAGGTAACAGACTAGCTTTTCCAAGCAAGCGCATGGTCGTTTCACAAATGGCATTTCCGTATATTCGAGAAACAGGGGGTTGATGTAAAGACATTTTGAATTGCATCAATCATTGGGAAGGTTCTTAAAGGGAAGATTCGTAGCCACCGTGCATTTCCATTTACCAAGAGACACGATAAACTAAAAAGAGGAGTGATCCTCGCACTCTATTTGTCCCTTATAGATACTGACTTCTTCAACAGGAATCGAACCCATGACCTCTGCGATGCCGGTACAGTGTTCTACCAACAGAGAGATGACTGAAGCCAATCAGTTGATAGCCACCTGAATTTTCCAGGTTTTTATAAGGAGACAATTTCTTAAGTTGCCCAAGTGTGAGTATCACTTCTCTCTTTCGTCTTTAACCCGTACTTCAAATATGCATTCATTTGAGATACGACAAAGATACTCGGAGACCTAGGGGTAGATAGTGGGCTAAGGGTGTCTACTATACTCGGGTACCGAGGGGTAGATAGTGGGGTCAGGGCTGAGTCTTTGACTCCCAGGAGTAATCAGCACGTAAATTCTCCTCATAATCTCAATAAAATGTTTGTCAAAACAGGTATTGAGAAAGAAGATAATTATCAGCTTAAGAGGTGTGGTTTTGATTTAACACCAAATTCTTATGACTACCCAAAAAAGAAATCTATGGTACTAGTTAGGAGAATAAACGTTTCGATCTTGGGAGTAAAAATAGGGAAGAACGTTTCGGTAACCTTACGGGAAATGACAGTGTGAGCCTAGAACTCGGGTTCAAAGAGGTTGCTATGGTAATCCTCAGGTAAGAGCATATCAGGACTCTCTTACACTCGCTGCTCCCGACAAGCAGAATAAACCGATCAAACTCTCTTGATAAATTGATTTAATTTGTAAACAAAACACTACATTTACACAAAGCAAAGTAATCGAGAAACTTCGTTGATAAAGAGAACCTTTGAAAATTATAAAAAAAGAAGATACCAAAAAACTATTTTTTGTTTCGCCTTTAAAACGCAGGTATATATAGATATCGCTTATATACAGTAAAAAAAGTCATTCAAGGGAACACTTTAATAAATTTACTTTAAAAGGATGTTGTCAGATTTGTTGAACCTGAATGTGAAAAGCCGCAGCAATCTTTGCAGCTTAGGAGAGCTAACAACATTAATGTGTTATTGGGTATCAATTAAAGCACTGAATTGAAACTACAAAGCATTTGCCTTAATTAAGGACGGTGCCTACTAATTCAAAGGTATTTTTGCGCGGTTTACTGAATATGCGGGAAAAGCAGATCTTAACAAGTGTTACTGAAATCCAAAACGAAAATTGGGGGTAACCGTGCATTTTTCGTAGATTATTAATCAACAATATTTGTAAAAAGCTTTAAAATACAAAGCAATGTATGGCGTTCTTTTCCAAATTGAAGCTTAATTATCTCTGAAAAATACGTGGTTACCCCAAATTTTCCTTCTGGGTATCAAGAGTACTTGCCAAGTTTTGCTTTCTCCGCATAGTTTTGAACCGCGCAAAAATATCCCTGTATTAATAAGAACCACCCATAGGAAATCCGAGTGTCTCGAGATGCGCATAACGTATGCGCAATAACAATAGTAGAAACCGTCCTTAAATATATAGTTTCTACTAAAATTCAGTTGTTATGAACAAGTAAATAAATTTATTTTACAAGAGTCTTGTCAGATTACAGCACCTGAATGTGAAAAGCCGCAGCATTCTTTGCAGCTAGGAGACCTGACAACAGTATGTAATTAATGTGTTGTTGATTCGTAAATGAAAGTACCGAATTCAAACTGCCATTTGCCTTAAATAATTTCAACTAAAACTCATTTGTTATCCTGCTCTCACATATTCAGGAGTACGTACTGTGCTCCAAAGAAAAGTAGAATTTTCACCAAAAAAGGTGGTTTAACAAACACTTGTAATGTTCAGAACTGGTTTATATATTATGACAGTAACTTGTAAATAGCCTTCTGTATAGACACATTCTTAATTTGTATGAACAAGCTACTGCAAAGTACTTCAATGACAAGAGTAAATGACACCACGGAAACACACAGTAATAAAATGGACGCCCACACAATAGACCTTATTCGCTTGTCAATACGACATTTGCATCATGACGCCATTTGACTACAAGTACCAGAATCCTTCAGGGTTTCCTTGTCTCGTGCTAATTAGAGTTAGTTATTTTTAGCCCACTGGGAATACAAAATTTAGATAAGGAAAGAAAAACAAACTGAATTCTGGTAGTTGTCGTCAAATGAGGCTATCGTTACCCCTATTCAATTCTCTCGGGGTTATTGCATTTGCATGATAATGTAGCATTCGCATTTAAATGATATGGAAATACTTGGAACAAAACATTTTATAGACGAGTTCACGCTCTTGATTGCATCATGGGTAATCAGGCCAACATGGCGGGAAATTAAAAGCAAAATATACTGTACATGACTTTCGGCTTCAAAAATCAAACAAATAAGTTCGTGTTCACAAATAAGATGAACTGGACTTGGTACCCATTTTTTAGAATTCCTAAATATTGCTTTTTTTGTCTCAATACATTCTCTGTAATTTCACGCCTAAGGAAATATAGGAAATGTATGGCAGAAACCCTTGTGAATAAAATAATTTCTACAATAGCCATTCTCTCCTAATTTATTCTGCCGCACCTTTGAGCGCATTTCTTTTGTTTTAAAAAATAAAAAACCCAAAATTGCATGTCATGAATACTTTTCATCGTTTTGAACTTCTTGCAAACATTCGAATTTCTCTCCATCTTGCCCTGATTACCCATGATGCACTCAAGAGCGTGAACTCGTCTATTCTCAAAGGATATCA
>OX421446.1:53063479-53068479 GCA_949126865.1 Montipora capitata
CTGAGGAGCAGGAGCACCTCTACTTTTGGGAAAGACTCGTCCCATTCTCGGTCTTGTTTAGTTGCCCAATCATATGCCAGCTTTTGACAGTAGGTCGTCTTTCCCATGCCAGGTTCACCCTCAATCAGGACAATCCGTGGATGTTGGCAATCTTCGTGTGATGTAAAAATACTTGTCATGTTGGTGATTTCTTTCGTCAGCGTTCCGCGTGTCTTTTCTTTTGTCACTAATTTAAGTCTGGTGAAAATGTTCTCTAGTTGGAAGCTGAACCCTTCACACCAAGGAACTGGGCAAACCACCCCTTCACACTTTTGGTAAATTTGTCTTATGGCTTCTATGATATCACTTTGATATGAAGAACTAGCTGCAAAACAAACACACACCAAGAAAATAGGGTCAATTTAGAAGTTGATTGTCTCAGAGTTACTAGCTTTTCCTTTTTTCAGGAGTGAGAGACGATTTCCAATTTTAAAGCGAAAATCCATCCCTTCCTTCTGGTAGACTATTCTCCTAGCTAATCCATCTTCAGATTAAGATTCATTATTCACACGAATAAAGTGTGCAAGTCAAGTTTCGTGAAAAGCTGAAAAGCTGGAGGGTCAGAAAATGACCATCACAAGCTAAATTTGATCCTGTGAGTTAATTTAGAGGTTTCAGTGGTATGCAAGCCCTCTTGGCTGATTTCCTACCTATCGCCGCTTTACAAGTCATTTCTGTTACCCACACAAGCAGAGTTTCTAAATGAACCTGTTGTCCTATCCACGTTTGTTTTCATACAAAAATTCCCACAAAATGTTTTGTACCGTCGTGCATAAGTGTTAGGCTTGCGTATCACAATGTTTAGAGGTAAGAACTAAAACAAGCACGAGTTAACATAAAACCAACACAATATTATAGGAATAATAATATACTCAAATTGAAATGCAGTGACAATTATAATGAAGTAATAAATTCCGGCACTTTAAAACCACGTTGGGCTGAGCAAAAAAGCTTATTTTTGTGCAACACGTTTTACTGCAATATTTTGGACATATTGATTTTCAAGATTGTATGTTTTTTTCGCCCCGTCGATTTCCAACATGGTCAAATTGCCTCTATCGCACTTATTTAAAGCTGCATATACCTTTCGTTCGATGAGAAGCCAGGGAAGAAGATGGAGAGCTTTCGCTTGTAAATAGGTCCTGACGTTGTTCATCTGTCAAAATCACATAACAAACCATACATGACTTAAGGTTGGCATACGCATAAACGGAGCACACGATACGAGCTCATGGTCAAATTGCCGTTAAGTCATATATACCTTCTCTTCGATGAAAAGCCACAGAAGAAGATGGGAAGCCTTCACTTGTAAATAGGAGGTGAGTTTGTTTCTTGGCAGAAACATCTGTAAAAGTCAAATACAACAAACCATACATTACTTATAGTAAGTTGGAATTCGCATAAATGATAAAGGGCATACACAATACGAGCTTATTTGAAGCTTAATCTCATTATTTCTGGCTCAACAACTCTTACCAGCAGCGAGCCATTTGATTGACCCTTTTGGGGATTCTTCTAGCTAGACAGCAGGCACCTAAACTATCTACTGTTGGTAACTAACACAACACATAAAAAGAACGTGTCTAAGTTTCGTTGTTTGGCAGACGTAAGACTGCACAAGCAGTATCCACAGTGTACATCAACACATTTCACGCGGTGATCTCATGGTTAGTGTGCTCGACTCCGGATCGAGTGGTCCAGGTTCGGGTCCTGGCCGGGGACATTGTGTTGTGTTCTTGGGCAAGACACTTTACTCTCACGTTGCCTTTCTCTACCCAGGTGTATAAATGGGTACCGGCGAATTTACGCTCGGGGTAACCCTGCGATGGACTGGCTTCCACTCCAGGGGGCAGTAAAAATACTTCTAGTCGTTTCATGCTACGGGAACCGGAGATAAGCGCCGGCCTGATGAGCCTTCTAGGCTCATAGCAGACTTTACCTTATATCAACAATTGCCAGAAAATCTGAATTCAAAGAACTGTTCTGTCAGCTAAATTTAGATTCAGATTAAAATTTGCTTCGGTTTACACTACTGTACCTGCGTGTTCCTTAGAGTCTTCCTCTTCTTTTCGTGCTTTCTTTAGTGAAGGGCCATGATCAGTCAAAGAGATATCTGTAAATATTTGAAAGTAAAAATTTGAAACACCTGCAATCTTGGATAAAACTCTTGGGAAAAAATTCTGGCGTGAAAATCCTTGGATATGCACTCTCAATTCTGTCCCCACTCTACCCTATAACAATGTTGATAATGTGGTGAAAACTACCGTGCAACCCTTTGGCCGTTTCTTAGCCAACATTGGATTAGGGGGAGGAGGGAAAGTACGCAGAAGTTAATCTTTTCTTAGACAGACAAACGAGGGAATGACCATTTTTCAGTGCTGTGTCACATTTTCCACCTAATTTTGTCCAAGATTGTTGGTGGGAGGTAGAATTCAGTTTTTTCCTTACAAACAGAAGGTCACAGGAAAGATTCAGATGCTCACTAGAAATAATCCAAAGAGATATACTAAGGTCGATAATTACATTTTTGATATTGGAAAGGTTATCATAATTTAAATTCAGGGAATGCTCATGGTGGCCCACAAATCCATCAGTGGTTATCATCAGTGTCTTCAAGTGTACCCGAGCGCATAGGCATACGATATCACAAAGGCCAAATAAAGGAAGCACTGTCACTTTGATGTCTAGAAACTAATCCCCCGGGAATTGAAACTATCTTTTTTTTTAGGCAAACACAACGTATAGCATCTTTTCTTCAGTCAAAGAATCCAAGGCACCTTATCACGTGAGTAAATAGGCTCTTCTCGAGAACTGTCCTCCAAAGCCGATTTGCACAATGTACTTGAAAAAGTCCTCATGATTTTAACATTTTCGGGTCTTACCACATTTCCTCTTTAATTTGCCTTGAGCATCTGATGACATCTGAGGTTCGCAGGAAGCATCTGTCGAAATAAATGAAAGCGAACAACGACTGAATTTGCAGTCCTAATGCGCTTGCGCGCATGTAACATGTTGTTGAGACTGGCCAAACGAACAAAATTTCACGCATCCAACATGAGAACAAAAGAAATGTTGGATGATGTTGGATCAAATGTTTGATACTGCATCAAACATGTTCCAACGTCAGCCAACATGTTGAGTGGTCATCAAACACGGTGGCCAAACGATAAAATGTTGCATTAGGACTGCAAATTCAGTCGTTACCATAGACACCGTTTGCTCGCGTCAGTGTAGTTTGAAAATGTCAGCGAGCGAGGAAGCAGTGCACAATATCGATCAAACTTCTAGCAAAAAAACACCAAAACAAAACGCAAGACGTTGGAGCGACGAGGAAACTGACCGCTTGATCGACCTATTGGAAGGGAATAGATGCTTATGGGATGTTTTTTGTGCCGACTACCACCTGAAAGACAAGAGAGAATGAGCATATTCTTCGATCGAAGAGGAACTCGATATATCCGTGAGTGATATTAGGTATAAAATTGTTGGACTAAGGTCCCAGCTCGCCCGTGCACTAGAAACCCGTCTTCAAGTTCTGAAAGAACCTGTGCAACGGATGACGAAAAAAAGCCTTGTTACTTTGCAATGTACGCTGCTGAGAAGCTGGAAACATTTGATAAACGGAAGAGGATGATAGCAGAGAACCGAATTTAAAATTTACTCTTTGAACTAGAACTACAGGAAGAGCATTCCTCTCAGGATCCCTCTATGACTCGTCACAGCCAAACTTCAACTCACAATAGAAACCAAGGTTCCATTAGTTACATGAGAATGCTTCTAAGTCACTCTCCTCCCCAGTTTCGCAGGCTATAACTGCTTTTCTTGTTTCTGTGAAATTTGTAATGGATGTAATGTTGAATGGATGTTTGGTATCGTTTGGCCACCCCCTAATTTTCAACATGTTGCACTGTCCAACATGCAGCCAACATGTTGGATCGTCCAACATTTATCGTTTGGCCGGGCCTTAAGAGTTAAGAGAAAAAAAACATTACGCATTTAATTCGAGCTGACTATGTAGCAATGGAGTTGTTTTTCAGAGCAGGTTTCCATTGTTGAATCATTAGGCCTTCAAAAATTCTGCGTTTGTGAAAGGATTGCGCCGTGAAGAGTACACGGGCAGGTTCAGAGTCATTACATGCCTTGGAATGTTCTTGAATTTGCACCTCCACATTTCTCATGGTCTCGCCGACGTAAAAACCCGTGAATTTGTTCAATTTGGAAATGAAGGTTTTACTAAGTCTTTCGTTTCTGTTATAGTAAGGGATTTTTATTCTATTTTATTATCATTATTATTATTTTTATTTATTTTTTTTACAATTACAAAACTTAAAATTTAAACTTACAAACACTTATTACTAAAAGCTAAATACAAATTTACATTACATTACATTCACAGTCAGTTTGATCTAATTAAGGTGTGGTTAATAATGTAAACCAAATAATAGGTACAGATATATTTATATCTGTATAAATACAACTTTATGTAACTATGTACCCAATACTTGACTATTAAGAAAAAGGAAAGTTACGATAACATGTTTTGCCATTTCTTGTAATGAATAGATTCTTTTTTATTCTTTTTTGCAATTGAGAATTCTAGTTTTCGAGTTTCAGTTGTTTTGGCCTTCAGTAACGGTAAAGACGGCTTGATATTTCTACAGCGGCATAAATAAATGGTATATTTCCCAAGAATGATTAAATGATTTAGTAAACAATTCCCTGGGTTGTTATCGAAAATACCAAAGAGAATTGTTACTTCATCAAGCTTGTCAATTTTCATATTGTAATTAACCAAGAAATGACAGAGAGCCAAAAGATTTTAGTGTAGACACAACTGACAAGAAGATGCTCAAGAGTTTCTTCGTGATCTCCACAAAAAGTGCACATGGGAGAAGGAACTAAATTCATTTTATAGAAGGTTTTATTAGTGTAGAGAATACGATTTATGATTTTGTATTGAA
>OX421446.1:53078479-53110979 GCA_949126865.1 Montipora capitata
AAGTTAATCACGTTTTTCTGAAATAGAAATAGTAGTCAAAGACAGTACCGGTATGTTAAACAGTCTGTTACGTTGAATGTCAAGATGCCAAGCTGTGAAATGCTTGAGTTTGTAGTATTAATTTTTTATCCTAACAAACCACTATTATTTATAATAATTAACCTCATGTGAATATTATTTTATCAATCCAAATATCTCGAACCTGAATTTGGGACGAAGAAATGAATTTCATCTCAAAAAGAAAGTAAATAACAGGATTTCTTAAGAATTTGAGATTTTTTTTGCATGGATTCCAAAAAGTTTTTGTTTGTACTAGAATTATTGTCAGAATTCAGTGACTTGCTTTTAAACACATTCATTCATTCATGCATGCATGCATGCATTCATTCATTCATTTATTCATTCATTCATTCATGCACGCATACATGCATGCATTCATTCATTCATTCATACAGTAACTTACTTGAAGAGCTCTGATCAGTCTCCTCTGTCTTTCAAGTTTAAATCACAACTCTGCCATGCAGCATTTATACCATGGTCCTGCAAAATGAGGGATACCAACAAAAATGATTCTCAAGCATCTACACTCACAAGCTTGGTAAATTTTCTCAGTGTAGTTTTTACCACATTTTTGTCTTGTTGCGTGGAGGGTACAGCTACATGTAAGTACTTGTATGGGATGCTACCTGTAGTCTCCCCAACAATGCAACACAAAGGAAATTTATGGTACTGAATAACAAAGAAAAAGCAGATGCGCATGTATATGCATTCATACGCGTATGAATATACGCGTATGCGCGTATACGTATACGCGTATGCGCGTATGAACATATGCGTATGTGCGTATACACTGCGTATGCGCAGTTAACGTATTTCTGAGCGGTACTGTACTACTACCTTTCATGTATTAGGGCTGCCATCCATTTTGGTCTGAAAATTGTTATTGAATTAAATTAAATCTAAAAAATGAAGTTTTCCCTCCACCCCTTGTTTTAAACTGTCTCTTATTTTCTCTCAGAATACTGTCCTTTCATCCTCCATGATGAAGACCTTAATTAATGGACCTTCTTACTCATCTCAGAAGTTAAAGCCACCTACATGCAGTAAAGATGTAAGATGCACTGATTGACAGACTAATTTTTTTGGGGAGCAGGACTGGTGCAGTGGTGAGAGCACTCACCTCCCACCAATGTGGCCCTGGTTCGATTCCTGGTCCCGGCATCATATGTGGGTTGAATTTGTTGTGGGTTCTCTCTTTTCTCCGAGAGGTTTTCGCTGGGTACTCTGGTTTCCCCCTTTCCTCAAAAACCAACATTGTCAAATTTCAATTCGATCCGGAATGCAAGGACACGTGTTGAACGAGCTCCTGAGCGCTCCTAGGGGGTGGACAATCTGCAAGCCAGCGAGTGATGTGAGCCATGCGAATTTCGCATTTAACTCTAAGCACGCATTTCAAATAGCACTGATAAACTGTTATTAAGCCTAAGCACCCATTTTAAAGTGGTTAGCTTTCAATAACTGTGTGACTAGCATGTTGACTCGCCATCTTGGCTCACATGACTCGCAGCCATGGCTCGCATGCATCGCATGCCTTGCTGGCTCGCACATTGTCCAAACTCGAGCTCTTAAGGTGTTCTGTGGGCAAACAAATTCCACTTCCATGGGGTTCAACACAGTCAAGATATCTGGAAACGAGTTTGATCCACCACCTCTTAGTTTCAGACATTAAATGCAACTCAGACTTCTTTTGACATCATTCAATAGAACTTCAAGGAGGTTAAAATAATGAAAACGGAATTTTAAGCTCTGAGAGAAATTTATACACAGAAAAAACTAAACTTTTAAGATGACATATTTGATAAGGTTTGAAGTTTCAAATGTGGTCAATTAATATGTACAGATATTAAATTGGAGTGATGCCTTGATCTACATTTTTGTACAAGAGACAAGAGCGACTGCAGTCAACATGAGCAACTGCAGTCATGTTGTCAGTGGTTTTGTTACACAATGTATACTTGCGCATTCGTTCATCAACTGACCCACTTCTAGCCCACTTCCTCCTCTCCCCTAAAAAATGCACACACCCACATCCTAAAAACAGTTTCCAAATCAAATCCACAGGGTCGCAATGTTTGCGGGAAAACAAGGCACTATTTATAATTACAATAATAATTATTATCAGGGTGGGAGACAAAAATATTTTTGAAGATGTTTCAAAATTATCTGAAACCATGGGCACCTTTTTTTTTTTCCCAAGTCTACAGTCTTGGACAAAAATGGTTGAGAATAATTATTAAAAACAGGGGTTCCTTTATGCACAGCACCCTCAATATTGCACCCTAGCAGCCATCCCCCATCCCCCCTGATCAATGTTGATAATCCCAGGTTCGACATGTTTTGTTTCGAGAAACAACATTGATCAGGGGGGATGGGGGGGGGGGGAGGGGGGCAAAACAAGAGCTTGTTTTTCATACTTGTGATCGTAGTTAGTCCAAAACAAGAATTTTCTCAACAATTTTGTCCAAGATTGTAGTTTTCATATCTTTTAAAATATTATTTCTGATATTAGTGGGTATTGTGTTATAATTACATGTAATTACAGTAGATTTCATTTGGAAGCACACCACAGAATTTGTAGGATTACAAAGTCTTACAAGCTTATTGCACATACCTGCAATAACTTGATCTTTAATAATATTATTCAGAAAAGTCTGGAAATCACATCTTCGGTTAAAATGCTTCCTCCTTTCAAGAAAACAAAATCAAAAATAGGCCATTAGAGATTTCATCAGCAGAGCAGAGACAAGAAATACATATAGCATCCACCTTTAAGATGTCATGGTCAATTCATAAATACATGTATGTAAGTTGCAGAATTCTAATTCAAAATTTTGCTTTCAAAAATAAGTGAGACTGTTACTACTACTGATAGCCATCAAGAGCAAAATATATAGTTCAATAAAATTTAAGAAAGATCGTGTACACATACTTCACAAAGTATTAAATTTATCTGTTTTTATAGAAAAATGGAATTTTGGATTTTACATAACAAATGGTTTGCAGCCAGTGCTGCAAGACAAAAATAATAATGTGCGAAATGTGTTCAATTCAAAATCAAGAAAAAAAAAACTTTTCAGTAACTGACAGAATATCATTAAAACACAAGTCAGTCTGCTCGGGATTAAGCATGTGTTTTAACAACGCTCTATGATATTGCTTTACAGATGTCTAGGGTAGGGTAGTTACATCACCAATTAAATCTACAATCATGGACAAAGAGTTGAGGCTAATTCCCTGTTTTTTACACCTGTGGAACTTACAGAAAGAGGCATGAATACCCCTCCCCCAACCCCATCTCTGCAAATGGGTAAAATAAGCCATTCAGTGGGGATGGGGAGTCCTAATACATGTATCCAGATTTACCTCAGGCAACAAAAGATAAAAATCCCTATTTGTTATGGACAAGGAAGTTATATGATTCTGTCCCAGATTCTAGCCTCACAGGAAAGACCCTAGTCCCAGTCTTCCACCGTTTTAGTTATGGACACCAAAAGAACATGTTCCAAATGGAGCTACTTTAATCTTAATGTCCATTGTTTGCGTCCACAAAGATTGTCACGACAGTATGAGTTGAAGCACTCATGGTGCATTTACTTTGCAGTAACCTTGCAGTGAAAATTTACTCAGTTTATCGTTCAACCAATTAATGCATGATTTTTATTAAGCTTATCATCTTTACTCCAATATAAATTGGCATGAATGTGTCAGATAACTGCTGTACGCACATGTAAGTCAGTACAACATGGGAAATGAAATGACTAAAGTCAGTCTGGGCTCAGCGTGGAAGTCGCTGGTGGAACATTTCATTTAAAGCAAGATCGAGATTCGCTAATGGTATTTAAAGAGCGAAAGAGGTTGTACAAGAAGACATTCATGAACTCACCTAAATTCTCAGCTACGTAGATAAACTACAATTGGTGAGGTTGCTGTCTTCTGCTCACTCCATTTGTTTTAAGCCAAAACAACCCTGAAAAACCCACACACTTGGTGATAAAAAAGTCTAACTCAAGCCAAGAAAATTATTCACTTAGTACTTCGGGATTTCCTATGTTCAGTTTGTGCTGTCTCCAGCCCAGCCATTCGCCCTTGTCACACGGCAGCCATATTGTCCCGGGAGACCAAAAAAGCTTTGTTTTACCACGCCAAGCCTCACCCCCATGGTTTCCAAGTGCGAGGCTTGGCGTGGTAAAACAAAACTTTTTTGGTCTCCCAGGACAATATGGCCGCCGTGTGACAAGGGCGAATATCCATGCCATTAGATTCCGTTTGACCGTTAATTCCGCTTTCTCCGTACAAAGGCGTATTTTGTTACAATATTTCTCAATTTGGGAAAACATTTGGTTGAAACAATGACGAAGGAAGCCTGTCTCGAACAACAACATATTTACACGCAGATTCATTTAATACTCTAAAGCCATATTATTATACATCAGACTCACTATGAAAAATCTGATTGGTCGAGAGCATTCAATCAATTCACAATAGCTTGTGAACTTGACATGATAAATGTAATATCTGCTGCAGATATTGCATCATGTCAAGTTCAACGTCTGCCTGGTTACTAAGCCCCTTGGAGTGTTGAATTATGTGAAAAATGTATAATAAAACAATTATTGAATTTGGTTTTCGCATGATATCATGGATATCAAAACCTCGTGTCTGTGTCTGTGCATAACACAGACCTCGGTTTTGATAATTCATGATATCATGCTCAACCTTGTTTATTAAAACAACGAAATAATCGGACCGCTTAAAAGAAGTGGAAATTTGTTAGTTAAGCAAGCTTACCTTGCAGAAAATGCAGTGAATGTTTTCTTCTTCCGGGCGATCTTAATTTGCGAACAGAAAGATCTTGGAGGCCTTTACAACGAAAATGAATATAAAAGTGAAGGAGGATTTCCTGCAATGGGTGAGTATCGAAGCAGATGACGGCAACGAAGGTGCCTTTTCAGCTGGAGTCGGATCGGAAAATAGACCTAAGCTTTTTGTGGCGGAAAATTTCCCTCTCAATGGTCTTCCCTTGTCTCATAGTATTTGTCCTGTACTGGAAAGCGAGATCGCATATAGCTCCATTCCTATCTGTGATCAAGTCAATGCTCACGCGATCACGTGAACATAGTAAGCACATGACCAAAGGGTCTCAATCGGGGGATAATATAAACACTTAATGACTGGTCCCGAGGGAAACAGTTCATTTTGTCACCCGAGAATCTCAATTGAAATTCGAGGGAAACAAAATGAACTATTTCCCGAGGGACCAGTCATTAAGTGATTTGTTACATAGCACAGAAAGAAAAACGTGCAATGGTAACAACAACGGCGGTCGTCGGTCAACATTCGCGGGTAACAGTGCACTGTTACGTCTAGTTGCACTGTTGCCCGCTCAGAGACTTTTGGCGGGAAACAGTTTTATTGTTAGATGTCATGTGACCTCGAAGTAACCAATGAGAGCGCGCGCTGTTGGGGGAAAAAATCAGCTTTATAACAATTAAATGATGAAATGATATATGAAATGGATCAAAAATGAACTGCGGATATGAATCAAGTGAAGCAACGCTCTAACCATTTCATATCCGCAGTTCATATATGATCCATTTCATACTTTATCATTTCATCATTGATTCATTCCTCACGGGAACACTAGAGCCCATAATTGACCAGCTCCCAAAGTCAGTGGCTTCATCATGCTCAGTTGTTTAGAGGTTTCAAACCCCGTTGAAGTCCTGAATTTTTCAGGGTTCTCTACGCAATTGCAAAAATTTCGTTCATAACTGCAAGGATCATAGCTTCACTTGATAACAATTAAACTTATCATATGGCCCATGCGGCCCCGCGCGCGCTTTCATTGTAAAACTATTGGGAAAATGCCCGTATGAGGGCCGTACGCATTAGCGTCAGTAAAAGCCGTACGGCCCTGCTATGAACACATACTGCTCAGTGCGATGCAATTTTAGAGGATTTCGTCGCTTTTTAGCATCCAAGTGATTTCGAGCCAGAAAAGTAAACGCAAACAACATATTAGATAAATTTTCTGTGCAAATTTTTGTGATTTGTTTTATCCAACTTCATATTCTGAGCGCTCATGAATAGTGTAAAAAGCCCATGTGATAAAATGCTTATTGACTGAGTTTAGGTCGGGCCGGACAGGAAATTATTTGGCCCTTGGTCATGAGGCTGCGCTCGGCCATTACACCATGATGACCTCGGGTCAAATATTTTCCCGTCCGGCATTTTGTCATGGGTGCAGGGATGGCGTAGTGGTGAGAGCACTCGTCTCCCACTAATGTGGCCCGGGTTCAATTCCCAGATTCGGCGTCATACATGTAGGTGGGTTGAATTTGTTGGTTCTCCATTCTGAACCAAGAGGTTTTCTCCGGTTACTCCGGTTTCCCCTCTCCTCAAAAACCAACATTTTACTTGATTTGCCGCGTTAATTGTTAATTTCAGTTTACAGTGTCCCCAATTAGTGCTCCAGCGCTAGAACGACTAGACTCTTAAATAAAGTTCCTTTCCTTTCCTTTCCTTCCCACTCAGTCAATAAGTACACAAGCTTTCACGGTTTAACGGTTACTTTGTTTTGTCGTTTCGGTTCATTTACACGAAAAACACAGACATGTCCCTCGTCGAAAATGAAACGTATACGTTTTTTGGCTTTTTGCTTTTTTGGGTTCTCTGTGTTAGTAAGGCCTAACTTCACATATTGAATAGAATAAGTGTGAGTTACATTTCTGTCGAGACCTCCAACTGGTCGGTTATTTGGGACTTGTTTTGTCTTGTCAGACAAGCCTAGTGGAACGAAATATCATAGAATATAGTGCAATGGAAGTAAAACGGTCTTGAGTGCTCTAAAGTATCGGCTAGTTATTTCGAAATGCTCCCTATTTCACTTTTCAAAATAAAATTTAAAAATCTCGCTAAATGCTTTTAATTTTTTCTACGGCTAACGGTTATTTTTTTCCATTTTCACGCCTAACGGTTAGCTTTTTTCGACGGTTCAATTCTAACGGTTAAGCCTATTGAGACCCGGTCCATACTAGTCTATGAAAGATTGTAAAAGAAATGACTAAGTTTAGTAGGCCTCTCGATTTCACTCTTACGACTTTTATTTGAATATGATTTCTTGTGGTTTTTGTAAGCCACATTGTCATAGTCAACAGGGAGTTTAGGCTCAGTTTAAATGGAACTTTAATTTGGTAAACCCGGTAGGTGGGCTCGAAAATTAGCTCGCGTTTACATACATGCACTCTTACAACCCCGGGGTCCTGGGTGACCTTTCTCTAGGATACTGCGTGGTCGCCAAGTATTCATCATTTCCTGGAGCCAGCTCGTAAAGAAATTTAACAACCATTCTCACTTTGTGAATTTGCTGCTGGTGAGCAAGATTTTTTCTTGCCAAAAAGCTCGAACGTCAGCATCGTAACTATAGGCTCCATTGCCGCTATTCTCCCGTGTCTGATGCTCGTTCCTCCCCGAGAGAGACTCGGGATCATAATGAAGACAGGACCGCGCTCGGGCTCCTTTCTCTAAACGACGGTTGGTAATCGAGCCTAAATCACATTAAACTTAAAAACATCAAAACAAGAGCTATTTTATTTTGAAGTCTTGTAGTTTTTCCTGTGGAATTATTCCACAGTCACCCCAAAACTGTATTAAAATAGTCAAAGTGAGGTTGAATTACAGCTTAGGACAGGAGTTCGCTTGGGGAACCTGGTGTGAGTGGTGCGTACGTGTCTCATTCGCTTGACATGCTTTACGGTCATGAAAATATATCTTCGCGTTATTCTATTGATCTCGCGATTATCCCAAATCGTTCGGCATAAAAATTGTGTACACACTCTCTAGGGATAAAATTATTAGGAACGGTGTTGTGAGGTAGAATTGGTAGAAACGGTGAATGAATGACTATATAGTAAACCACTGCCCTAGGCGTTTTTTAAGGGTCAATAAACAACACTTCTGCTTTTACAGCGCAAATGGCAGTCGTGCACTTTACAATCTTAAGGGCGGTGCCCAATAATACAAAGGTATTTTTGCGCCGTCTACTGAATATGCGGGAGAAGCAGATCTTAACATTCAAGTGTTATTGAAATCCAAAAAGAAAATTAGGTGTAACCATGCATTTATCAAAGATAATTTATCAAGAATATTTGTTTAAACCTTTACATTACAAAGATATGTATGGCGTTCTTTTTCAGATTGACGCTTAATTATCTCTGAAAAATGCCTGGTTAGCCCCAATTTTCTTTTTGGATTCCAAGGGCGCTTGCTAAGTTCTGCATAGTTTTAATCCGCGCAAAAATATACCTGCCTTAATAAGCACCACCCATAGGAAATCCGAGTATCTCGAGATGCACAGAACGTATGCGCAATAACAAGGCACTGTCCTTAACTGAATAAGAAGAAGTTTTACACAGGCGCCCCCAGAACAGAATGAGAGACCAACACACAGGGAACAACGTCCCCTACTCTTCTCGAACAGAGTGTGGGTTCTTTAACGTCCCACGCAAGTCATATAGAACGGGGCCTACGCTTTATGTTCCTTAGCGCTTATCCGAGAGGACTATAGAAAGTCTTACCATTTGCAGATATCATAACAAAGGCAGCGCTCTCTCATAAATTACTTATTACAGACCCTGAGTGTAGGTGCGGCCGGTGTTTTGATGTCTCGACTTCCCGCAGAATAGTCCGATGCTCAATCAACTGAGCCAATCTAGAAGCAGTTTCAGAGTAAGAATAGAGCCAACCGGTCAGCGGTCGATATGGTTGATTGAAGAGAAAGTATTGATAGTTTACCGTCAGCTGAAGTGCTAATCACGTCCTGCACACAACTTCAATCACTACAAGTGCCAAGCTACTCGGGGTCATAATTAATAACAGTTTGACATGGAACGATTACGTTGAGGAGTTAGTTAAGAAAGCTCGGAGGAAGCTATACTTCCTAGTTCAGTTAATAAAAGCGTGGGGGCATACCCGCTAGAAATCTATTGCTAGTAGCACTCTACGACTGCACATGCATACATGCACGCTGGACAACGCATGTCCGGCGTTTCATTATTCTCTGTCAAAGTATTTACAAGCAGACCCAGAAAGGGTGGTAAATCTTGTGCCGAGGCACTTGGTAGTGCAGGAATTACGGTTTCCGTTCTTGATCACCAGGATGCAATCACGCAACAGTTTTTTTGAGGCTAATAAATGTAAGAAAGAGAATAACAAGCTTCATAATCTGCTGCCGAATACATGCAGCCAACCATACGATTTAAGAAGACGTAAGAAATTCGCAGTTCCATTTGCTAGAACTAAGAGAGTCGCTGAGTCCTTTATCATCAAAAGCTTAACCCTGGTTTAAAATCTTATTAAAATTAAAATTATTTAATATTTTATATTGAAAAGCATTTGGGTATAACCTAGGAATTTTTCAGAATTAATTCAATTTTAAATTTGACGGAATTATAGTTAAGATTGTTCTGTAAGGGTTACGCAATTCAATTGAAATACCGAGTTGCCCTTGGGTCACGCGGAGTTAAAGTCAAAAATCTCACTCCATTTTACTCAAAACTTGAAACGGAAAGCCGACGTTTAACCTTTAACGTTTAACGGTACTGATGCCGACATTTGCCGTTTAACGTAAACGTAATGCTAAATCTCTCTAATGTCGGTCATTTTACGTCGTCGAGAGGACGATCGAGAACGGGAAAAAAACAATCAAAATTTCAAACGCATGTGCACGGCGTGGATAGCCATATTTTCTTCTCTTTAAATGTGTTGTTCTCGTCGACCTCGCTGATGATGGAACGTCGTCGTTAAATGTGAATTCGCGATCTTATAATCGCTTTGCAACTATTCCAAGCATTTTAAGGTGACCAAGGTGTGGCAAACTCTCAAGAAAGAAACTGGTATGACCAAGACTCAATTTAAGCGCTGACGTTCTCCCTAAAACCTCAAATTAGGTCATTTTATGTTATATTAGGGAGTTTAAGAAACCACGGCGGCTACGGCGAAGAAAACATCACTTCAAAATATATAAGTTTGAGCTATTCTAAGTACTTCATGATTATTCTATCTTGTTTATATTATTCAATATGAGCGAAGTGTCCTATAACTGGATTGGTAAGGACGGATTTGAAGTAAAGAGTGAGACTGAAAGATTCACTGTAGTTTGTCCACGTTGTCGTCAAAACCTTCAAATTGGTCATTTCACGTAGTAGTTTTGACGAGTACGGAAGAGAAATGTTTAAAAATGTGTGCCGCACGTGCAGCACGATTATTTTGGTTCTTTTAACCAATAATATTACTGCTTTTTGGCGTTGTCGTTGCCGTAGCCGTCGTCGTTTTTTAAACTCTCTATTTTTTTTGCTGACGACGGCAAAGAAATGGACAAAAGTGAAAAGCATGCACGTGCAGAGCGTGCAGTGCTATTGCTTTTGCTCACTAAATATGCTAATTTGTGACGTTCTCGTTTCCATCACCGTTGTCGTTAGGGACCTTAAGATTTACGACGGCGACAGTCGACGAAAACGCCGTCACCTCAAAATATAACTTGGCTCTATCATAAGTCTCTCGCTATTATTCAGTCTCGTTTACGTCCTACAATATGGGCGAGGTATCCTAAAAATAAATTGGAACGAGTTAGCGCTTTCAGAGTGAAAAGAGAAGATGAAAGATGCTCTGTTGCATGCTTACTTTGTCTTCTAAATCTCCAATTTGGTAATTTCACGTCGTGGTTATGCAGAGGACGACAAACATACTTGCTAAAATTCGTGCTGCACGTGTAGCCCGATTATTTATGCCCTTTTAACCAATGATATTATTGTTTTGTGGTGTTGTTGTAGTCGTATCTGTGGTCGTTTCTTAAACTCCCCGTTGCTAATGCTCCTTAGTGACTGAGGAAGTTAAATTAAGAAACGACGACGGCTGCAGCTATGACAATGCCACAAAACGATAATATCATATCGGTTAAGAGAGGAAACATAATCATGCTGAAGGTGCGGTACGCATTTCTGCTCATGTTTTTGCGTTACTCTGAGCAAAGTTCATATAGATGGATTGGTTATGAAACTCATAAAACTTCGAAAGCGAGAACAGTGACATCGCGCGCTTCACGTCAACTAGACCGTAGGTGACCATGCACAATCTTTTGGCCTCGTTTTGAATGAATTAATCGAAACTTTTGATTGGCTGCATTTTGGACAAAAGGGTGTGGCTTGCACATGGTCAGGGCCAAAACAGCAAACAAAAACATACAACAAAGAAACTTGTCGAGTTTCATAACCATCTCCATATATTTGAGGTCTTCAAATTTGAGGTTTATACGACAACGTAATCTTACAAATGTGAACCTTTCGTTCTCCATTTTTACTCCGAAATTTAGTTTTAGGATACTTCGATCACATTGTGTGACGTGAACAAGATGGAGGAATAATGGCAAAAGCCTGAGATTTACGATGGAGCAAATTATATTTTGAGGTGACGTTTTTTTCGCCGCCGGTTGCTGTTGTGGATCTTAAAGTGGGGCTCATCCTCGGTGTAAAAACCTGTGAAACTCACAGATGACGTAACACAAAGGAAAACAAAAGAGCAAAAAAACACCAAACAATAACCTAACCCCACCACGAGCTAATAAAACAAAGAAAAAGTTTCACAGGTTTTTACACCGAGGTAAACCCTAAAGTGGGGACCTTAAGATGTACGACAAAACATTTCAGGTCTTTGTTATTTAGGCAGAGTACCGCATATATACGTGTGTTACAATGCGTGCCACACGTGCAGCAAGATTGTTTTTCCTCTTCAGTTATCCAATGATATTAGGGAACTTAAGCAACGACAACGGCGACGGCAACGAGAACGTCACAAATGTGCATATTTAGTAGGCAAAAGCAATAGCTTTGCACGCCCTGCACGTGCGTTTTTCACTTTTGTCCATTTCTTTGCAGTCGTCAGCAAAACGACAGAGCGCAAAAACCGCTGATTGGATAGAGGATAATGACATAAAATGGCTTTGTTAGCGAAACTACGCCTGCGCAAACTCGAAACATTCGAAGTGATTGAAGTAAAGTCGAAGACAACACTCTAGCTTTTGTCAAATATTTTCAGAAAAGTCGGACGAAACACGATTGAAACGAGCTGTTTATTACTTTGCAAGTCATGTCAAAGTATCATTGCGCCCACGTGTATCAATTCATTTGTTTTGACTACTGTGCATTTTCTTAATTGACATGGTTGGCCTGCTCCCAGATGATTTACAAATCTAGCTAGAGGAACCAGCGAACTGGAAACGAAATTCTTCTTTGTTCTCGGGAACTACAGGAGCAACTTGGTCTAGATAGATAAAAGGCTTTTGCTTCGAGTTTCCATATTTTGGAAATAACTTTGGCTGGCCGTTGTTTTTGAGAACTCTAGCGCGGTCATACAACGTTGTAAATCGTCAACTAGGCTAGTTCCTTTCTTGAACTGTGAGTGAACTTCAGCCAAGAAGTTGAATTTTCTTAACGCCTGAAAGTTACATTTTCCACGTGGAACCTTGACTGTTTCTCCGAGCATGTACCAAACATCAGAAAAGAGATTGAAGAGGAATTCTGCCGGGTTAAATGCGATCGATCTTCGCAAGATTTTTGTTGCTTGTTCCCTCGTAAATATTTTTGCAGAAGCCATTCCAGGAAATCTGCATCAAAGCGTCTTGCGCTCGGTGCATGTGCAATATTGTCCTGATCAGTTGTGGAACAGCCCAGCTACATGAAGGTACATCACTGTAACAGAGTAACCATATTGGTCAAGTTTTCCACATACATGTAAGTTTTGTAAAACGTCTTCAAAAATACATGTGCAGCAAACATTATATAATAATAATAATAATAATAATAATAATAATAATAATAATAATAATAATAATAATAATAATAATAATAATAATAATAATAACAATAATAACAATAATAATAATAAAAGATGATGATAATAATAATAATAATAATAATAATAATAATAATAATAATAATAATAATAATATAAAGTACTGCTTGCAGCTTTAGTTAGGTCTGTACCACTGCCTAAAAATTTCTTTAACACTAAAAATTAGTATGAACACCAAATAATTAACAATAAATCACTAAAGGCGAGGTGAATATTGCTCAATAAAAACCGAGAGGAAGTTGACAGAAGTTTTTATTCACCAAGTCTGAGGTGAATAATTGTTTTAGTATAATTGGCGATCTGCATGGCGGTGTCATTTCACTACGGAGACCAGAATGCTTTTTCAAAATGCTTTGTTATTCAGATTTTTCTTCTCTCCTGGGAACAAAGAAACAATTGTTTAAATTTGCTTGACAATAGAATCAACTCAAAGCAGTCTGGTCTTTGTACTTAGTAAATGATGCCATCATGCAAATTGCCCATCAGGTGATTTATTTTATATTATGAAAAATATGCGTTTTCTTTATACATGTATGTAAAATAATTGAGTTATTTGTCTGTCACCCAGACAAAACGGCCATTTTGGTGATTATTGCAAAATAATCATCTCAATGGCAACCAATCAGCATATAATTCCTGTAGCATAAGACAATAGTGAATAATATTATTATAATTCCATGAGTGCACAATGTATATGAGATCTCATATCCAACAAATAATATTGTTTTATTCAGTTTTCATTTAATTCTTAACACTTGGACAAATTAAAAGCCAATCAGTATGCAGGGTGGTGACACTTGATGCAATCAGTTTCCATTCTAGGCCATATGTAGTATAAGAGCTGTTAACTGAGATTGAGTGAACCAGTCAGAAAGCTAGACACAATATTGGTGTCCCAAAATTTAATAATGTAAGGTATTTTCTTTTCCCTTGTGCTTACACATTATGCGCTTCCTCTGAAATGGTTTTATCTTTGTTTCTGTTTTTAGGAAATGGTAGCCATACCTGATTTATAAAGAAACTGAGGTTGTGCAGTAGTACATCAACTACTCTTATTCCCTGCAGATTAGCTCTCTTGGTTCATGGAGAATCCTTCTCATCATTGTAAATAAAGTAATATGGTCTGGAGAATGTTCATCGCCGAAATTTACCATTTCATCTGGATCATATATTAACTGCTTTCCTCTTTTCGTTTAGTAGTGGTTGACTTCTGACTTGTGAAATTGGACGGTGCACAAGAGAGCTAAATGTAGTGCGTCCTTTTTTTGTAAGACATATTAGAGGAACACAAATAATATTGTTATTTTTGTTGAGTAATTTTAGTTTTTAGTACTGCCGGTGGTATTACAAGTGTCTGTTTTGAATGGGTTCCCCAAGGTTCTGCTAACTTGTCCCAAACAGATATGCATGTAAAAACTATACATGAAGAACACATTTGTTAAAATGAAAGGAAAAAATACTAAACACACATAGGGTAGATTATTAATACACAATTTGTTTTGTTCAATATTCTTTCCACTAGAATGAAAGTTAATGACCATTAGAGTTTTATCTGTGATAACGAAAAAGTTTGCTCTGACTAAAACCTATGTTGGAAATTATGTAGGCATTTGGGGTGCTTTTTAACAGGGTTACATGTACATGGTATTAATTTTCATTTCAGTCCAATATTTTTGTTGAAAACTGTGTTGTCTCTATAACTTTGTCCTTTTTTGTGAAGCATAAGGTCTTGTTCTCTTCATTCAACACTTGATTTGTGTTGCTGATCTTGTTTTTCCAGCAAAAGTTACTATGTTGAGGTACAGGGTATTGGCAAAATTATTGACCTTGGGTGTTCAGTGATACAGCTACATTGTAAAGCATTTTGAAAATTATATCTATTTTGCCTTATTATAGTGAGCTATCTTTTTGGTGTGGTGTTACTCACAGGTATTGTAAAAGGCCAAAAAGCAATTTTTTACCTGGTATTTTGGCATCAAGAAATTCATGGGTTTGCGTATTGTGTTCATTGCAGTTTGTTCTCTGCATGTAAATAACAATATTAAAAATAGAACATGTTCAGTGTGTTACTGATTACAGCCGACCCACCAGAGCCTGTGGTGCTCAATGTAATGCTCTGCAGTGTGTTGCTTTCAGTGGTGTGTGTGTGTGTTTCTTGTGGAGGTTTTTGTTTTCGTTTTTGATATTTCCTCTGCTTAATTTCCAGCTGCTGCTTTTATCCTTGAGGGTTTTCTACCTGTCTAACTAATTCTGTGTAACTTAGTGCTTCAGTTCTCTTGGCAGATTTTTGGCACTGACAAAGAAGGGGGCATAGAATCTATAATGAGGGGTAGGGGAAATTCAATTAAATGCAGATTATTATTGCAACTATTGTAATGTTATTCCCGCACTCACCTTCGTTGTTGAAATGCATTGACCTATGTGGCAATTTCTCTAGTCTTTATCAGCCAGTAGGAAGTGGCCCTCGCATATCATTTTCTAGTGTGGTGAACTGTTTTGCTGGCATCAAAAGCCAAAAAAAAAGCGCTGCGGACATTGAACTAGAGCACCTTTGCAGACATTTTCAGAGTCTCTAAACGGAAAAAAGCAGCTTACTTTGTTGAATTAACTCGCCTTTGCAAAGAGTCGCATTACTTGAAAAACCAGACATTCCCCAGAAGTCACTGGCGGCAGTTGACATATTTTATTTTTCTTAGTTACACAAAACATGTTGTTAAAGGGCAAAAAAAATTAATACCGGGGATTGTTGTCAATACTTGCAGCTGTTTCAAATATACAGGCAGCCGCTCTGTCGCCGCGGCTTTAAGCGGAAAACTTATGAAAGGTACAATGTCGACAAGATATTAACTCAGAAGTTAAGAACATCCGTTTTACGTGCATTTCAAGAAAACTTACGACCCAAAACCCCCCACAAACTTTTTCGAGTGGCATGAAAATATGAAGCACTCGACTTCAAGTGTGAAGACGAACACTAGAGGTAAAAAAAAACCTGCTTCTCTTCAAACTTCGATTTAAAAAAGTCTCTCTTAGGTTGTGAAATCGAAAGTCCACCTTTAAAGAGCTCTAAAAAAATTTCACATCGACGAAAAAAAAGTCATATTTGATATGTTTCGCGAAAACAATTTACCTCTAACATATCACTTTTCTGAGCTTAAAGAGTAACCGACCACCTTAAGAAACGCAAAAATCCTGTCCTTTGTCTAAACGAGGAGCGTCAAATTAAGCTTCGAAGCTGGGCACAAATTCTGTTGGTTTAGACGAACTGGTTTTGGTCCGATCTCTTCCCTGACGGCTCTGAGGCATCGTCGAAAGATGTCAGATTCAGATCATCTTTTCTAAAAATTTCTCAGAGGAAAGACAGCGGAGCGACAGCATCCACAATGACGTGTTGGATTTTGATTTGTCGTCCGCCACTTTGAAAATGGAAAGGCGGCAATACAAGTGTGATTCTAGTGCGCATGTCTAGCGGTTTTTGCGCTCTGTCCAGCAAAACAACAACGTGAAATAGTCAAGTTTTAGGTTTTAAGGAGAACGTCAGCACTTGACGCTGAAGTTTCATTTTCTCCCCTAAATTAAGCGCCGTTCCGACCAATGTCATTTTTGAGGAACTACCACACCCTTGTCATATAAGAAGGGTTGACATGTTTACAAAGTGATTACAACGACGCGAATTTATATTTTGAGATGACGCTCTCGGTGCCGTCGCCGTCGTCGTTGCTTAAGTTACCTATTAGGGAGTTTTAGCAACGACTTCGGCTACGGCAAGGACAACGCCACAAAGCAAGAATATCATTGGTTAAGGATTGAAAAATACTAACGTGCAGCACGCATTTCAATGCCGTAATCCACAAAACAACAACTTGAAATCTCCCAATTTCAGGTTTTGACGACAACGTGAACATACAACAGAAAATCGTTCACTTTGTATCTTCACTTTAGAACCTTTCCTATAAATCCAGTTACACGATAATTTGCCCCTTTTGTTGAAGGTGAACAAGATAGAATAATCGCGAAATACTTCACGTAGCTCTAAGTCAGTTTTGGAAGTCAAGTTGCCATTGCTGTTGTCCTTGCTAAAACTCCCTGTTATTGTTTTGTGGTGTTGTCGTTGCCGTAGCCGCGCCGTTTCTTAAACTCCTAAAGAAACGATGACAAATGCGGCAACGACAACGCCAGAAAGCAAGAATATGGTTGGTTGAGGGGGGTGGCACTTAATTACGGAAAGACAATGTTTGCTAAGGAAGCTTTTTAGTCAAAGAGCCCTACAAAAAGGTTGCATGGATGGTTCTATGAAGTATCTTTTTGCAATGGGCAATCTTACATCACTTCAATTAGAAGGCACATGCGCAATTACTCCCAGTCCTCTGCGGTGCCTTTCAGTGAAAAACATGCAAAAACTCTCAGGAAACAAAAGGAAGAGGCGGTCCCATCATTTTTCGTAAACTGTAATCATGAAATTTCTATTTGGACAAAAAATGGAACTGATATTTTAAAGTGTATCAAAGGTGGGCCTTATGACGCCATATTTTTTTGAGAAATAGACGTACTTCAGTGCTGAGTTTTTAGGCATTTTTTGTTTTGGTCACCTGATTTACCAAATATGGCTGAGAGTCGAATCAGACAAAAAAAATATGTTAAATAGAACACACTTGGCAAAAAAAAAGTCACTGTAGAGTTAAAGGGACTCGAAAAATGATTATTTGAAGGGGTCCATAGCAACAGTTTGGTAGTTAAGAGCCACCCCCCTTAAAAAGAAAAAGAAATAATCGTGCTGCACGTGTGGCACGTATTTTGAAAATTTCTTTACGGTCTTCTGCAAAACAACGAGTTGAAAGAACCACATTTAAGGTTATGGCGACTACAAGAGCATATAACATTGAATCGGTCATTTTTTAATCTTTACTTGAAAACCGCTCGTACCAACCCAGTTATAGGATAATACTTCACCCATATTGTAAAACGTGGACAAAATGGAATAATCGCTGAGTTTTTAAGATAGCGTCAAGTTGCATTTTGAAGTGAGTCAGATGTTTTCGTTCCCGTCTAGTCTTCGTGGTTTCTTTTAAAAGCTCTCAGATACTGGAGCTTCCTACCAAAGAAACGGAGACAGCAACAAGAACGTCATCTCAATACAAATTTGCGCAATTTTAACCATTTGACTCCTGAACCGAACCCCATTGACTAGAGTTTCCGTGGCAAAATGAAAACATCGGCGAATGTCATTGTTTTTTTCCTGTCACACAGCACTCAAAGAGACAAGAAAAAATGTATCGCGGTATCGTCAAGTTAAACCTTGTGGGGATACATCATCAAGCGCTCAAATCTCTTACTAGCGGTAAGTTTTCCCGGGTTTCTTTCCCATAATTACCACTATTAAGAAAGGTTCGTACTATGAAAACTAAGACACCGAGGTCTTAGGTCTTAGGTCTTAGTTTTTGTAACATCCTGTCTCTTTTTGACACCTGAAAAGTTCAGATGGCTCTAACGAAATCTGTACCCATGACCCTGTGCGATGCCGGTACAATGCTCTGCCAACTGAGAAATAACCGAACCCAACTGAAATTTTCAAGTTACTATAAGGAGACAATTTCTTAAATTGTTTGAATCGGTGCGAGGATCACTTCCCTCTTTCGTGTTTAACCCACACTTCAAATATGCATTCATTTCAGATACGATAAAGATACTTGGAGACTAAGGGCTAGATAGTGGGGTAAGGGTGTCTACTATAAGAGACAATTGCTTCAATTGTACAGATAAGTGTGAGGATCACTTCTCTCTTTCGTCTTTAACCCGCACTTCAAATATGCAATCATTTCAGATACGATAAAGATACTTGGAGACTAAGGGGTAGATAGTGGGGTAAGGACTCAGTCTTTGACTCCCAGGAGTAATGAGCATGTAAATTCTTCTTATAATCTTAATAAAATGTCTGTGAAAGAGGTTATTGAGAAAGAAGAGAATTATTAGCTTAAGAGATGTGATTTAACACCAAATTCTCATGACTACTCTACAAAGAAAGCTATGGTACTAGTTAGGAAAATGAACGTTTTTATCTTAACAAAGTAAATAAGAGAACGCAAGAAAACGTTTTAAGAAATCATCCTTGCCCTAACAACATGACCGTGGGGATGAAGGTTTTGTTTCCTTACGGAGAATGACGGTATGAGCCTTGAACTCGGGTTGAAAGATGTTTTTTATGGTAACCCTCAGGTAAGAGCATATAAGGACCCTCTTAAAGTCGCTGCTCCCGATAAGTAGAATAAATAGATGAAACTCTCTTGTTAAATTGATTTAATTCGTAAACAAAGCACTATATTTACACAAAGCGAAGTAATCGAGAAACTTCCTTGATAAGTCCTTTGAAAAAATTGCATAAAAAGGATACCAATGTTTGTTTCGCCTTGAAAACGCAGGAATATATTTAGATATAATAACACCATTTAAGCAAACACCTGGATAAATTACTTTATAAGGATGTTGTCAGATTTGTTGAACCTGAACGTGAAAAGCTGCAGCAATCTTTGCACCTTCATGGACCTAACATTAATGTACATATTGATGCATCAATTAAAGCACTGAATAGGCCTTTATTAAGCTTGATAGAGAGGCTTAGAGGACAAAGACAGAGGAAAGTGAATGATATATAAATATATTTCACATTCATTTCATAGTATTTTTATTATTTTTTTTGTCCTCACTGCCTCACTATCAAGCTGAATATTTGATATTTGGAAAATGGCCTATTGAAACTAGCATTTGTCTTAAATAGTTGCCACTAAAATTCATTTGTTATTAACAAGTAAATAAATTTATTTTACAAGATTCTTGTCAGGTTACTCAACCTGATTGTGAAAAGCCGCAGCATTCTTTGATATGATTACAGTAACTTTTAAACAGCATTCATGTACAGACAGTCTTTAGGCTACGTTTACACTAGGGGAAAAGTCTCCATTCAAATCTCTCGGGGTTTATAATGCATTTACATGCTAATGTAGCATTCACATTTAAATAATATGAAAATACTTGGAAAAAAAAACCTTTTATTCTCAAAGGATCTCAATTGGGCTAAACAATGAGTTAGCCAATTTGGTCTATTTTATAAAAGAGACACAAATGTGGTGCAAGGAAACTGGCACTTTTAGCATTTGACGGGCTTGAGTTCTTTGTGAAATTGAAGTAGCTTCAAAAAGGCAACTGACGGAAGTCAGAAAAAGTCATCGGATTGCGCGCCTGCTGTCTATAATCTTTGCGGACATCTTGAGTAGCACATCTTCCTTTCTATTTTATGTAAAATGCCTTAAAGTGGTACTATGATCAAAAAATCATTTCCCTTTTTTCTTTAGATTTTGAAAGCGTATTCGCTTAACACCTAACTGGCAAAATTTTGAGCTTTGAGTTTTATCCAAAGGCTGTTTACTTTGAGTGTAATTTTTGGATTTCACGGTCCGCCATTACTAACGTTCAAAACTGACCGATTGGACCTCAGAGGGTTGGATATAGAGAAAATGACGTCATTTACTCACTAGCTCAAAATTTCAGTGTGTAAACGCAATTTATTATACACGGGTTTAAAAGTCTGAAAGCCCGAAACTCCCGTGCTTTATATTAAGTCAGCCGCGTACACACGCATTGCATTCTTAAACTGGTGAGTGTTTGACGTCATTTTCTCCTCGACCCAGCTCTCTCAAGATTTTAAAGTGAGTAATGGCGGACCAATAAATGAGAAAATTCCAGTTAAAATAAACAGGTGTCTTTTTAAATTCAGAACTTAAAACTTGGGTCAGTTAGTGTTTAGTTAACATACTTTTGAAATCCAAAGAAAAAAAATTGTTTTTTTGGTCGTAGTACCACTTTAAAAGCCGTATTATGGCCAAAAAATCAATTCTCCTTTTTCTTTGGATTTCAAAACTACGTTAAGTTAACACTAAGTGACCCAAGTCTTAAGCTTTGATTTCAAAATTTTAAATGACATTTTCCTATTAAATAGTCTGCCATTACTAACTTTAAAATCTTGAGAGAGCTGGATCGAGGAGAAAATGACGTCAAAGACTCAAGTCACAGTGCGTGTGTACGAGGCTGACTTGATATGCAGCAGGGGAGTTTCGTGCTTTCAGACTTTTAAACTCGTGTTTTGCATATATAATAAATTACATTTACGGGCTAAAACGTTTAACTAGTGAGTAAATGACGTCACTTACTCCTAGATCCAACCCTCTAATGTCCAACCGGTCAGTTTTCAACGTGAGTAATGGCGAACCGCAAAATCCAAACAAACACTTTTTCAAAATCCGAAGAAAAAAGGACTCGACTGTGATTTTTTATCTGAGTACACACTTTAACTGAAACATATCTCAAGGGACAAACTGGGTGTCTTTCTATGTATGTAAGCCCTTAATTTCTCGTGACGCACAAGCAAGAAAGTGACTTTTAACCTTTCAGTGCATGCTTACCAACAAACAAGAGGTGAGGATTCAACAACACCGTGAACTCTAAAAGACAATATGGACCTTAAGCATGGACCACGACAACGGCTACGAGAACGCCATAAATTTGCATATTTAGCGAGCAAAAACAGTAGCTTTGCACGCCCTGCACGTGCGTTTTACATTTTGATACATTTCTTTGCCGTTCTGGTCTTGACTACGACGTGAAATGTTCAAATTTGAGGTCATGTGGAGAACGAGAGCACATGACTATGAATTTTCAGTTTTCTCTCTGAACATCCACACTGTTCTCATCAACTTTATTCTTGGATTGTGTATTCACACTTTCCAAGCCGAACGACTTGGAGTAATCGCAAAATCATTACAGTAACGAGAAATAATAGGGAATTTAAGAAACGGCGACGGCTACGACTACGACATCGCCACAAAACAGTAATATTATTGGTTAAAAGTGCATAACTAATCGTGCTGCACGTGCAGCACGGATTTTAGCAAGTATCTTAGCGGTCCTCTGCATAACGACGACGTGAAATCACCAAATTTGAGGTTTTGACGACAACTTAAGCATTCAACAGAGAATCCTTAATTCTCTATTTTAACTCTGAAACCGCTCGTACCAATTCACTTTTAGGATAATTCGCCCACATTGTAGGACGTGAAGGAGACTGAATAATCGCGAAAGACTTATGATAGATAGAGCTATGTTATATTTTGAAGTGACGTTTTCGTCGACCGTCGCTGTCGTAGATCTTAAATTCCATAATATTTTTAGTCAACCTTCTCGTAGTCGTTGTCGCCGTCCTTGCTTAAGGTCCCTAAGGATCATGGGTCACGATCCTGTTGGCGTCGATGTAAACACTGAAACCTTTAGAAAGTAGATCACGCTCAGCGCCAACTTAAGATGCGGGAGTCTAAACTAAGGCGAGGCAAACCAATGGAGTTGTCAGACAAATACAAAGCAGTAAGGGAGGTGTTTACTGCGAGAGCCTGGGAAAGTGAAGTAGCACCCTCAGCACCAATGGAGTTGTCAGACAAATACACAGTAGTAAGAGAGGTGTTTACTGCGAGGGCCTGGGAAAGTGAAGTAGCACCCGCATCACCAATGGAGTTGTGAGAAAAATGCAAAGTAGTAAGGGAGGTGTTTACTGCGAGGGCCTGGGAAAGTGAAGTAGCACCCTCAGCACCAATGGAGTTCCAAGACAAATCCAAAGTAGTAAGGGAGGTGTTTACTGCGAGGGCCTGGGAAAGCGAAGTAGCACCCTCATCACCAATGGAGTTGTCATACAAATACAAAGTAGTAAGGGAGGTGTTTACTGCGACGGCCTGGGAAAGTGAAGTAGCACCGTCGGCGACAATGGAGTTCCAAGGCAAATCCAAAGTAGTAAGGGAGGTGTTTACTGCGAGGGCCTGGGAAAGCGAAGTAGCACCCTCATCACCAATGGAGTTGTCATACAAATACAAAGTAGTAAGGGAGGTGTTTACTGCGAGGGCCTGGGAAAGCGAAGTAGCACCCTCATCACCAATGGAGTTGTGAGACAAATCCAAAGTAGTAAGGGAGGTGTTTACTGCGAGGGCCTGGGAAAGCGAAGTAGCACCCTCAGCGCCAATGGAGTTGTTAGACAAACCCAAAGTAGTAAGGGAGGTGTTTACTGCGAGGGCCTGGGAAAGCGAAGTAGCACCCTCATCACCAATGGAGTTGTGAGACAAATCCAAAGTAGTAAGGGAGGTGTTTACTGCGAGGGCCTGGGAAAGTGAAGTAGCACCCTCATCACCAATGGAGTTGTCAGACAAATCCAAAGTAGTAAGGGAGGTGTTTACTGCGAGGGCCTGGGAAAGCGAAGTAGCACCCTCATCACCAATGGAGTTGTCATACAAATACAAAGTAGTAAGGGAGGTGTTTACTGCGACGGCCTGGGAGAGCGAAGTAGCACCCTCAGCGCCAATGGAGTTGTTAGACAAATCCAAAGTAGTAAGGGAGGTGTTTACTGTGAGGGCCTGGGAAAGCGAAGTAGCACCCTCATCACCAATGGAGTTTAAAGACAAATCCAAAGTAGTAAGGGAGGTGTTTACTGTGAGGGCCTGGGAAAGCGAAGTAGCACCCTCAGCACCAATGGAGTTAACAGACAAATCCAAAGTAGCAACGGAGGTGTTTACTGCGAGGGCCTGGGAAAGTGAAGTAGCACCCTCAGAACCAGTGGAGTTGTCAGAAAAACCCAAAGTGGTAAGGGAGGTGTTTACTGCGAGGGCCTGGGAAAGTGAAGTAGCACCCTCAGCACCAATGGAACTGACAGACAAATCCAAAGTGGTAAGGGAGGTGTTTACTGCGAGGGCCTGGGAAAGTGAAGTAGCAACCTCAGCACCAATGTAGTTGTGAGACAAACGCAAAGTAGTAAGGGAGGTGTTTACTGCGAGGGCCTGGGAAACTGAAGTAGCATCCTCATCACCAATGAAGCTGCCCGACAAATACAAAGCAGTAAGGGAGGTGTTTACTTCGAGGGCCTGGAAAAGTGAAGTAGCACGCTCAGCACCAATGAAGTTGATAGACAACTTCAAAGTAGTAAGGGAGGTGTTTACTATGAGGGCCTGGGAAAAGGCAGCAATGCTCATACCTGATGTGAGGTCTATTCGAATTTCCGTCAAATCAAGACTTTTGCCAAAGGTATAAGCTAATTTAGTATACAGGTTTTCGGAGGAAGTTTTACATTCCCCTATGACATCTAAAATCAACTTCAGGTACAAGTTCGCGTCATGGGGAGATCCGCGGCCTCTCACATTTACAAGTGAGGCAACACCATTCACAATCGACACTGCCGTTTCCTCGGATTGCGATGCTATGATTCCACTCATGAACATGAAAACTTGATTTAGTTCACGAAAATATCTTTCGTCAGTCAGAACTGACTTCTTATCAATTTCTCCATCCAGGATAGAAAACGCAAGATGTAGACCAGAAAAGAATTCTTGAAAACTCTTGTGAAAAAAACTGTAAGAGAAACAAGGAGTCCTCTTGCTACCGCCAACCTGGGTGGAGAGAAAGCCAAATTTAATGAACAGACTTTCCTTGAAATTCCCTTCGACGTCTTCGAAATGCAGCTCTCCTTTACAAAGACATTCTTGTGCCATTCTCCCTAGGGTCATCAGTTCTTTCTTGTAAACTACAAGAAGGTCTTTAGCACTACTTGGTAAATGGTTCTTCATTTCGTATCGCCTCAAAACGAAGACAACGATCTCTACGTACAGCTGTGTTCTGTTGTTTGGTAGAACGCCGCCAAAATCTTCGAAAAGCAGACAGAGCAGAAGTGTATTCAAAGGGTTTTTAGTTAGTTCATTTAAATTCCCTTCAGTGTGCTCATCAGCATCAAACGGAAGCCACAGTACATTTATCAGCTTCTCTCCCATTTGCACTGCGTGTCGAAAATACTTCCTTATAAAACACTCCGCATCACTTCTCGTAAATCCAACAATCTCCAACAGTGTGTCCGAGTAAGGTCTTACTTTAATTCCTGCTTCGTGACGAGAAGTAACAACAATGTTACAACCAGGGAGCAGCTTTCTTTGAATAAGACTAAAGTACACAGCCAATTTTTGAGGGTCTGCCTCATCCAACCCATCGAGCACTAACAGGACTTTAGAAGGGTTTTCTCGCACAGAACCGGAAAAACGTTTCTTTCAACTCTGGGTCGACTTCTTCCGGCAGAATGTGATCGTCGATAGCCTCCCAGATGCCAGAATCAATGTCACGACATCTGAGGAGCAGGAGCACCTCTACTCTTGGGAAAGACGCATCCCATTTGTGGTCTTGTTTAGTTGCCCAATCATATGCCAGCTTTTTACAGTAGGTCGTCTTTCCCATGCCGGGTTCGCCCTCAATCAGGACAACTCGCGGATGTTGGCAATCTTCGTGTGATGTAAAAATACTTGTCATGTTGGTGATTTCCTTCGCCAGCGTTCGGCGTGTCTTTTCTTTTGCAACTATCTTAAGTCTGGTGAAAATGTTCTCTAGTTGGAAGCTGAACCCTTCATTCCAAGGAACTGGCAAAACCATCCCTTCATTCGTTTGGTAAATTTGTCTTATCGATTCTATGATATGACTCTGACATGAAGAAGTAGCTGCAAAACAAACAAACACCCAGAAATAGGGTCAATTTAGAGGTCGACTGATTGAAAGTTATTCGCTTCTTCTACGTTTCTTTTATTTATTTTTTTGTTTTTACATCAGTGAGAGACGATTTCCAATTTTAAAGCCAAAATCCATCTTTTGCCTATCATTCTACCTATTTCCTAGCTAATCCGATTTTTGATATTGTTAATGAATTTAGAGGTTTCACTGGTTTGCAAGCCCTCTTGGCTGAATTTTTTTTTATGTATCGCCGCTTTTAAAGTCATTTCTGCTACACAAACGAGAACAGTTTCTAAATGTATGTGCTGTTTTATCCACGTAAAGAAAACGTTTGTTTTCATATGAAAAATTACCACAAAATGTTTTCTCTTGGCGTGGATGAGTCTTTGGCTTCCGTATCACAATGCTTAGTGGTAAGAACTAAAACGAACCCGAGTTGACATAAAATTAACACAATATTGTAGCAATAATAATAAATTTAAATTGAAATGGAGTGACGATTATATTAAAGTAATAAATCCATTTTAAAACCAAGCGGGGCTGAATAAAATTTGAAAGCACGAGTTCGACGTCATTAGTGGAAAACGGCATATATTAGACTTATTAAAAGGGTGTATAAAAAGCCCATTTGTTGTAAACACATTTTTTTTAGTGCGATGTTATGGGCATCCTGAATTTTACGAGTGAATGATTTTTTTTTCTCGCGTCGATTTCCAACATGGTCAAATTCCCGTAAGGTCATATATACCTTCCGTTCGATAAGAAGCCACAGAAGAAGATGGAAAGCTCTCCCTTGTAAATAGGATCTGAGTTTGTTCCTTGACAGAAACATCTGTAAAAATCACATACAACAAACCAGACATGACTTTACAGTAAGTTGGCATTCGAATAAATAATAAACGGCATACACAGTACGAGCTTATTTGAATCATAATCTCATTAGTTCTTGCTCAACAACTCTTATCAGCAGCGAGCCATTTGATTGACCCTTTTAGGGATTCTTCTAGCTGGACAGTATGCACCTAAACTATCCACTGTTCGCATCTCACACGATACATAGAACGAACGTGCCTACAATCATAGACAAAACCGTTGAGAAGGTCAGCACTTTTGACGTCTTCATAGCTTCTCTCCCCTCCCCCCTATTCAATGTTGTGCAAAACGGAATGGTTTTAGTGGGAAATTGTTGTGTTACCCTCCAACATTTGTAGTAGGCTGAGTCGTTGCATAAGACGAGAGCAAACAGACAAACACAACTTTATTCCTCGAGTCCTTTCGATTACATGTACTCTCTCTAGACTGGTTCTAACTGGTTACGGGCATGCAATGCTACATGTATACAGTCACGAATTGTCCCACTACAGTCCACCCCTTCTTGGGTTTGAAATAAACTGAACGAACAAACAAAACAAAAATTTGCTCACGAGTCCACCCCTTCTTGAGGCGTTACTTATTAAGTTCATGGAAAAGCTTAACATCTAAGACAAGGAGGTAAGTGCCTCCATGTGGTCCACCCTTCAACGATAAGTAAGGGCATTTTGTAACAAGTCCTTTGAGTTTACCATGACGGTTAAGAATGTCTTTGGCTTCAGGTAAGTTACGGTAAACTGCTTTAGAGGCTTCAGAGGCATAACACTGAGGTTTTGACAAGCTATCAAGATATTGACCAAATGCAAGGGCAACCTTAGCTAAATCCGAACTTAGTGTAATACGTGGAGACGGGACCACAGTACGTTCTTGAAGTGAGGGTGTAGCGGTCTGCAAGGGTTTCTCTGGTTCCGTGTCGGGGCGAATGTCTGCAAGAGGATCACCATCAGGAACTACAACAATTTTTTCAATGTTAACCGCTCTGAGTTCTTTCCCAGTTGCTATGTGTCGTAACCGTAACAAATCTTCACGACCATGAACATGTCCAACAACCAGAAAAGGACCATCATATCTTCTAATAAAGCGTGTAGCAGCTCCTTTTACAGTTGAGCTTGGAGGAGGAAGTCTAACAAAAACTCTTTTTCCATCCGGCACATGGAGGTCTCTAGAGTGCATGTCATAATACTCTCGCTGGGTTCTTTTAAGATCAGCTTTGATTCTGTCAAAGGTTTTCCTCGCTTCAGTCGATCGTTTGATTAGCTCTTTTGCAAATGAAGCTTGAGAGAGAGGTGCAGGAGGCATTTCAAAACCGAGTACCTCTGGAGAGGGAGCGTGTCTTCCAAACACCAGAAAGAATGGAGTCACATGATCAGTTCCAGGTATTGGAGAGGTGTTGTGGGCGTAAGTTGCAGGTTGCAAGAATTCTTCCCACAACTGCTGATTCTTTTCACAATAAATGCCTAATGCAGAATTAAGCCAACGGTGTACTCGTTCTGTGGAACCATTAAGACGAGGGCGGTAGCTTGTGGTAAAGACATGTTCTATAGATAGCAACTTGGTGAGTTCCTGAAGTATTGCATTGGTCCACTCACCACCTTGATCACTTTGAAGTATAGCGGGGAATCCAAATTCCAAGAACACATGATCATACAAGGCGCGAGCAGCTGTGGTGGCTCGTTTGTCAGGGACAGGTATAGCTCGCAGAAAGTTTGAGTAAGGGCACACTGCTGTCAAGATCCACTTGTTGCCATTAGGTGAGACTGGAAGTTCACCAACATAGTCAATGCCTAAGGTGTGGAATGGATGTTCATAAAGGCGGACCTGCATGGGACCATGATGTTGATCAATAGTTTTAAAGCGAATGCAGTCGGGGCATCTGCGTATCCAGTTTCTGACATGTTTTGACATGTTTCGCCAGTAAAAATCATTTGCCAAGGCTTGATATGTGGCTTCTCGCCCCCTGTGCATAGCGATAGGGGAGTCATGATAAGCTCGTAACAGATGTCTGCGTAACTGGATATCATCGGGCACTACAAAACGATAGTGATTTGGGTTGTCCATCAGTTCATCACGATACATAAGGATACCATCAATGACAGCTGCACGTTTCAAAAAATGTCGGGCCCACTGTAAGTGTTTCTGTGGCACGGCTGGGAAATGTGATTTGTCACCTCCCGAGGAAAGGAACTTGAACACAAGGCGGCACCAGTAATCCAGCTGTTGTTGCTCTGCGAACTGGGAACGACGGAGGTTAAGGCCAGCTAAGACAGGCAAATATTCGTCAGAACTGGGTTTGATTGGCGCTTCTTTTGAAGTGTCAGGTTCAACACGCTTGAGTGCAGCAGGCGGATCAGTAATGGGTGTCAGAAGGCAAACATGGCGTACGTAAGCAACAGTTCCATTAAGTGTCTCAGACACCAAGGAGGGAGTGTGATGTGGAATGTCCATAGACATTACAAGTAAGATAAAGGAGGTAACACTATCTTCTGGAGCATAAGGCTCCTCGGCCAAAGGCAAGTCAGCTATGGGTTGGCGACTTAAAGTGTCTGGTACAGTGTTTGTAATTCCAGGACGGTGCTCAATGTAGAAGTCAAATTCTGCCATGGACATACACCAACGTGCCAGTTTAGCTTGTTGTGGTGCCAAGGAGGTTAGCCATTTCAGATTTGCATGGTCTGTGATGACTTTGATACGTCGGCCGAGGATGTAAGGACGAAAATGTTCGAGACCCCACTTTACCGCAAACAGTTCTTGTTGTAATGTGTGCCATCGGGATTCTGCAGGAGTAAAGGCTCTTGATGCGAATCTGACAGGCCGTAGCTGGTGATCTTTCCATTGTGCTAGCATAGCACCGCAACCTAGTTTACTGGCATCAACATGAAGTTCAAATTCAGAATTCCAGTCGGGATGATGCAACAGCACGTCAGGGCCAGTAACTGCCTGTTTCAAGTCCTCAAATTCCATGGTATGATTTGGTGACCAGGCAAAGGGGGTATCCTTCTTTAAGAGCTGACGAAGGTGTTGGGTGCGGGAGGGCATGTTTGGAATGTAGTCTCGAAAGAAGTTGCAGAGACCCAAAAACCTCTTAAGGCTGGTGGTACTAGTAGGAGGTTCCATGCTGGTAATAGCTTCAATTCCTTTCGAGTTGGGTCGTCTCCCATGTTCAGTTATGGTGTGTCCCAAGACTTGAATTTGTTTTGCAAAGAAGGTGCATTTTGTGGGCTTGAACTGGACACCAACTTTAACAGCTCTTGCAAACAGCAGTTCATAACAATGAAGAGCATCACGGTGTGTCTGTGACCACATGATGATGTCATCGACATATACGGTCAGCCACTGATGCAAATAATCTGCGAAAACTGTGTTAAGAATTCTTTGAAAAGTGTTAGGAGCAGTCTTTAATCCGAATGGTAGTCGCAAGAATTCATAGAGTCCGACGTGAGTACAAAAGGCACTTTTGTGGCGATCTTGTGGGCGGAGAGGAATTTGCCAATATCCACTAGCAAGATCACAATGACCAAACACTTTTCCCTGGGAAATTGAATCAAGAACACTTGCAATTGAAGGAATAGGATAACCATCACCACGAGTCACACTGTTAAGGCCTCTGTAGTCCACAACAAATCGTGGCGGTTGTTGCATACCATTTTCCAGTGGTTTACGGACTAGGATACAAGGTGCTCCCCATTCAGATTTACTTGGTTGAATTATCTTCATCTTGAGCATGCGTTGTAATTCATTCTTAATAGCAAGAAGTTCTTCTGGGCTTTTACGGTATGGATGTTTGTACACAGGTAGGGCATCTTCTGTATCAATGTGATGTTGAAAGCCTTGTATTTCACCCAAAGAAGAACCAGGGAGTAGAAATGCGGTAGGATACTTGCGAAGAAGATGCTTAAAGTCTTCTAGGGTGTCTTGGTCAACATGGGCATATTTTGGTGAGTCAAGTGCCAATGCTTTAATTAGAGATTGATGATACTCTGCTGAGCTGGGGTCTGGTGATGAACTTGTAGGAGGCACAAATTCATGTTCATGGAACTCAGATATGTTCTCACTAAACGGTGACAGGATGGAGGAATCAAGTCCTGCTGTTGTTAATTCTTTCTGCTGTTCAGAGATCTTCCATGTTTGCGTTGATGAAATGTGAGTTGTAATCTGTGCAGTAGGGGAAGGCGAAAGTGACAATTTTGATTGTCCATTGGCCCAACACATCCAACTGTCTGCGAGAACCGTTGCAGTATTCTCAGCTGCATCTGCGTAAGCCTGAGTGTTTTCTTGACATATTGGGCGAAGATTTCCAAGAATGATGTTGAGTGGAATGTCTGTTTGTTTGCGTTTGCACTCAACAGCAAGTGTTGTAGTATAAGAGGGCTGAAGATCAGAGATGTACTCTGTAGGAATGGTTTCCAATGGAGGCGATGGAAGGGTACAGGCAGATACATGACACGACTTGGAAGGAATGGTTTGATCTGTTGCAGCGGTCATGTGAAAAGGGCCACTCAGTACTTTAACTCCAGGTTGGATTTCGTGACCATCGATCCATAGGTCTGAGTGTGAGAGCGCCATCAGTGAAGTACCAATGGTAAGGCAAACAGAGACAAAGTTAAGTCCGCGATTCAGTTTGGAATTGCCTGGAGGAAGACCAGGGCATGGAGGCCCAGTTAGTAAGCAGGTTACACCTGCATGGGTGTTGACGCCATGATCCTTATTGTCTGTAAGTGGATTCTGAAGGGAACAGGCGAGTTTGAAAGACATGCTGGGATGTCGAAAATGGATACTGGGTGTTGCATGGTCCACCAGAGCTTGTGTAGAATGTAAGTGGTTTTCGCCAAATAGAATGGGCCAGGAAAGACCAGGAACTACGAGCATCTGAAATGTGGTTTCCTTGCCATTGCTCCATTGTATGGGAATCTCCATGGTTCCTACAGCCTTTAACTGAGACTTTGCGTCGGCAACAGAGACCGCGACAGGCTTTTCAAGCGACTGAAACTTTAACTGCGGATACTTAGAAGCGACGAGGTCAGCATGGGATCGACTGACAAGTGACACAGAACAACAACTGTCAAGAGGTAGAGGAAGTTTCTCTCCAGCAGAGGTGACAGGTGTCCAAAGGATATGGCGTTCGTGGAGTTTACCCGCAGGGTTTGTGACGGCTGGCAAACCAAACACAACAGGTTCTTGAGATGTGGTCGATGTCTCACCATCAGCTGGCTTGTTTAAGGGTGGGAGGTCTGCGACCAGAGATTGCATTGGGGATTTCTTGTGACGGAGAGCTTTGCAACCCCATTTGTGACACTGAGAACATTTATGAAGTCTCCCAGCTGAGCACTTGTTATTTGCTTGCTCGCAATTAGCAGAGAGAAGCCTGTTAAAATTTCGACATACTTCTGGAATTTTCTTTCTTTGTGCTGGCGGCCGCTGCGTACAATCACGAGCTGTGTGCTGGGTTTGGCCGCAAATCCAACATGAGCGTTGTTGCTGAAAAGGCCGAACGTCGCCACGAAATTGACCAGAAGAGCTAAGTAAGGCAGTTCGCTGTGGACCTTCATTGGATGCAGTAGGGAGCAACGGGGAATCCTGGGGTAAGGGCGAAGCAGATCCTTTGTCTGTAGCAGTGATGAACGAATGTTCAATGCGTCGAGCAAATTCAATGGCTTTATCGAGTTGTGTCACATGGTGTGCTTGAAGAACCAGATGTTGGGCAATATGCGGTTGTAACTTGGAAATAAACTGCGAAGTAACATAGGTTGGGCAAGATTTAGTGAGGCTTTCGCCTAGTTTATCGAGTTGGTGAAGAGTATTCTTATACTTGAATGCAAATTCATCGACAGATTCCGATGGATCCTGTTTCATAGCGCTTAATTCGGCTGCCAAACGTCGACATTTTGAGTCGGTGGGTTCCTGAAACTCGTCTCGCAAACGTGAAATGAAAGACGCCAATTGCTCGTCTGGTGATTTGTCGGAGAAGCCTTCTGTACTGCGACAAAATAACAACACAGAACGTGGCCATTCGCCAATGCATTGTTGTTCTAGAAGGGACAATCGAATGGTGGCTGGAAGGTGCGATGTCTGTTCTTGAAATCGGTCAAGAAATTCGGCAATG
>OX421446.1:53118479-53133479 GCA_949126865.1 Montipora capitata
AATTGGGTGCGATGCATCATATGTCCTCGAACCCAAGGAAGTAAGAGCAAGTCGTAATGGTGGACCGTACGCCACAAGAACTATCTTCGGCTGGGTCGTCAATGGCCCACTAGGCCGAGCCAGAAGCTCACATTCCCGAACCGCTAACTTCGTTAACGCTGATCTACAACTAAATGAACAATTCCAGAAGTACTGCGACATGGAAATCAATGACTCAGCTTATAGCAACAAATCTTCTATGTCCTCGAACGACCGACGTGCACTCGATATCATGAAAGCCACCGCCCAACTGAAAGACGGGCATTATGAAATTGCTCTGCCTTGGCTCAGCGATCCACCCTGCCTCGAAAACAATCGCTCTGTCGCAGAACACCGGCTAAAGTTACTAAAGAAACGCTTGTTGAAAGACGCAGAACTTCTCACCAAGTACAGAGAAAATGTTGAAAGTTTGCTTAAGGAGGGATACGCTGTTAGAGCGTCAACTACGCAAGCGCCAGGGCGAACGTGATATCTTGCACATCACCCGGTTTTCCACCCTGCCAAACCAGGAAAGGTTCGCGTCGTGTTCGACTGCTCAGCGAAGTTTCGCGGAAGCTCGTTAAATGATCGTCTCTTACAGGGGCCGGACCTGACGAACTCTCTGGTTGGGGTGCTGATCCGATTTCGACAAGAGCGCATTGCCCTCATGTCGGATATCGAGTCCATGTTCCACCAAGTTAAAGTGAGACCAGAAGATTGCAGTGCACTTCGCTTCCTCTGGTGGCCAAACGGAGACTTGGACAAGGATCCAGATGAAAACATTATCGGCCAGCTTGACTTAAGCTGGAAGTTTATTCCACAGTTGAGCGCACTTATAGGCAAAAATTAAGATTAAATTTGGGAACGCAAAGATTAATACCATTTCCTCTTAAATTGTAAGAAGTTTCTCTTATGCTAAAACGTGTCTGATGTATTTCGGCCCTGTATTCCCAATGCATTTAAATAAGAGGATCAGAGATTGCTGCTTTTCCCTACGCTCTAAAGTGTCCAACTTGCATATATTTAAGGGTTCTTGGTAAGACAATGATTTCCTGGTGCCCTGTCAGTGTCCTTAATATATAATGATTGGCGCCTTCAATTTTATTGGCCTGGACGTTCCCCACCCCTAACAGGAGGGGACTACAATATTCTAGATGTGGTAAAATGAGAGATGTATAATGCTAGCATAACGTCCAAAGGTACAAAACGCCTAATTCTCCTAATTGCGCCGGTCTTCGCATACGCCTTTTTTAGCTGACTGGAAATATGCTCTCTAAAGTTTAACAGGCTTTCAAGTTCCACCAGAAACCCATAAGAGTTGAAACCTGTAACGCGCGTTGACAGCTTCCGAATATTCAGAGCGAACTGATTGGTTGAATGTTTCAGTGCTAAGTACCAGATTTGGAAACCCCTCGCTCTTGTTGTTCCAAATATGGTACTTAGCAAATTGAATATTCAGAAGCTTGTTTCCAGTACACAAGGGGACGTTACACGTTTCAACCCTTATATATGGGTTTCTGGTTCCACGCCCAGGATTCTAATAGAGGGAAATTTAGTAAAGCCAGAACCATTCAAAGTTAAGTCAAGATCGTACTAGTCTTGCAAGGACCGATCGGAAGGGCTTGCGTCTTGCCCTTGTTTATCAACAAATAGTTTGCATCGAACAACTCCGACAAGCTGCTGAGAGCCTGGTTCACAACAAAGTGTGGGGCAATGGGCGAGACATCTGATGCATACAGACTCGTTTCATCACCGTCCGGGATCGCGTAATTCCAGTCATTAATAAATATATTAAACAACAGTGGCCCGAGGAGGTACCCCCGTGGAAGCCCTGCCCTCAACTTTGAATAACTTGAGCAGGCACCGTGCAAACATACCCTTCATTTCAGATACGATACAATAAACTCTTAATTTCAGATACGATAAAGATACTCGGAGATTAAGGGGTAGATAGTGGGGTAAGAGTGTCTGCTATGAGACAATTTCTTAAATTGTCCAGTTAAGTGTGAACATCACTTCTCTCTTTCGTCTTTAACTCGCACCTCAAATATATATTCATTTCAGATACGATAAAGATACTTGGAGACTAATGGGTAGATAGTGGGGAAAGGGTGTCTGCTATACGAGACAATTGCTTAAATTGCCCAGATAAGTGGGAATATCACTTCTCTCTTTCGTCTTTAACCCGCACTTCAAATATAAATTCATTTGAGATACGATAAAGATACTCGGAGATTAAGGTGTAGATAGTGGGATGAGGGCTGTCTTTGACTCCCAGGAGTAATCAGCATGTAAACTCTCCTCATTATCTCAAAAAAATGCCCGTCCGACAGGTATTGAGAAGGGAGATAATTATCAGCTTGATTACCCAACAAAGAAATCTATGGTACTAGTTAGGAGAATGAACGTTTCGTTCCTGGGAATAAAAGGGTTAACAAAGGAAATAGAAGAAGACAAGAAATTCTCCTTACCCTAACAACCTGACCGTGGGGATGAACGTTTTGGTTCCTTACGGAAAATGACGGTATGAGCCTTGAACTCGGGTTGAAAGATGTTTCTATGGTAATCCTCATGTAAGAGCATATCAGGACCCACTTAAACTCGCTGCTCCCGATAAGTGGAATACACCGATCAAACTCTCTTGTCAAATTAATTTAATTCGTAAACAAAACACTATATTTACACAAAGCAAAGTAATTGAGAAACTTCGTTGATAAAGAAAATCTTTGAAAATTGCTTAAAAAGGATGAAAACGCAGGTATAAATAAATACAGCTTATATACAGTAAAGAACCATTTCAGCGAACACTTAGTCTAGATAAATTTACCTTACACGAATATTGTCCAGTTATTCAGTGAACCTGAATGAGAAACGCTGCAGCAATCTATGCAGCTTAATAGACCTAACAACATTTTAATGTGTTTTTGATGCCTCAATTAAAGCAATGAATTCAGACTAGCATTTGCCTTAAATAGTTTCCACTAAATGTATTTGTTATGAACACGTAAATAAATTTATTTTACAAGAATCTTGTCAGATTAATCAACCCGAATGTGAAAAGCTGCAACATTTTTTGCAGCTTGAAAGATCTGGCAACGTTAATTAATGTGTTGTTGATACATAAATGAAAGCACCGAATTGAAACTAGCATTTGCCTTTAATTATTTCTTCTAAAATTCATTTGTTATTTTGGTCTCACATATTCAGGAGCACTGTGCTCCAAAGAAAAGTAGAATTTTCACCAAAAAAGGTAGTTCACAAAAACACTAGTTCAGAAATTATTTAGATATCATCACAGTAACTTGTAAATAGCCTTCATGTACAGACACATTCTTAATTTGTATGAACAAGTGACTACAGAGTACCTCAATTACACTCACAATAGACCTTAATCGCTTGTCAATTTTGTTTTGTAATCGTGTAAGCGGAAGCCGTATCCGTAAAGAAAAAGTTCCGTTTTCAAACAAAAACGGATACGTGAGGACGGGGCCTAAGTAGTTAAAGTTTAAAGCCTTGATTTCAAAACGACACTTGTTTTAATTTAACTGACGCTTTGCTATTTAATGGTATGCCATTACTAACTTTAAAATCTTGAGAGAGCTGGATCGAGGAGAAAATTACGTCAGACTCACAAGTGTACGTGGCGGAATTAATATGCAGCAGGGGAGTTTCGGGCTTTCAGACTTTTAAACTTGTGTTTTGCATATGTAATAAGCTGCATTTACACGCAGAAATTTTAAACTAGTGAGCAAATGACATCATTTACACCTAGATCCAACCCGCTGACGTCCAATCGGTCAGTTTTGACCGTAAGTAATGGCGGACCGCTAAATTCAAACGTTTTGACAGTCAGGGGTTCACCAAACACACTTTAAAACACTAAAGAAAAAAAGAATTTGACTTTCTTTCAGAGTAGCACTTTAACTGAACGTCACATGTCTCCTAGTAACGCACTAGCAAAAAAGTGACTTTTAACCCTCTCCGTGCATATTTAGCAACAAACTAGGGGTGGGGAGGTGGAGTGAGATAGTCGTCAAAATTCAAAAACAACGCCGTGAACTCAAAAAGACAATATCGTGGGTCATGAGATCCTTTCATATAAAAGACTGTGCAAGGAATTAACTTAAAGTTTCGACGGCGTCGACGTAAATACTGAAACATTTAGAAAGAACATCACGCTCATCATATAAGTTTAATGCGAGGGTCTAAACTAGGAGGAGGATCACCAATGGAGTCGTCACGCAAATAAAAAGTAATGAGGGAGGTGTTTACTGCGAGGGCCTGGGAAAGTGAAGTAGCACCCTCAGCACCAATGGAGTTGTCAAACAATTCCAAAGTAGTAAGGGAGGTGTTTAATGCGAGGGCCTGGGAAAGTGAAGTAGCACCTTCAGCACCAATGGAGTTGCGAGACAAATGCAAAGTAGTAAGGGAGGTGTTTAATGCGAGGGCCTGGGAAAGAGAAGTAGCACCCTCATCACCAATGGAGTTGCCAGTTAAATTCAAAGTAGTAAGGGAGGTGTTTACTGCGAGCGTCTGGGAAAATGAAGTAGCACCTTCAGCACCAATGGAGTTGTGACACAAATTCAAAGTAGTAAGGGAGGTGTTTACTGCGAGGGCCTGGGAAAGTGAAATAGCACCCTCAGTACCAATGGAGTTGTCAAACAAATGCAAAGTAGTAAGAGAGGTGTTTACTGCGAGGGCCTGGAAAAGTGAAGTAGCACCTTCATCACCAATGGAGTTGCGAGACAAATGCAAAGTAGTTAGAGAGGTGTTTACTGCGAGGGCCTTGGAAAGTGAAGTAGCACCCTCATCACCAATGGAGTTGTCAAACAAGTCCAAAGTAGTAAGGGAGGTGTTTAATGCGAGGGCCTGGGAAAGTGAAGTAGCACCCTCAGCACCAATGGAGTTCCAAGTCAAATCCAAAGTAGTAAGGGAGGTGTTTAATGCGAGGGCCTGGGAAAGTGAAGTAGCACCCTCAGCACCAATGAAGTTGCCAGACAAATGCAAAGTAGTAAGGGAGATGTTTAATGCGAGGGCCTGGGAGAGTGAAGTAGCACCCTCGGCACCAATGGAGTTGTGAGACAAATCCAAAGTAGTAAGGGAGGTGTTTAATGCGAGGGCCTGGGAAAGGGAAGTAGCACCCTCGTCACCAATGGAGTTGTGAGACAAATTCAAAGTAGTAAGGGAGGTGTTTACCGCGAGGGCCTGGGAAAGTGAAGTAGCACCCTCGGCACCAATGGAGTTGTGAGACAAATTTAATGTAGTAAGGGAGGTGTTTACTGCGACGGCCTGGGAAAGTGAAGTAGCACCCTCAGCACCGATAAAGGTCGAAGACAATTTCAAAGTAGTAAGAGAGGTGTTTACTGCGAGGGCCTTGGAAAGTGAAGTAGCACCCTCAGCACCAATAAAGCTGTGAGGCAAATGCAAAGTAGTGAGGGAGGTGTTTACTGCGAGGGCCTGGGAAAGTGAAGTAGCACCCTCAGCACCAATAAAGCTGTGAGGCAAATGCAAAGTAGTAAGGGAGGTGTTTACTGCGAGGACCTGGGAAAAGGCAGCAATCTGAATACCGGATGCCAAGTTTAATACAATTTTCGTCAAATGAAGACTCTTACCAAAGGCATAAACTAACTTAGTATATAGGTTTTGCGAGCAAGTTTTACATTCCGTCATGACGTCGAAAGCCAACGTCAGGTATGAGTTCCGGTTAGCCGGAGATCTGCTGTCTGTCACATTCGCAAGTGAGGCAATATCATTTACAATCGACACTGCCGTTTCCTCGGATTGGGACGCTATGATTCCACTCATGAACATGAAAACTTGCTTTAGTTGATGAAAACATCTTTCCTCGGTCAGAACTGACTTCTTGTCAATTGCTCCATCAAGGATGGAAAACGCAACATATAAGCCGGAAAAGAATTCTTGAAAACTCTTGTGAAAAAAACTATAACGGAAACAAGGAGTCCTCTTCCTACCGCCAGCCTGAATGGAGAGAAAGCCAAATTTAATGAACATACTTTCCTTGAAATTCCCTTCGACGTCTTCGAAATGCAGCTCTCGTTTACAAAGAGATTCTTGCGCCATTCTCCCTAGGGTCATCAGTTCCTTTTTGTAAACTGAAAGAAGGTCTTTACCACTACTTGGTAAATGGTTCTTGATTTCGTATCGTCTTAAAACGAAAAGAACAATCTCTAGGTAGAGTTGTGTTTTGCTGTTTGGTAGAACGCCGCCAAAATCTTCGAAAAGCACACAGAGCATAAGTATATTTAAAGGATTTTTTGTTAGTTCTTGTAAAGGCCCTTTAAAAACATAATACAGATACAAATCTTCTATCAGCTTCTCTGCCATTTGTCCTGCGTGCCGAAAATACTTCCTTATAAAACACTTCGCATCACTGCTCGTAAATCCCACAATCTCCAAGAGTGTGTCCGAGTAAGGTCTTACTTTATTTCCTGCTTCGGGACGAGAAGTAAGAACAATGTGACAACCAGGGAGCTGTTTTCTCTGAATCAGACTAAGATACACAGCCAATTTTTGAGGGTCCGCCTCATCTAACCCATCGAGCACTAACAGAACTTTAGAAGGGTTTTCTCGCACGAAACGGAAAAACGTTTCTTTCAACTCTGGGCCAATTTCTTCTGGCAGAATTTGATCGCCAATTGCTTCCCAGATGCTAGATTCAGTTTCACGACATCTGAGGAGCAGGAGCACCTTTACTCTTGGGAAAGACTCGTCCCATTCGCGGTCTTGTTTAGTTGCCCAATCATATGCTAGCTTTTGACAGTAGGTCGTCTTTCCCATGCCGGGTTCGCCCTCAATCAGGACAATCCGTGGGTGTTGGCAATCTTGGTGTGATGTAAAAATACTTGTCATGTTAGTGATTTCTTTGGTCAGCGTTCCGCGTGTCTTTTCCTTTGCGAATATCCTAAGTCTTGTGAAAATGTTCTCTAGTTGGAAGCTGAACCCTTCACACCAGGGAACTGGAAAAACCACCCCCTCACGCTTTTGGTAAATTTGTCTTATCCATTCTATGATATAACTTTGACACGAAGAACTAGCTGCAAAACAAACAAACACCAAAAAAATTGGGTCAATTTAGAAGGAGTGTCAAGTATTTATGAGTCAATGTCAATGAGTCAATGAGTCATGAGTCATGAGTCATGAGTCAATGAGTCAACGAGTCAACGAGTTAGTGCAGTTAATTAAACCATAAAATGAAAGCTAAAATTTCAGAGAGTGCTTAGGCCTAATCACTGAAACGAGGGCTTAGGCTTAATCAACAAATTATTGCTTTATTGACTGTGAGTCCATTGACTCATGACTCATGACTCATTGACTCATTGACTCATTTGACTCAAAAAACATGCGTTCTCATTTAGAAGTTGACTGACTCAGATTTACTAGCTTTTTCTAATTTCCTTTTTTCAGCACTGAGAGACGATTTCCAATCTTAAAGCCAAAATCCATCTTTTGCCTTTGGTAGACTATCATTGTTCTACCTATTTCCTAGCTAATCCGATTTTTGATCTTGTTAATGAATTTAGAGGTTTCACTGGTTTACAGGCGCTCTTGGCTGATTTTTTTTTTATGTATCGGCGGTTTTAAAGTCATTTCTGGTACGCAAGCAAGAACAGTTTCTAAATGTATGTGCTGTTTTATCCACTTAAGAAAACGTTTGTTTTCATACAAAAGATTACCACAAAATGTTTTCTCTTGGCGTGGATGAGTCTTAGGCTTGCGTATCACAGTGCTTAGTGGTAAGAACTAAAATGAACCCGAGTTGACATAAAATTAACACAATATTGTAGGAATAATAATATATTTAAATTGACATGGAGTGACTAATATTTTAAAGCAATAAATCCATTTTAAAACCACGTGGGGCAGAGCAAAAAAGATCATTTATATAAAAAGCCCATTTGCTCTAAACACATTTTTTAGTACAATGTTATGGACATCCTGATTTTTACGAGTGAATGATTTTCTTTTTCGCGTCGTTATACAATATGGTCAATTTCCCGTAAGGTCATATATACCTTCTGTTCGATGAGAAGCCACAGAAGAAGATGGAAAGCTTTCACTTGTAAATAGGATCTGAGTTTGTTCCTTGACAGAAACATCTGAAAAAATCACATACAACAAACCATACATGACTTTACAGAAGTTGGCATTCGAATAAATGATAAACGGCATGCACAATACGAGCTTATTTGAATCGTAATCTCATTAGTTCTTGGTCAACAACTCTTATCAGCAGCGAGCCATTTGATTGACCCTTTTAGGGAGTCTTCTAACTAGACAGTATGCACCTAAACTATTTAATGTTCGCAACTCACACGATACATAAAACGAACGTGTCTACAATCATAGACAAAACCGTTGAGAAGGTCAGCACTTTTGACGTCTTCATTGCTTCTCTCCCCTCCCTTATATTCAATGTTGTGCAAAACGGAATGGTTTTAGTAGGAAATTGTTGTGTTACCCTCCAACATTGAATTGGGGGGAGGGTGGCTATATAAGAGAAGATGACACTATTTCTTTTGCGCTTTAACTGAAGCGGGTTGAAGTACAGCTCTGGTACGGTTCATTTGCATAACCTTCCCAACTACTTTTGTCTGTGATTGTCTGAAAATTCTGGGTGTGGTCTTAAATTGGAAATACGACTTTTTTGTTAGCGTTGACAGTTCCTTTGAAAAACAAACACAGTAAGTGCTTGCTTTAACATTCAAATGTTTTTTTGCCATGTTATCAAGAATTTTAGGCGTTTATCTGGTTAAAAAGAAGGCAAGTTTAAACTTGCATACATGTGTTAGGATGTCTTGTTGCAAGTGTTTCAATGATATTAAATTGTAGAGCAAATAACATGATGAAAATTCCTTCGTGAATTAACGAAAAGGGGAGGAGTCGAAAAGATACTTAATTAAAGCCAAAAAGCTGGTCTTTAAACGTCAAACGATTTCACGGACTTTAACACTTAAAATGGCAGTTCCACTTTGCCAAGTCAAGAGCAGCGCCTTTTAAAAATGCCATGTTCATTTCAAACAAAGTCACATTAAATACGTAAATTAAAAGTGATTACTGTTTTGCGCCAATAGCATGAGTAGGATGGCCTGTCAATCATTGACCTATTTTGGGAAAAGTAATCAACATGTATTGAACATTACTCCATGACATTACTCCATAAGAAAATGCGAAATATATGCCCAATGAATGTGATATTTTGCAACAATAACGTAGTTACATGTAAAGCATACTGGAATAGGTACAATTGTGTCTCTAATTATGGACAAAAGTTATTGTATCTACTTATTTTCAACATTACTCCATTGAAACCATGTATACACAAAGGTTAATTAGATACGTTATTTCAATTTAAACTCTCTTTATGGAGTAATGTTGTAATTACTGGGTTGCCAGTATAGCAATCGCAGTCGGAAAGTCGGTGGGATTTGTTCGTTTTATTTTATTTTTTATTATTTTTATTATTATTTTTTTTTTCGTGTGGGTAAAAGTCTTGCCTGTCACTCCCCTGTTAAGTGGTGTCTTTGTGCATAGAGCCTTCTGCGCGTATTTTCTTAGGATCGAGAGGGTAGTGGGAAATGCGTAGATTTCTCTGGTGGACACAGTAGAACGATTAACTTAACCGGCAATGGCGTCGAAAGTCATGTAACGCGAATGGCGTTTTAGTGGATCTTTGAACTAAATATACCCTTATGAACCTCAATAATGGCAAGTCAATTGGATACTGAACAAGACAGGCGGTGGAATCTTGAAAGCGACGAGTAATGGACTTCGACAACAATCTGTCGCCCGTCAATCCGAAAATCAAAGTGAGCTGTATTTCTAATATTTTACCAAGTGTGCTGTTATGTAGAACACTGAAACCAAATGGTAACTTATGGGTTCAACTAAGACGGAGAACGAATCGAACACCTTAAGTGGATCTGTGATCAACTCTGCACAGTCTCCAGGTAAAAAAAATAATTGGAAATGTGACAGCCAAGAATTATTTGAAAGAAAGCTTGTCGTCTATTTTGTGCTTCATTATTCAAGGAAAAGGTTCTTCAAGGAAACGGTTTCACCCTGAAATTTTAGTTTGTTCTGATATTGCGCATATTTGACACGATTGAGATTTTTCTCTTCACGCACGTAATGAAATAGAAGGGGTTTTTGCCTCTAATAGCAAATATGTTGTTTGTTTCAAAAAATTGTTCGCTGTAAAAGGTGGCCTTTATGAATTCATCATGTTTTATCACATAAGAGCTTAACTGGATAGTTTTTATGGCAATAGTAAAGCATTTTCGTGTCAAAATGAGGTTAGCGTCTTTCTGTTGTGCTAACTTAATTAAATATAAATATACATTCTGCCTCGTGAGTTTGTTATTCTCGTTAACCAGCAATGGCGTCGAAAGTCATTGCAACGCGAATGGCGTTTTAGTGCATCGTTCAACAAAATATGCTCTCGTGGAGCTCAAGAAGGGAACGTCAATTGGATGAACAAGACAGGCGATGATGATCTGGAATCTTAAAAGCGACGAGTAATGGACTTCGACAACAATCTTTCGCCCGTCGAGCCGAAATCAAAGTGAGCTGTATTTCCAATATTTTATCACGAATGTAGTGTTATGTACAACACTGAAACCAAATGGAAAATTATCTGGTAACTTATGGGGTCAACAAAGTCAGGTAAAAAAATAATAATTGAAAATGCGACAGTCAAGAATTATTTGAAACAAAGCTTGTCGACTATTTTGTGCATCGTTATTCAAGGAGAAGGTTCTTCAGGAAAGGGTTTGAACCTGAATTTTATTTTGTCGCGTACATGGTAATTTGACACAATTGATTTCACGCAATGAAATAGGAAGAGGTTTTTGCCTCTAATAGCAAGTATGTTGTTTGTTTCAATAAAATGTTTCGCTGGAAAAGGACTCTGTGATATTTTCTGCCTTTGTGAATTATAATATCATGTTGTGTATTGAATTTTCGAGCTTAAGGTTGAAATGTGATCCGGGAGGATATTTTTAGTATTGCTCTGTGAGCAGGAATGGTTCACGAAAATAAACAGGTCTGTTGGAAGCGTGCTTGAGTTTCAACAAAATGAGCCCCAAAATTAGCAAAAAATTGTGACGCCGATGAATAATAAAGTAGCTGCTATTTCAAAAATGATGGAATTACCTGGTGATAAATAACCTCGTCTTGGAGAGTAAATTTTGACTTTGCAGAAACAATGGTCAACCTCAACAGTTTGGGCGATTGTGATCTTTATTTTGAATTCGCTCATTTCTAGTCAAACTTTATAACACTTGACAGAAAAAGAAACTTACGAAAACCCGGTATCTTGCCATCATTTGACACAGATGCTTCACTGCTTGGCAAGTAAACATGCCGCGGTAACTTAATCACGGCACCCGCTGAATTCCGGCCATGTCACTTTCGATTTTGCGATTTATTTGTGCAGCTAAAAGTACAATAACAAAATTGAACGTAGCAAACATCTCCCAAAATGTTTGTCGCTAATCGTAACTTTTTATATTCTATATTCACGGTTCAAAATTAATGTTGTTTTCATGTCGTAAATATGTTATTCTCGAGCGACCGTCCTGGAAACTTCCTTCTGCTCTTTCTAAAAACTGTGTATCAATATTTATTTACTTTTGCATCAATATTTGTTTTTGCATAAAGCAAGCTAACAAAATCTGTACCTTGCTGAGTTCGCATTTGTTAGCGTTAATAGTATTTTCGGTCCAATGCTTCTGTTTTACGAAGGGGTATATGTTTTAGGTCAGCCATCCAGACACTAACCCTGCCGGACAGGGTAAACTGTAGTAAAATTTAGTATTGCAAAGCTGTCAGATGCTCAGAGGGCACGCTTAAACTTGTGGTGAAAAGAAGTTTATCAACATGTCAGCCCAGAAGCCAATGCTTCTCACTTCCCATTTATTTTCTTCAATCTTTCTGGGTTCAGTACTTTGCTAGTAACCACATGTCTTCTCAGGCTATTTACCCACTATTTACCCACTACAATGATAGACAATTCCAAAACAATATCGTGCACTGTTAGAGCTACATATTACGCAAAGACAACGTGAATCTCCTGGAAGACAACACACAGCTCAGTTAACATTATCGAATAAATCGCTGTGTTACTTCACTACCACACGTAAGCAATGCATGTCTCTTTTTTTCTAAAGAGGACAGGAATTTCTTCTTTCTGACAAATGATTAATTAATAGGCCGGTAGCCAGGTTTTTAACCTCAGGAAAGGATCTGTTTCGTAGTACGAACGTGTGAGGACCTGTGAGCCAAAGAGCCTCTGCTGGTATGACTTTTGGGTGACCCCTTAACTCTTTTTTCTCCACGGTACTTTACAAATATGGCCGCGCGAAGTCAGCCATCACAAAAAAATGTTTTTTTTTCTCAAAAAGTATTTTCAGTTAGGGGGAAAGAAATACATCACTTTAAAGCTACGAAAATAAGCTTTCCAAAAACATATAACTTCTTTACATAGAACTACAACATTTTATAAAAAAGAAAGTTGAACGAAAAAACTTAACAAAAAAATAGCATAAAATCAGTTTTCCACACAAATTTGGTCATTTCAACGTCAATTACGAATTGTCTAATGACCAACACAAATGTTCCTCATTTTATCAGCTTTCTTGGACCAAAATTTGACAAAAAACTGATGAGGCACGAATATTTTGGGATTTTTAGGAATAATCGGATTAGCGATCAATGCGTAATGTGATAATGCGAGAAAAATGTCAAGTTTGCGACCCGTTGCTAACGGCAACGGAAGCGATTGCATTACGATAATTAACCTCTGTTTGCCAAAAACCACCCAAATAACAGATTTTTCGACGGAAAATTCATCCTCGAGGATAAAACTATTCACTGGACATGTAATAATGGTAAATATGCTCAAGCGAAAGCGAAAACAAGCGAATATTTTGAGGGAAAACACAATTATGTGAGATCAAAGGACCATGTGGTCAAGACACGCAATTTGCATCGCTAAGAAAATAATCTTACCTTTTCAGCGATTTTAACGCTTGAAATGCCATCAAATGAACCACAATCCTTTTATTTATCCATTCCAAAGCCTGTAGTGTAATTTTTTGGCTGAAACACTTTAGAAAAAATCGCTCCCGATCGGGTGAAAATTTCACCTTCGCATCGGCTCAAATCGGGTCAAATTGCCTGACTCGCAAAGTCCGTTATGTAGGCGTCATGAAAGCTAGAAAGCCGAGATTTTCAGGGAAACTGGGGCTATATCTCCCCAGAAACACGCCAAATTTCAGCGCGATCGAAGAAAATGGTGGCGTTCTAGGAATCCTACCAAAAAATGATTCTATTTTGAATCCGATTGAGGCCCCCCTGTGGAAATAGAGTTTAAATGGTTTTAATGACCCCCCAACTTGTAAAAAATTGCCTGGATGGCTGCACGTACCACAGGCAACCCAGTGTACCCTCACGGAGGGTCTAGTTTACCTAAAATAAAGCTAAAATGGCCATGAAAAGTCCTATTACTATTTCATTGGAAGCTCTTTAATTACACTCCAGTTTCAATATTTTATCTGTGGCTGTGCTTTAAATGCACTATTTTAGGCTTCGAAAATAGAGTAATGTTGGGAGTGATGTCGGAGTAATGCGAGTGCTGTCGCAGCTCGTACCATTTCTTGCTAAATCGATTGAAATAAATCAGTTCTTGGCATTCTTTCAACGTGTACCAAAAAAGAAAGCTTTCGTTTAACGAATATGAAACATCAAACAACAAAAATATATTTTTATGGCATTCTTAATAAATATTTTCCTAACAGAATGGATTTTGGAGTAACGTTATGAAGCGTCACGCAAGTCTGAAATCCAAACGATGACTTCAGTATTGTGAGATTTTAAGTTGTTTGTTTAGAGCAGGTTTCCATTGTTGAATCATTAGGCCTTTTGCGTTTGTGAAAGGATTGCGCCGTGAAGAGTACACGGGCAGGTTCAGAGTCATTACATGCGTTGGAATGTTCTTGAATTCACACCTCCACATTTCTCATGTTCTCGCCGATGTAACTGTCACCGCAAGAACACTCTCCTTTATAGACCACATGTCATCGATGAGTGTTTTTGTCTTTCATTTGAAAAGGCTTTTGATCTGTTTAGTTTGCCAAAGGATGATGAAAATGTGATTGAAACCCGTGAATTTGTTCAATTTGGAAATGAAGGTTTTACTAAGTCTTTCGTTTCTGTTACATTAAGGGATCCTGATAATAATTTTGTCGCGCTATTCGCAAGCCTTTTGTTTGTAGAGGTGGCCATTGAAACCGAACACTGTGTTTTTAGTGACGTTGCAGAGGAGACCGTCTACAAACAAATTGACGGATGCGGTATGGGAAACCCTTTATCTCCAGCCCTTGCAAATATCTTCATGGCAAAACTGGAGTCCGACGTTGCCCGACCTTTAACCCACCATTTTACGACCGGTATGTTCATGATTGTCTTTCTCCAAAAAAGAAAAAAGACAAGCCGTATGATGGTAGTATCGAAAACGAAGATCGAAGCCGAAGCACCCCGAAACTCGAAAACGAAGCACTCTAAGTCGAAAACGAAGCACCCGAAGTCGAAAACGAAGCACCCTACAACTCGAAAACGAAGCACCCCACAACTCGGAAACGAAGCACTCGGTTTTTATGGCGTTGACTTCGACTTCGTTTGATCGGAGATAAGTAAATAAGACAGTCCCTAATCAAGCGTTGATCAAACTTGTCAGAGTCGAAATTTAGTGACGAATCTAGCACGATAATGGATAGAGTACTGCGCAAAAACTATTCAACTGCGAGGTGTTGAGAATGCATTTTCGGAGCCCTGACTGAATTAAAGGTAACACTTCAAAGTGGCATTTCCTGTTTCCCACGCGAATAAAGCATGGCAAGCTTTACCTTTTGTTGATATTTTTCTTCTGTAAAAGCTTTCTTGTACCTTATTTCTTTTCAGCCT
>OX421446.1:53143479-53145979 GCA_949126865.1 Montipora capitata
GCACTCTATGTAACTTATTCAACCGAGTCTCAGTCGATTTTTTGGCAAAGTTATTGATTATGTAACCACTTTTCGAAGCTCGTTTGCATTCAGTCAGTCTTAATGCTTTCGGATTTCTGCATGTGACCTATGACAACGACCAGAGTATTTATACCATCTATTCGAGGTAACATAAATCACTTGACTTTTCGAGATGACTTTCACTCAAGTTGCAGAAACCTCAATGTCATCCAATACAGTCCTTCTCAGGACAACGCCAAAACGGACCATCGTACTTGACTTAATTATAGTATCTTTTGTTTCAGTTAAAAAAAAAAAAAGAAGCTCCATACGAGAACTGTCTTTCCAACAGCGGATTTGTACTTGTACGAGTTCCGATGGTTTTTACCTTTTTCGTCCTCATTCGATTTTATATGTAACCTGCCAAGTGCTTCTGATGGCATCTCAACGTCAGAGGACGCATCTGTTGAAATAACCAACGGTCAATATTGAGTAAGCTTAAAGTGCACTCGGAATTTCACCACCATGTTTGAAAATTTTAAAATCCAATCTGTAATGGGCTCAAAAGCATTTCTTTACAAAAACCGAGAACATATATAAAATCCGATGAAACCTCACGTATTTTCAATGAAAATATGAAACCAAGGCCTGGGATCGAGTTGGGGATTTTGACACCATCAGTTGTGTAAAGATAATCACATTCTTATGGCTGCTAATCATTATGCATTGAAGATTCTTTTAAATGCCGGAAACGACTTAGATTACAACTCTATATTGTCCATAGCAGGAATGAAATCCTTGGAATTTAGAGAATATGAACAATCACTTTTATTACTACATATATGCATTAAGGAAAATGCGCCTACTTATATTTCTGATTTCTTTGAGTTTCGTGTTTATTATTACGACTTAAGGGGAAGTGGTTGTTGCCTTGTTCAGCCCTTCTACAACAACCAGTATTTCCATTGGTAATTGTAATTTCTATACTGGAAAAGTCATAATTCAAATTCAGCGAATGCTCATGATGACAAAAAAAGTGGGCACTTCCATCCATATAATCGAAGGTTAATGATGGGTGAAAGAGCTATGTCTAGGTATTTAATAGAAAAACCTGAAACACTAGACTAAAATCTGAACACCTGACTAACAGAAAGACATTATTTTGTTGCCTCACCACGGGCCATCAGGCCTGACGTCACAGATAAGTGTGCTGTTATCGTCTCCTCCAGAAAAACCTCCAAAATAATTTCATCTCTTTTTGCCAACTTGTAAAGATCCTCTGTTATCAAAACATTTTCCAAGTGTTTCTTAAGAAGGCCACTCTCAAAATTCTGCCAAAGTGTTTGCAATCCATGTAAATCAATGACTTGAAGGATGCAAGTAATTGATCCTTCAAAAAGGTATTTCAAAACAACTCCAGCTGGCAGGGCGATTTTCTGAAACAGCTGAATCATTCTTTCAGGGTCATTCCTGTACTTTGTTAGTATGAGGGCTGTTCCAGCAACCCATACACTTCCACAGGCCAGTTTGAGGACCACCTTGAGGATAACATCTGTTATGAGGATCAAACCAGATGAAATTTAATCCATGAAAGTAGAAGTAAATCTCTTAGCACAGTTCACAAATCGGATGTGGTTCAGTGTTGTCTGTACTCTTATCGACAACGATATTCGTCATCACAGTGGTCAAAAAGTTGTGGAATCACGAGGCGCAGCCAGTGTTTTTACCACAATATTCAAAGTTAAATAAAATGTTTATTTCAGAGTGTGACCAGGATATTGACAACTGATAATGACACAAAGAAAGAGCAAGAGTTGTCTTTAACTTTCTCGCAATCTGATGGGTTTATTTTCCAAAATGAGCGTTTTTGATTGGCTATACAATTGCGTAACACTGAAATGAGCATGACAGGAGCAGCGTTGTCTGGACTCTTATCGACGATGGCAAATTAGCCACTCCTTTTGCGAGATGACAAGAAATTGTAGGAAAATACTTGACAGAGCATAGTTGGCTCAGCTCAGGGGTGTATCTTATTTACCCTTTCAGTGTTACCTTTTATTAACTTAAAATTGGCTACAAAATAAATATCACCCTCGACTGATAGGTGGTCGTCGGAGGTCAAATAACAGCAACTCTTTAATTTAGCCTTAACACTTCTGTGTTTTTATTAAGCTCTGTGACCTCAGCGAGAGTAAAGTTAGTTCGTGATATTTCGAACAACATATGGCCATTTTTAAATGGCTTCAGTGAAGCTAAAAAGTAAAGTACGTTATTAAAATCTTTTTGGAGGCATTTACGAGCGTTTATTTTGGTTTAAGAAGGAGCCTCACCTCCAATAAGTGGTTTTCATGTTACGTGATCGTCGCCTGGTTGGTGGACAAAAACAATAGATATCTCATTTGTTCCTTTTGTTCGTCCACCAGCAAGTGTACATTACATCATTGTTATCCGTGTCTAGAGATTGGTTGAAAACCACCTGTAAGTCATCAGTTGCCAACAT
>OX421446.1:53148479-53150979 GCA_949126865.1 Montipora capitata
TCTTAAAGTCTAAAAATGGAGATAGGCTTAAAGTTTTTAGCTCAAGCTTTTGTACCTGACAAAATAATTATAGTAGTTAGCACTAGGGTTAGGGTTAGTGTTAGTGTAGGAGTTACCACTTTGACCCAGAAATCGTGCACAGTATGACACGCAACTAACATGTGGGCAAGGTTTCTAATAAACTGCAATAGTTACACAGCCGGGAATTTAATATTTTCATCGTGTATAACCTGTTACCATACGGTAAAATGTTATGAATTACTTTATACTGAAACATGCCAAGTTATTGATGATGTAACCACTTTTCGTAGCTCGTTTGCAAATCAGTCAGTCTTCCGTTTAGATTTCTACATGCGACCTGCGACCTGTAACAACGACCAGAGTAATACATACCAGCTATTGAGGTTACATAAATACTTGACTTTTCGAGATGACTTCCACTCAACTTGTAGAAACGTCAGTCAATGCCACCAGAAGCTCATGACCTTGAAGAGTTTAGCCCTGGTTCAGAGCTGGGGTTTTTTTTTTTAAGTTGAAAAATTTCTTAATTTGATATAACTTGCATTTTCCTGCGCGTGCAGCATCGATCTTATTTTTTTGTCCATATTTGGGCATGAAATTGGTGTCCTAAAATCCCCAGTTTTGTTCCGAGGAAAAGAGTTGCAAGTTACACGCTTCAACGTCATGTGCTTCTGATGTCACCCAAAACAGTCCTTCTCAGGACTAAACCAAACCGGAAGATCGTACTTGACTTAGTTATAGTAGCTTTTGTTTCAGTTTAAAAAAGGGCACCTTACTGCGTTTGTGAACATGATCCATAGAGGAACCGTCTTTCCAACAGCCGATTTTTACTTGTAAGAGTTCCGATGATATTTACCTTTTTCGTCCTCACTGGATTTTACATGTAATCTGCCAAGTGCCTGTGATGGCATCTCAACGTCAGAGGATGCATCTGTTTAAATAAACAATGGTCAATATTATGTAAGCTTAAAGTGCACATGACTCGGAATTTCACCCCTACCATTTTAAATTTTAAAATCCAATCTGGGCTCAGAAGCATTTCTGTACAAAAATCGAGAACATATCTAAAGTCCGATGAATCCGCACATATTTTCAAGGAAAATATGAAACAAAGGCCTGGGATCGAGTTGAGGATTTTGACGTCATGAGTTGTGTGTAAAGATAATCACATTCTCGTTCCCAGATCCAATCGTTTCTATTAGCTGCCGGAGCCTTCGCAGGAGAAAACGAAGGGCTCTGGAGACCGAGGAAATTCAATTGTTTTTTCACTGGTTAGCTTGCGAACAACAAAATCTTGAAATGAAAGTAAAAGTTGCCGATGTGGAAAAATGGGGTCACCTGGTGCGAAGACAGTCGGTAAATTACCACAGTGTCCTTGTGCTACAACTACGACATTCTGTTCGACATGAAAGGACACATTCCCTAACATCGAGACTCTTGGAATGAAATGCTTCTGAGCGCTGCCACGTTTCGTACTATTGCCGATTCGTTTATGAAAGCCGGAAGGAAGTCCTAGAATCTGGGACTGCTGTCTCTGGAGCGCCTCCTTTTCTCATGCAAAGGCCCCACCGGCTAAGAGAAACGATGGGATCTGGAAACAAGAACGGAAGATTTATTGTCGATGTGAGGGTCTTTTACACTTACATTTACGATTTAAAGTGGAAAAAGCGCACACAACGATCTAGAGTATTCCCTGATCTTCTTTACCGGCGTTGTAGTTAAGTTATTTAACAAAGAATAACAATTTGGCGTGAAATTCACATCGGGAAGAATCTTTGGGTGGGTTTACATCACTTGGGAACCCAATCACTTGCTACTGTATTCACACAAGTTAGGGTTCGGCCTCAGTAAGATTTGCTTTTAAGTTTTGAGGTGATGAAACTGGCACTTGCAGTTGATGCCTATTTGATATAAACACGATTAAACACCCATCAAGCCCACAAAAAGACGATTTTCACATACAAGGATCGGATTCAAACAAATTTTCTCAAAAATAAAGAACTTAATTCATACCATTAACTGAGTTGACCATCTTTTCGAGAAGATATTTGCACTGTTTAGACCAGTTATATTTCGTCCCATAGTTGCGACGCAAACCCTTAGCCTCATCGAGTCTAGTATGCCTTTTCTTGTTCCAGATGTCCTTGATAGCTGCTGTCCACGCATTGGTATCCTCTGAGTCAATAACAAATGAAGAACCAAATGGTACATTGCTCAGAGCTTCTCCAAATCCCGAGTTCTTGCTGACGATCACAGGTAGCCCAGCTGACAGAGCCTCCAGGCCTGTCAAACCAAAGCCTTCTGTACGAGAGGGCATGAGTACAAGATCCACCTCATGGAATAATCGCTTCAAATCCTCTCGGGTTTTGACATAACCTCTCACCCTAAGGCGGTTTTCGGGAAGACCAAACTCAAGCAATCGTTTTGCAATATCCTCGTGTTTTCCATCGGGTGCTCCAACAAACATTAGACTCGTTTC
>OX421446.1:53155979-53178479 GCA_949126865.1 Montipora capitata
TTCTACCTAACGGTTGTCATGACGGATTTGTAATTTAAATTTGAACTTCAGCATTTTAATTTCTTCAATTTTCGACAACCTTACCCGTGACCTAAGAATTACCATGAGTAATATTACCTTGTTGCTTTCATTTCGTCTATATAATGTTGATCGATGAAATTGAGCACGGATTGGATAAGATTTAATAGTCAAGAGAAAAAACTTCCATTCTAATGAGGGCAAGCTACCCAGGGTCACCATACGAACAAAAGAATAAAAGAAAAGTTAAAACAATTGTACTGATCTTCTTTGGTAAATTCAAGGAACGGGATCGAAGAAAGAATGCAAGACAAAAGTCAAGAATACGAGGTATTCTGGGTGGTCAGCAAACCAAGTACTATCCCCAGCCAACAAGAAGTAACTTAAGTGACAAACATATGGCTAACTACCATGTTCGTTGGAAAAGCCCATTTCTGACTTGTTGTTTTGCTCCGTTCTGAAACAAATCTTCCAGCGAAACCACTCAAATGAAAAGAGTTTGTTTTGGATAAAAATGCTCAACCATTACCTTTTCAGTGGTTTTTCACAAGAGGACTTACTTTCAAAAAAGAGGCGAACAGCAACTCAGAATTGACGTTTCTTGCGATGACCCTCGTACATGTAGTTCAAACTCATCGCGATCGAACACTGGCATTGGAAACAGACATCTGAGTGGCTCTTGGGCGTTGGGAATTTTTTTCTTTGACTTCCCTGGGCTATTTATACCACTGTCGTCATTCAAGTGATAATTTTTTTGGCTCACTGAGTGGATGCCACGAGCAACCACATTTAAGGCAGTGTTTAAAACATTTATCCTGTAACTGTTACCCTTTACCCGTGGAAAAGAGCTGCCGCATTCAATGTAGAACTTGAACAAGGTTGAAAGCATTCAACCAATGCTGATCTTTTCTAGATCTACTGTAGCTCTAAATGAAAACCGAATTTTATAAGCTTTGAGGGAAATTGATTATTTTATAGAAAATAATCATGTTAAACCTTTAAGATGCCATATTTGATAAGGCTTAAAGTTTCAAACGTGGTCAAACTATAGATATTAAATTGAAGTGATGCTTTGATCTTTGCATTTTAAGTAGTACGTTACGTACATTTCTGGTTGTCGCTGTGACACTATGACCAAAAGATTTCATGTTTAAGAATTTTTCCCCTACAAAACAGGTGACTTCAAGAGATCTACAATCTGAGACAAGAACAGCAAGAAAATGGATTAAGAACTCCTGTTTTGATAATATACAGTGGTTTGATTAAATAATAATACAATGTAATTACCGGTAAAATACAAATTTTATTACAACCTTTAATCAATTTCGTGCAGTGAGACAGTCAATAAAATTAAAGTTAGACAAAAATGAGACAATTCTAATCCCAGAATAGAGCACTAATTACAAAATTGTGGTAACCAAAATATTTGTTACGAAGATGTTTCAAAATTATCTGAAACTATGGATATATGCATGGCATTTACTGGAACACATAAAGTGGTGTTAATAAGTACAGCAAGAGCAAAATTAATATTGGCATTACTAAACCACGAAAGACCAAAACACCATATATGACCCCACCATACATTGAATACTAACCGAGAAACGTTGGATTTAAGATTAAATATCGTTTTAGGTCTACGTTCTTGCTCCTAATTCATTGAGATTAAGATTAGGATTCAGATTAAGACTGAGATTAGGAGCAATAACGTTTTAGGCCTAATTACGCCTACCTTCCTCGATTATTATTCAATGTATGGTGGGGTCATACATGGTGTTTTGGTGCTTCGTTTCGCTGTTTCGTTGTTTAGTAATGTCCAATTAATATTATATAAAAACAAGAAAAATGCCAGGTCATGAAAGATAAGAATAATGTTTTAATTAAAATAAAGAAAAAGAAGAATCTACATTGAATTGGGAAAAGTCTGAAGAATGGAGCAAAGTCTTTAAAAGGCTCAAAGTCCTTTTTTATCTGGGAGATTGATGACCTGTTCGGGAAACTGAGAGATTTGTTCTATATCCAGGAGACTCGCGTATAAACGTAAATCCCGGAGAGTTGGCATACCGGTAATTGAATATACTCCAGATGCTTGAATTACAATAAAACGATTAGAACTACATTCGATATATACATGAGGATGATTCTGCTGTGTTTCCAGAAAGGTGATTGCCCTATAATGCATTGCAATCCCCTAATGCACGTCTTGACCCTTGGTATGTCTAAATAATCTGCCAATATTAACCAAGAGGCATTGCAGCGGGCCAGTGGTTAGGACGCTTGCCTTGAGATCATCTTGAAGTTCCTGGGTTCAAGACTCGTCCTGGCCACTCGTTGAATTTGTTCCTGATGGTAGTCCCTGGTTCAACTTTTTGGCCGTACTTGTAAACAGCCATGTATGTCACGCGTGACAATTTTTTTTTTTTCTTTGTAATTTGAACCAAGTATTCAAATCTCCGAACCAGTTTTGAACTTTGCTCTCGCCGAGATTCTGAATTCCCGTGGATATTTTTCGTTGATTTACATCAAAAGTAGTTAGGTATGAACTTTCGTTTTATTGTAATATAAAATGTGTTTGAAAAGAGAAAGCTCTTTGAAGTGTGAGATAAACTATTGTTCACTTATATATTGAGCATTTTTCGCAGCAATATTTATTTATTTATTTGTTTGGATATGGATATTTCAGTTATTTTCAATTGACACCTCATGGGGTTTTTTTTCCTGGAAACACCAAAAAAGAACGAATGATTTATACACCTGATGGGAATTTTCCCTGGATCCATCCAAAAGAACGAATGATTTTTACACCTGATGGGATTTTCCCCTAGATCCATCCAAAAGAACGAATGATTTATACACCTGATGGGATTTTTTCCTGGATCCATCCAAAAGAACGAATGATCTATACACCTGATGGGTTTTTTTTCCTGGAACCATTCAGAAAAACGAATGATTATACTCCTGCAGTACACCCTGAATCAATAGCAACGTAATCTCACTTGGGCCTCCATGTTTTTCTGGGTCAATCTACCCCTTTTTTAGCTTCCTAATCCCCATTTCATAGTGGTATTTTACTGCATTGGGCATTTTCCCTGTCATGCTGGTTCCCAGATCGACTCCTTCTCATGTCTCGTGCCCAGGCCATGTGTGCAGTTTGGGTCACATTTGAATTCTTTTGTCGTAAGCACAGCTGACGTTTGCTGGAGACTTTGCAAATTAATGTTTGGAGAGAAGGGAAATTTGTGCCAGCTTTTTCTTCCATGTAAGTAACCAGGTATCCATTTTTCTTTATTTTGAACTATAATTTTGTTTCAGTAATCATATTATACATCTGGTAAGTGTGTCCTTGGTTAATGTTATCAGTCCCAGTTTTGCTTGATTGGTTTTGCAGTTTTTGTCGTGTTAGTCTGTCCATGGTTTTGGTGTTGTTTTCTCCTGGTTTTCCGTTTGTTCCTTTCTTTTTCATTTCTTGACTCGGCACAAGGGGGTCGGGTAGAGGTCCAGCGCTGGACTAGAAACCCCCTTGCTCGGTTGCGCTCTACCCCTGAAGATTCGCAGCCATTTACGAGCCTAATGGTGTCGCAGTCAGCTTTTCTTTCCCTTTGAGTTGTTTAGATTTGCTCATTTAATACACCTGTGTTTCATTTTGCATGGGATTTCTATGGGTTTTGGAACTGCCCTTTCCTGTTTTTTAAGAACGAAGGGTTTGTGTAGGGATTGTTTCTTATTTATTATTCTTATTTTTTAAGAACGAATAATTTTCATGTTCAAATGTTTGTTTATCCCTCTTACTTGATTTAGTTTCTTATACATGTACTATCTGGCTGTTTCTGAAATTAAAGTTTTTGTTTTCACACAGAGTTTGTTTTGTTTTGCTAACTCCACTGTGAGATTGAGAGTTTGCTTTGTGAATTTCTCTTCCTCATTTCACAGACTAATTTTTGGTTATGATTTTCCCTCAACTCACCACCCACACACACAGTATTTTCCCCACACCTACCCACTTTACTAGAGATTATTATTTCAGTTAGTGGAGAGAAACCCCTTCTCGTAGGGGGATTCTTGCTGCAGCACCATAATCATGCCACAAAGGTTGCTAGTCTACTGCTGTTTTTGTTTTTTTTACTTTATACAACTATTCCCGTGGATATTTTTCGTTGATTTACATCAAAAGTAGTTAGGTATGAACTTTCGTTTTATTGTAATATAAAATGTGTTTGAAAAGAGAAAGCTCTTTGAAGTGTGAGATAAACTATTGTTCACTTATATATTGAGCATTTTTCGCAGCAACTTTCAAAAAAATCTTCAAGATTCCATTCAAATCTACCCAGCTTGGGAAAGGGGGAAATAATCCCGTATTGAGTAACTGCAGAATACCCTGCCACATCGAAGACAAGTCCTGAAAAAGCTTGATACGCTGATACGAAGTCGCATCATTTGATAAACACAGTTGGTAGGTAGTTCATTATGTAAGCCTTCACAAATTGTCCCGAGAATGTTAGCCCTCAGTTAGCTTGCACTCACCTTGTTACCCTGTAGTCCCTCTCTTTCAGTATATTTCTGAGTGGATACGCGGATAAGTGGATACGAGAAGTGGACAAGTAAGTATGTTTCTGAGTGGATACGCTGATACGCAGATACGCAGTGGGTAAGACCCTCTCTTTCTGTAAGGCTGGTAAATAAATTTCTGAGTGGATACGCAGATACGCGGATACGCAGTCCGCAAAATGAAAGCCAAAAGTGTACGAGAGTACTTAGGCATAATCACTGAAACGAGCGCTAGGGTTAATGAGTGAACGAGTGCTTTCTTCTTCACGCCATCTCGTAAAAACCGTAGTCAACCGAACCGCAAAATGTAAGCTAAAATTTTATGAGAGTGCTTAGGCCTAGTCACTGAAACGAGCGCTTAGGCTTAATCAGGAATCAAAAGCTAGGCTTAATCAGGAATCGAGTCAAGTGCTATTTCAAAAAAAGTGTAGTTAACTTAACCGTAAAGTGAAAGCTAAAATTTTACAATAGTGCTTACTGAATAGGCTTAATCACTGAAGCGAGCGCTTAGGCTTAATCAGTAAACGAGTGCGTTCTTTTCCACACGTTCTCGTAAAAAGTGTAGTTAACCGAACCGCAAAATGAAAGCTAAAATTTTACGAGAGTGCTTAAGCCTAATCACTGAAACGAGCGCTTAGGCTTAATCAGGAATCGAGTGCTATTTCAAAAAAAGTGTAGTTAACTTAACCGTAAAGTGAAAGCTAAAATTTTACAATAGTGCTTACTGAATAGGCTTAATCACTGAAGCGAGCGCTTAGGCTTAATCAGTAAACGAGTGCGTTCTTTTCCACACGTTCTCGTAAAAAGTGTAGTTAACCGAACTGCAAAATGAAAGCTAAAATTTTACGAGAGTGCTTAAGCCTAATCACTGAAACGAGCGCTTAGGCTTAATCAGGAATCGAGTGCTATTTCGAGAAAAGTGTAGTTAACCGAACCGTAAAATGAAAGCTAAAACGAGGCAATGTTGTTGACGCCACGTTTAAAGAACGAGGTATAATGCACAGTTATTTGTAATTCAGGTACATTTTGGCGTATATTCTTGACACGATCTTGTAAAAAGTGTAGTTGACGGAACCGTAAATTGAAAGCAAAAATCACTGAAACGAGCGCTTAGGCTTAATCAGGAATCGAGTGCTATTTCGGGAAAAGTGTAGTTAACCGAACTGTAAAATGACCCGATCTTCGTGCTTTAAGGACGAGAAGTACATATACATCAATCACCTTCACTCTTTTTGTTTGGAGCTACAGAAAGGAGAAATACTGGAAACCAGGAAAACGAGTGTGTATCTGCGTATCTGCCAAGCTCGGTGTTTCCACTGCGTATCCGCGTATTCACCCAATTTAGGTTATAGCTTCGAGGTGGCAGGGTATTCTGCAGTTAAGTCCCGCATTTTTATGCAATCAACTGTTATTGCAATCATATGTATAATAACAAGGAAATCTGTAATTTCAACTTACCAATACAAACTTGCTGCAATATTAGTCTACCATAGATCAAATATAGCGTAGCACAAATTGCTGGATATTGAGTTGATACTCGGCTCTATGGCTGAATCATTTAGTTTATATAAAATGTAAGAGCACAACTTGTGACATTCATCAAGATACACCTTCTCACGAAAAATCAACGCCCCTGCTCTCGCGAGCTCTGTAAATGCTTGTGGAATCAACAGGAAGATTCAAGCCGCATCCATGGAGACAGTGGGTTGCTGATGTCAAAGAAGTATAGTAGCTTTTCAGCTGGGGTAGGGTGAGGGGTTGAGAAATCGGAAAGATTTTACAAAGTAATGGAGTCAGACCTTTTTGTTACGGAGAAATTTCTCCCTCGACCATCTTTACTTGTCTCATAGTATTGTCCTTCAGTGTAAAGCGGCATTGGCAAGGAAGGATAGATCGTTATGGATCGCCTCCATTCCTCCCCTCCTATCTCTAGTATATCTCTACCAAAATATTTTGATGTTTCGTGGTCATTCTGTTAAGACAACGATAACCAGCGATGATCACGCGATCACGTGAACATGGCGTGAAACAATAGCAAAGTTATTGATATGTGAAAACAATTTCCAAGTGACAAAAAATGACGAATCAATAAGGCTAATCGCTGTCTTTATTATTTTTTTCCAAATAATTATCATAATTTGTCATGTTCCGGCTTTTATTAACGCCCGTTTTGTAAAAACGGCCAACAAATGTCTTCTCACAGCGTCAGGGTGTAAATCGAAGGACGTAGAGAATATATTGCAGCTTATCACCGGAAGACAGAGGTGGCATGATCGGGGATGAAGGGATCTAAAGCCCGCCGCAGGCGGTGAAGAAAGAGCTGAGCAGACTGTCTCGCGAGGAGGTTTGCTCAGCCGTTTCTTCACGTGTGCGGGGAAATTTTGGTGAGAGGGTCGACTCGCGAGGCCGTGAGAATAAAATCAAACACGTTTAATATTTTTGGTCTCGAGAGGAAAATTCCTCACTGTGTGCGGCCATCGTGAGAATCGAGCTGAGCTCGGTCGATCCAGCATCCAATAAAATACATGGCATTCTCACGTGAATTCAGTTGTTCAAGAGGAAGAAACTCCAACTCCACTGATGCCACGTGAGAATACCATGTATTTCATTGGTACACAACTCATGGTAGCGAGTGTAAGTCTGTGTCGTCTTTGAGGAAGACGTGAAAAGAGAGTTTACTGCAGCGTCGCGAATGAAATCGGGGTATTTTGCACACGACACAGAATTCATTATCATATGCTTTTTATTTTTTGTCAACTGGAAGGGATGCAAACGGTTTTCCTTTGTACATCATAACATGGATTACCTTTTATCCCGTATGAAGGCCAAGGGCAGACTAAACCTGATACATGTGCGTATAAAAGTGAACGGGAGGGGAAGGTTTTGTTCCGCGACTACAGCTATCATTTAGGACGATGAATAAAAAATTGCCACCCTTTATATCTTTAAAATGAACAATTGAGTTAACTAATGTTGTGTTTAAAAATTATGTATGAAATTATGATGCAGTTTACTTTATCTCGTCTTTTCTAACATTTGCCATCTTAAATGGCTACTTCAAAGACGACACAGATTTACACTCGCTACCATTAGTTGTGTACGACTGTCCAACAGTCTCACCCTACTTTTTATGAACAATGGGGCTGGAAATCACTGTTTCTTTCCTCCCCTCGATCACCCTCCCCACGATAGAAACAACTGATTTGGCTGCTCACGTTCGCTCGGTTTACTCAAAAATACGCCTGCATTGCAGGCTAGTAGCTGTCTCTATTTTTTTCCGAATAATTATCATAATTTGTCATGTTCCGGAATGTTACATGTTGCGGCTTTTACTCACGTTTTCATACCAGAGACGCATTTCGAGTGTTACTAAAAGGAGTGCAACTGTGGAACACGGAACCTCCGGAACCCACGGAACGCGCCGAACCTCTAGAACCACGTCGAAAACGCTTTTTTCTTTCCCGAAACAACGCTAGATTATTGTTTCTTTGAAGTTTTAAAAAATTGCAACGGATAGCGCGCGAAAGTGCAGTGGACTGGACCTGGCCACATGGTGACCTCTCGTCATGTCGGATTGGCGGAAAGGTTTTACAGACGGAGCACGGTAAACAGTCGTTTTCATTGCTTGATCAAACAACACGCAACTTGAAACGACCTGTTTTATATGCATATAATGGTTGTGCGGTTAAAGACTACAAGGCCTTTAAAATCAGAGGGTAAGCAAAACTTTCGTTATATAGATAATATCACTGAATTTTAAACCCGGATAGAGATATCAAAGGTTAAAAAAAAATAAATAATAAGACAAAAAGCAACTGAACAACCAAAACCGCATTTAATATATAGGAAAGAAATAATTAAAGAATTACTGTAATGTATTAGGTTCCAAAGCTCGGTTGTTCAAAAGTCGATTAACGCTAATCCGAGATTAAAAACTAACCAAGGAGTTTATTTCTCTGCTCCCAAATGTTGTTCAGCGCTGATATTAGGGAAAACTTTGCAGTAGAGGAAGTCAATCTTGAAAAACAAAAATAAGCAAAAGAAAATTGCACCAAAAAGTTGAAAACATGATACGAAACTTTACGCTAATCCTGGATTAACTTAATCGGCTATCGAACAACCGGGCCCTGGCTTCTTATTTTGGGGCCTGCGCATTCACGCCTAGGTTTAAGAAATGTCGGGCTTTTACTTGTTTAGAGTTTTCAGCTCCGAAATAGTACAATTACAAACTAGAATAATTTTTTTTCTGGGCTGGTCATTTATAATGTTAAAGGGGGTACATCACCACACTGTAGACATAAATCTAACAGACGAAAGGTACCACCTCGTTCCCAGGGCTTTTCCCAATCTTTGGCGGGAAAAGGACTTTCTGCGGTGAAAAGCCCTGGAAACGAAGGTGAGGAAAGTACGGATTATGTTCGTTGAAATTCCAACTGACAGGCATACCTAACGGGTTCAATATAACAGGTGTGTTCCTTTTTTTTTTTTTTTTTTTTTTAATAGATGGTTTCAACTTGCGTTTAGCGTCATTAAAACAATGCAAACGGCTGCTAACTCAGCCCCCTCTTCGAAAGCTTTCCGCCATTCGGCCATGACGAGAGGTCACCAAGTGACTAGGTCCAGTTCACGGCGCTTTCGCGGGCTATCCGCTGCCCCGATCAGCAGATAACAACAAACAAGACGAACAAGAAATTGTGCATTTTTTTAAAACTTCAAAGAAACAATACTCTAGCGTTGTTTCGGCAAAAAAGCCGTTTTTGAACTGGTTCTGCAGGTTACGCGGGTTCCAGAGGTTCCACGCTCCTCGTTTCCACTTTATTAAAAGCACCCGCATAATCCGTCCACATGAATTATGCGTCTCTCCGGTTATTCGACTAGTGTAAAGACGGAACGAACTATATATAGAAGAGTCATGATCCGTGTGGGACGAACTTGGACAAACACTTTTTTTTCTACGTTTGTGAACTTCGTCTTTTTTTTAAGACGGGCACAAGACGCATTATCCGTCTGGACGTATATTCTTTCGTTGTGCGTCGTTGAAGGAGCACAACGAAAGATACTTCGTCTAGACGGATATTGCGTCTTGTGCCCGTCCTTACACTAGAGACGCATAATCAGACGAACAGCAATTGTTTGTCCAAGTAATGCATCTGTAGCAAAAAATAAGCAATGGCGGGATAATTGTATGTGAATGACTGTAAAACAAAAAGTAAAATCCTACTTTCATTCAGACGCGATTTCCAGCCGCATTTTAGCGCCCGGGTTCTTCCACAAAACAGGATCACAAAACGGCTGAATGCCGAGGCAAAATAAACCCGGCTTTTTTATATTTGATCTCAAACTGCATGGAGTTTTCGCGCCAGTACACCATCTGAGAATTAAGTTCTACTTTTGGTGCGACTGACTCGCAATGATTTTGGCCGTTGCACGGTATGTTACACTGTGAAATGTTTCGTGCAACTTGTCCCGCCACAATGCCGCCGAAACATTGCGAGACAAGTTGCACAAAACATTTCAGTGTAAGAGCGCCTTAAAGAATGCAATCATCTGCGAAGAGACGTATGACTTGACTTGACAGACGATCAGAAGTCGTTTATGGGGACTAGAATTCAGATGGCTTCGACGGGATTCGAAGCCATGAGCTATGAAGCCACTCAGTTGGGAGCAGGTCAAATTGTTGGGTTCATTTGTTCCCGCTACTCACTATTTATCACTCATTATAAAATAATTAGGATAGTAGGGGCACTCTCACTGGTCAATAGCTGTGTTTACATGAGAGTATGGAAACACAGCTGTGACATCAAACGAATTTCGATTGGTTATGTGTTGTCAGGCTGAACGCGCGTTTTGATTGGCTGGTAGGAAATATGAGCGTGTATCAAGATAAGCTGTTTCAATCAAGAACTTTCCTTCGTTTGTTTCCTTCATTTGTCGAATTATCTTTGAGAAATATTTTATAAAAGCAATAGAGGACTTTTTTCTGTGTTTCCATAGCCTCATCTAAACACTCAGGGAGGTTGGGAGAATTCTCGACAGTTATGCAAACCCTCGACTGCGTCTCGCGTTTGCTTAACTGTCTCGAATTCTCCCAACTGCCCCTTGTCTTTAGATGAGGCTATGGAAACACAGAAAACGTTCTCTATCGCTTAAATAGACATCGAGTAGCGAGCCAATAAGATTGCGGGATTCGTGATAGTAGGTGATAGGATAGCTACTAAAATTTGATAGTACACGTTTAACCGTTTACCGTACGTTTCTTGAATGTTTGATGACGCGAGTGATATGTGGCTCGCGTGGAGAGCTTTTTATCACGTAGATACTGATGGAATATTAGAATTTCTAAAGAAACACATCTTCACCGGGCGTAGTGTAGATTTAATTTTCATCTTTCACGCGTTAGGATATAGCTGTCGTCATGCCAATGCGCTTAATAATTTCTTTACATCTGTAAGTTCGGACATCCCCCCGCTTGATTTGTCTTCGCTGCCAGCTTTCCCCCCCACGGGCGATACGTTGCACATGGTACAACCTTATAAAATATGTAAAAAACTTACTTCAATTAAGCCCCATAAGGTCCATGGGCCCTGCCTTTCAAAGGTTTTAGAAGACTTTGTGGTTTCATGGTTGATTGAGGATGTCAGGGATAAAAATGACCCTATGCAGTTTGGCTGCTTGAAAGGAACATCCACGTCTTACTGTCTGTTAGATATGGTCCATAATTGGCTTTTACAGCTAGACAGTCCTAATGAACATCTCCGAGTCTGCTTTTTGGACTTTTCAAAAGCTTTTGACCGTATTGGTTACAACATCCTTGTCCAAAAGCTTATTAACCTTAACGTTAGACTTTGTCTGATCCCTTGGATCATTAACTTTCTATCTGATAGAAAACAACGCATTAAGTTAAATCAGACATTTTCGGAATGGCTCCCTGTCAAAGCAGTGGTCCCCCAAGGAACCAAGCTAGGCCCGATTTTGTTCCTCATAATGGTCAATGATTTGGGGAGGGCCATGTCACCTAAATTCGGAATGTGGAAGTACGTAGATGATGTCTCGTTATCAGAGAACCTTAGTAAGGGTAGCTTATCATCTTCCCAATCTACACTTGACTATATAAACAGCTGGGCCTCTGACAACTGGATGCGTCTTAACGCTAAGAAATGCAAAGAGTTGCGTTTGTGTTTCTTCAAGGAAAAAACCCCAGTTATCCCCCTTAACAATTGATGATCAACCGTTAGAAGTGGTAACATCACATAAGGTCCTGGGGCTTATTACTCAGAATGACTTAAAGTGGAACGAACATATCGCATCAGTAGTTGCTAAGGCATCGAAACGCTTACATATCCTACGTGTTTTATATTTACGTCGGGGTGGTGTCCCAGCAGCTGTCCTAGTCTCAATTTATGTGTCTTTGATACGCTCTATTATGGAATATAGCTGCGTAGTCTGGCATTATGCTCTTCCTTCCTATCTGTCTAAACAGCTCGAAAGAGTCCAGAAACGAGCTTTTGGTATTATCTTTCCGAAACAAACCTGTAGCAGGGCATGTGAACTTGCTGAATGCCCAAGGTTGGACGTTCGCCGCAATGATCTGTGTATTAGAACTTTAAAGAAAATTGACGGGAAGGGGCCCTCTCTCAAAGCACCTGACAATGACGAGGGTGAGCGCGCATGGACGTACGATGAGGAATAATACGCACAGAACCCTATATAAGTGTAGAACGGAGCGGCTTAAAAGAAGCTTTTTTCCTAGTGTAATTATTTCTTTTAATAACAATATTTAGAATCTACATTTTTATGTAATTTTTAAATTGTAAATACACATTGTAATTCATTTTTAAATGCGAAAATGTGTTTTCAATAAACTATTATTTTTTTTCCAGAGGTGATTACAGATTCCGAATTGTCGTCAATAAGCGAATTGACTGCCTACGCAAGTCTTTAACGGTCTTTATCAACGGTCGTCATTTTAGGACGCTTAGCTCTTTTAAAGAGATTATGGGAAATGTATATCTATTTTTAAAAATTCAAATCCCAATGCCTGAACTCGCAGGACTCGAACCTGGGAATGTTCGATAAATAACCCTTTCACTTAATAACTGCTAGACTACCACATCGCTAACTGCCAGAACATTTTTTTTTTTAATATGTCAATATTTTTCTTCTTCCGAATGCCGCTGTAAACATGTATTATCACTCGCTAAGAAACAAGTTTAAACGGGAGAAAATGTCGGTTACCAAACATTCAAGAGAAAGCTATTTTAAAATCAAGTAATAGACTTAACCACTATTCAGCAATTATTTTAAAATACTAATTAGTGAAGGTAAATAATCGATGCAATTGTCAGTCAGTTGCCCTTTAGTGGTTAAGTGGATAAAAGTAAAAAGCGACGATAATTCGTAACAGTAATTCGACTGACAAACCTGAGGTCAACTTTCCTTCAAAGTGGGTACTCCAGGTTCAAATCCTGACCAGGAATGGAACTTTTACTTTTTTTCTTTTCATCGGCTACCACAAGTCCTGGGACAGAGTAATGTAAATTGACGATAACAGTATGTCCGGAGCCTTAGGAATTGTCGATAATCAGAGATAGAGGACATGTTGAACAGAAAGGGAACGTAAGTAGACAAAGGGAGAGCTCGCAGAATAGTATGGATTCTACTCTAATATGACCTAATATGGATATTTTTGCTGCGCTCGCCATCTTCCACTGATGTTCCCGTACTGTTTCTAAATCAGGCTGTTTTGCAATAATGTTTTTCCCATGGGTACACGGGACGTTGCTATGCTTGGCATTCGCACTCTTAGCTATTTATAACATGCGCCTTTTGGCCTGTGACATTTACGTGACACCAATCAGCCGTCTACGAGGGTGTGAATGGGGTTAACCGACTAGCAGCAAAGGTCTACTGACTACCGACAAAACGAGGAAAAAATTACCGACTAGCGACAAAACAATTAACTGGAATTTACTGACAACCGACAAAGGTTGAAAATTTTAACCGACAACCGACAAAGTAATGAAATTTTAACCGACAACCGACATGTGGACCCCCCCCCCATTCAGATCCTCATCTACGTTACCCTGCTCATAGCTGCTCGGGGAAGTTTTCATTTCTACTTTGCTGTTGTTTACATTTTTGCGACGTATACACTCCAGTGGTCGTTTTAGGGGGTTTTGCATTGGTTTGCAGAATATGTTTCCAGTTTTTTCTCATTGTTTTTTTTTTTGGTTTTGCGCATCCGGCTTAATCACCGCGCTGTTTTATTTTTGTTCTCACTTTTTTTGCGATAATTTACTACATTGTATAATAAAAGTCCTTTTGGCTCATTTGTTCTTGCATAGACCTCAATATTGTATGTACAATAAACGCGGCTGGTCAGATGGCTGGTCGGCTCCCTTCTATTCCACTGAACGCAGCAAACAAATGGGGAGACGACTACACAAAAGAGAAAGGCACGGAATTCGACTTATCCTTTCTTCAGCACGTTGTCTGGTGATCGTTATCCTGGATGCCAGAGGTTCTATTTTTCTTTCACGAGGAGCTAGCGGTTAAAACGGAGAGGCGAAAAATAAGAACCTCTAGTCACGGCGGTTAAGAATCTCACTTCCATGATATGTGATTATGAACACGGCCGCTGATTGGTTTTCATAGTCAGTGTCAGTCCTTTCTGAGTAAATACAATCTATCACTTAATTTCACTGTATGAACGGCGATATTGCACCCCAGAGGCCACAAAACCGGTTTTGAGTGCATGGAGTGCTACGAAAACAAAGCAGGCGGTGGAAGGCTGTGACTTCGAGCGAGCATTTTGAGGTTTGCACAGTACAAGACACAGTAAATTCTGGATTTTCTGAGATTTTAGAATTGAAACCTGTTCAGGAATTTCGTCAAGCGTGAGCATGAGTTTGTGGCCCTCAGGCTACCGTTGAACTGGATGATATTTCAACTAGTGCCGAAAGTTTGTCCGTATTTGCATGATCGTGGATTTATTATCCAAAAGCTGCCATCGTAGTCGTTATTTGTCCTTTGAATGCCTTAATTGATTCGCTTATCCTAGAGCTGAAAGAAAATCCGAAAAACGTGAACACTAAAAATATCGTGTTTCAAGTAAAGAGCTAGTTACTTTGTGGTTTCATGTCGCTTTTGATTGCTTGCTGAGAGATAGGAAATATCAAAATCACAACGTCCTAATCCCAGAGGACTTGAATTGGGTAAAACAGTGACATCACTGTAGCAAACCGGTTTGGCAAGATATCTTGTTTCCAAATTTTACGGAAGTGAGATTCTTAACGGTCGTGACCAGAAGTTCTTATTTTTCACCTCTCCGTTTTAACCGCTCTCTCCCCTCGCGAAAGAAAAATGGAACCTCTGGCACCCAGGGTAGGTGATCGTCTGCTTTTAGCGGGAATTTTGTTATTGATCCGGTCCGAGTTTGGTCAATCTGATCCGATCCGATCCGATCCCATTCGGTCCGGTCCGATCTGGCTTTTGCCAACGGCCGGTTAACTGATAGCTGACTGGGATTCGGCCACAATTTTAACTGTTAGCTGAGAAACGATGTGTTCTATAACTGAGAGCTGAGAATTATTCATGTGTTTTTTAACTGTTAGCTGCGAAATGGCCAAAAATTTAGCTGACAGCTGGGAAATGGGCAAATATTTAGCAGATAGCTGAGATTCCAGCACCCCCATTCTGATCCTCTCCTTGCCTCTCTGGAAATAACACAATGCCTCTGGTCCATTCTCTGGTTTTCGATCTATTCATTCTATGGCCACGGCTTTTCTTGAGGCCACTAGCAGTTGGGCTTATAATATCGATAAAGAAGGAAATGTAAATTCTGTCTAGTTTCTAGACCTTAAAAAGCGTTTTGATACAGCTGATCATGGTATTCTCACAACATTTACTTTGGGTTTTGAAGCAAGCAAACGTGGACAATCTTCCTGTCGGTGTACGTTGGATCAGTGGCTTGATCTTTTCTAACCGTGGACAATCTTGCTGTCCGTGTACGTTGGATCAGTAGCTTGATCTTTTCTAACAGAGACTCGATGACGCAAGACAATTGATCCCAACGGTCTTAATATCCGCGAAGAAACGTATCAGACTTCAGCTTATTATTTAGAGTCACTTCCGTTATTTTCCGTTACCCTTAGTTTTTTAATTCAAATTCGTCGTAACTGCCATTTTTTATCACATTTTTTCCAGTATTACGTCAACATCCATTTACTATATATATGTACATAGAGGCAATTGAAATGAATCCAATGTAAACTCTCACTGTACCTGAAGAAGGCTGGTTCGGCCAGCCGAAATGTAGTACACCACAAAAATCAAATCTACGCTGTATCGGCTCTTGCTTAAAATATTTATTTACTTAGGAACAGTTTGATATACAGGAACTAAATCATTATGTATATTCGTCGTTGTTACCCTTTCCCTCTTTGAGTCTGGCTTCTGATCATTTCAGCAAACAGTCCACCTTTTCTTATCAACACTTCAGGTTTGTCGAACTCCACCACTCGTCCACCGTCAAGCAAGCACCAGCACCCTGTCATAGTCCATGATGGTGTTAAAAAATTTGGTTTTACCAACGGAGTTGATAATGTAAATTGGCCACCGTACAGAGATTCTAAAAGCTGACGTTTCGAGCGTTAGCCCTTCGTCAGAGCGAATCGAGGAATTGTGGGTTACGTGTGGATTTTATAGTAGAGTAGGAGCTACGCTATTGGTGGTAACATGGCAACGTGAAAAAATAGGAATATTAGTTGAATGAAAAGCGTTCGTTAATACCGTGATTCTCACGGTATTAACGAACGCTTTTCATTTAACTAATATGGTTCGTGCACCAGTGCACGAGCCAGCTGCCTCTCACCAACGATCAAATTTGTTCCAGATTTCTTTCAGTTTGAATTCGAGCTGTCCTGGGAGATCCTTCTTCAACTGAATTCCTCCAGAGCGGTCCAAAGGTCTTGATCCAAAGAGAGATTAAGACCTAAAATGTAAGCCAACAAAGGTTTTTTTTTTGAAATAAATTATTCTTCTGGCCCTATGAAGCCAATTACAGTTTCACAACGCAATTGATTATTTGTTAGATGTTATATACAGGCTTATCGTTCCCAGGATGTCTCTTGATTTGGAGGCAAAGAAGTCCTGGGAACAATTGACCCATATACTCCTGAAGCGGGAATGACGGAATAGGCAGTGAGGTAATTCTGAGTGCTCTAATGTATCTTTCTTAGAAACCATATATTAGAGCATATATTAGAGAGTGGGTGTAGGGACGGCGCAGTGGTGAGAGCACTCGCTTCCCACCAATGTGACCTGGGTTCGATTTCCAGACTCGGCGTCATATGTGGGTTGGGTTTGTTGGTTCTCTACTCTGCACCGAGAGGTTTTTCTCCGGGTATTCCGGTTTTCCCCTCTGCTCAAAAACCAATATGATTTCAAATGTATTAATTTGATTTGATTTCATTTGTGCACAACCCCATAAGCTAGCCAGTTTTAAACATTATCGTGTGACAATTAAGTTGTATTATTGTATTTTTATTATTAGTATTAATGTGTGTCCATTTACAACTTTTGAAAGGTCTTACCACTTCCAGGCTATTCACAAACACATTTTTAAATTTTGGCGCGTAAAATCGCAATCAGTGGGCGGCGAACGGACCTGAGTTAAATAGAACACGTTTTTCACCCGATGGAAATTTCCACCGAAATTTCCGGAAATTTTTTGTAAATAGAAAACGCCCTTTATTTTCACATGTGGAAAAGGCTTATACAACCAATCAGAATGGCGTACAGCTATTTCACATGTGGAAGTATAACCAATCAACGATAGCGTAAAGGCGTTTCCATGCCAATCACTCGTGCATCTCGTGCAAATCGAACTTTGTTAGTGAGTTTTTGTTTCTAATTTGCGTTCAGAAAACTATTTTAATGAAAATTCTCGTCTTATGTGTAATAAACATTTCACGACATAGAAAGTGCTTTGTACGGGGTTTTATTCACGAGTTGTTTGTGTCAAAAACCCTCACTCGCTCGTTCCTAGCTCGTTCGGGTTTTTGACACAAACAACTCGTGAATAAAACCCCGTACACCACCCTTTCTATGACGTAAACTATATTTACTTGCATAGGGTTTTAATTTGTAGAAGACACACCACGCTATTACCCAATTGAACAGATCGTAAATATTCTAAATATGTTCTTTAAATCAAATTTCTTTACCAGGGGCCAAGGGGTTCTTGATGACTTACTTATTTGACTGAAATGGCGGAGGAAAGCGCTTGAAGACAGTGCCTCCCGAGCAGGAGCGTGAATAAAAGTCTTACTCGGCGGGCTTACTCTTCTTAAATAGTTGGATGAAGAAGAGACTATCCAAGAACAGCTAAAACTATTCTAGGAAAACACGGATCCGAATATAAATTTCCAACAAATATACAACCATTCGACATTCAACAGTTACTCAAATTAGTATATGTTAATATTTTCTTGATGCAGCATGAAGATATTTTAGATTCAGCACTTCCAATCCCGTGCAAGAGCTTTAGCATGCGTCAAGCAAAGCATGGAGGAATAAAAAGTGTCTTGTTAGGTGTAAACCTCCTATGTATTTAAACAAAGCAAGAACGAAAGACACGGTTTGTTCAAAGGATGATTTTGTTGCTCAGCCGTTTTAGTTCACTTGGTGTGAACACGGCATCAATGGTTGGTGACGATTACGACATACAAACCACTAGGTCGTGTTAATCCATACTGAGAAAAACCTTTTTACCAAGTTTCAGGGAGGCTTTCTGGTGGAAAGTAGACGTTAAACGGAGATCTGCAGAGTTGCTACTTTGCTGGTGTCTTGAAGCAAGCGTGTTTTTATTACGCGGAATGCCGAAGGCATACCATGTCTTAAAACCGGGCTGGTGTCGTTTTCTTGTTGTTGGTAGTCACAAATGTGCATACCCCACGGATATTGAATTAATCCCCGATCGGTTGAATTTACATTTATTCCTTCCAGAAGGTCCAAACTTCCCTACCTCAAGGAGAACTCATAGTCTTTCCCTGCGAGCGTGTTAGACCACTCGGCCACCGTAACACATTCCGTTAATCTTAATGAAAGCAAAGATTTAGTGTGGAATCTTTCCGCCCGCCATGATTGATTCAGTATTAAAATATTCAATTAAGTGGACCAATACTTTTTCTTTGAGAGTGGCAAGCTTTAAAGGTAAGGATAATGTTCTACGTTATTTCTAGATCTTGCCTCGTTATTGTGTGTTCTACTGTGAGCACTATTTTGCATAGAACAATACTTCATTAGTAGTATTTTGCATGGAAAAAATAGTTTGTTCGCCGTTTTGACGTAGAAAGAAAATAAGAAAATAAATTTCAACGGCCAAAAAAGATAAAAAATGAAACGGAATTAGCTATCGACGTCACGGGGACTTGCAGCGGTCCCCCATCCAAGTACTAACCTCTTTTGCAGGAGCTTAACTTTAGCTGACACGTGGACTACCATCAACGATTGTGATCTTTGTGTTAAATTGTCGAACTTTATAACACTTGAAAGAAAAAAAAAGGAAACTAACAAAAACCCGGTGTCTTGCCGTAAGTTGTCACAGGTGCATCCTTTGTTTCGTGAGTTGTCAGTATTAAACACGCAAGGTAACTTGATCACAGGCGGGCGCTAAAATCGATGGCACTTTCGATTTTGCGATTTTACTTGTACGACCAAAAGTACGATAGAAATATTGGACTCTGATTGAAGGTAACAAAAATCTCCCGAAATGTTTTTCGCTGATGGCAAATTGTTTTATTCTCGATCGACACTTCCTAGAAGTTCCTTCTGCTCTCCTTATAAACTACATATTAATATTTATAAATATACTTTTGCGTCAATATTTGTTTTGCATAAGGCAGGCTAGCAAAATCTGTGCCTTGCTTAGTTCGCATTTTTGAGCGTTAAAATAGAATTTTTGGTCGTATGTTCCTGACAATAAGTCGCATATTTTGACGTCCCCCATCCAGATACTAACCCGCTGGAAAGGGGTTAACTTTAGAAACATAGGTCTTGGAAAGCTGTCAGCAGCTCAGAGTGCACGCTTAAGCTTGTGGTGAAAAAGAAGTTGTAAATGATCAACATGTCAGCCTTGAAGCCAGCTCGAGTGTAGAATCATGACGAACTTTTGTCTTTTCTGAGAACTATTTACTACTTGTAACTTTTGTTGAGTTTTGAATCGATGATAGAGAGAGTTTTGGCGATCTCAACCCGGACTGGACTACTGGATTTAAGCTTTTTTCTTAACGAGATTTCAAGTTATTGTGGAACGTTTCAGTGGTACCAAGTTACTCATCCTCGGAGACCCAGGGGCAGTCAGTCGAGACGAGACGAGAATCGGGACTGGCGTAAAGTTTTCAAGTAAGACGAGAAGAGCCCCTGGGAACATACCTTTAACGGACGAGTTCCAGAGAGAATTAAATTCTGATTTTCTGATTGGGCGGAAATTTCCGCAATTGTCTTTTTTCCGCCCAATCAGAGAACCTCATACAATGAAGTCAGATCGTGATTCCTTATATCAAGGGATAAATACTGCATCAACGATCGCCATTTTTTTTCTATCGCTCTCCTTGTCTGGCTCGCAAAACAGACATACCATTACCATGCGGTGAAAATTTGGGTCGCAAAGGGACCCGCAAGATGCAAAATTCAACCAATTCTACCTAGAAGATTTTGTTACGTGGGGCAATTATCTGTACATGTGTAAAATCAAAATGCTTGATCAAAATACCCTCGAAGAGCCGACTAGACTATTGCAAGGGAAGGTACTGTAACTAGTCGTGTTTTTGTGTTCCGCCGCGAATTAATTTTGCTATAAGCATTGCTATCGGCCGCGCAGATTGCAACTTGTTGTTTTGCGCGGGAAATTTATCTTGACGCATTTAACCTAAATGCAAAGGATTTTTGTATTGCCTCGCTGTTAAATAAAGTTTTGCAGAGATCAGCCTAAAAGTGTTTTTGTGAATTGTTGCCGTCTGTGCGGCATAGTGCGATGAAACAAATGTTAAACTGACGATTTCGTAAGATTTTTAAGACGTGTGTAGCCAAACAATAGCCTGCAATGGAAGGCTAAACCCCAAGCTATTTGTGATGCTTGCAAGTATCGAGTACAACATGCTTGGAAAAAAAAGCGCGATTGCAGCAGCCCTGAAGCGGAAGTTTCATCCCTGACATCTTGTCAAAGCGACAAAGAAGCAGCTACTGTCGTCCAACGAAAAAACCAAGGTTAAAGACTTGTATCTGAAGCACGAAGGTGGAACGCTGGGGGATCATGTGACAGGTGTTTTAGAGCCTGAATTGCCTGGTGATTAATCTAATTGGAAAACAAAAAAAAGCGAAGCAAACAACCAAACCTCTGTTTGTCAGTGTGCCCAAGTACAAGAAATAAAGCGTGTATAAAGGTATACACAGAAAAGGAATATTTGAATGGAAATTATGCAAAAAGTCAGTGTACACACATGAACATTGTTTTTCTGTGTTTAAAACTGAAAGAGAATTTATTTTTAATAACTACCAAAAATTGATAGCACAGGTTAAGGTTTTGTATATTATTATTTACAGGGTTTAACATCACAAAAATCATACATATCAGTTAAATAAATTGGAGCGGCATTATTGTCGCGTGAATCCAACAATACCTTATGATGCAAATCATAGGATTAGTTGCAAATTCTACTAGCGACCTTCTTGTTGGTAATGGTAATGATGATAATTCACCAGGCAGTACCAAACAGTTCAATCACAACGAAGCATAACTTATTAGAAGAGCAAACTATGTGTGCAATTTGGAGGAACAGTTTTAAGAAAAATGAAAGGGAATAAAAGCATTTGATTCAATAGCAAACTTAGTACAGTACATCCACATTTACCATTTTTGCAGCAAGATATTAAATAAATGCACTTCCCAATAACACTGAAGCGGTTCTACTGAGAGAAAGATAATGGCTCCTGAAAGTTTTCAGGTGGAAAACACATTGCATGTAACTAATTAACTAAAGTTGTATTATCATTTTTAATTCCCAGGTTATTATACAGTGCGAATACAAAGCAATTCCGAGACAGTTAACATCCGACCTTAAAAGTCTTGAAATTAGCCTTTAATTAAGCCTCATTCTCATTCCTGACATAACATAATCAGTTGTGTGGCCTGTAGGATAAAAAAAGCTGCAGTAATCGCTTGTTAATCACACCAAAGAAGGAAGGCCAAAGATTGGTCAAAAATAAATATTTACTTTGTGTTGAAGTTAACATCTCCTCAAGATCTAAGAGACTTCAGATGGTAAAAACTGTCAAATGAGTGAAAGAAAGAAGCTCCGACTCCCTTTAAAAGAACTGTGTCGACCAATGATGTTAAAATCAAGGCAACCTTATGACCCTGATTCAATTGGTACAGTTGACGGGATGAAATAGTAGAATGTCAGCTGTACAACACCTGGTTGGTCCTTAGCTCTTTCTTGGTCATACAAGGAAGAGAAACCATCTTTACAGATTAACTCTGGTGGGATCTGATTTTTTGCACAAGAGTTGCTAGATCTTTGAAAGAACAAAGCCAATTGAAATTTTTTGTTGATTTTAAGTAAAATTCTACGCAATAAAGTGAAAATTTGTTATCGTAATAATGGGTTTTCAACACTTCAAAAACTCTGAATGCGTGTTAATAAGATAACAGTGAACAGAAAGATTTGTAAAGCATACAATAAGTACAAAAAACTCGCATAATGCAGTCTGCAATTGAGAAAAAAAGGTACTGTACATGGCCATATTCATTGCATGAATCAAGATTTTTATGCACCTCATTTCAACAATTTTCTCCTTGGTCCCCATTCAAAAATAAAATAAACAATATTAATTTAACCTCTTAAAGCGATATTTCTTGTTTACAAACATTGACGT
>OX421446.1:53183479-53200979 GCA_949126865.1 Montipora capitata
TCACCCTGATCCAACCACCGTCCACAACCTTGGACTTCACTTTTCAAACCGCACTCCCCATGATAAGTTTGCTGATTGTGACTTGATCCCGCTGTGTCCCGCGTATTCCTTTACAGTAATTCCACTGTTGTTAAGTGAGCCCACACAACACGAGGTATTATGTGAGGATTCGGTCGCTAAGTAACCGCCGCGCATGCTCAACACAGTGAGTATCGACCCATGGTAGAGGTCTCTTTTTCCGTACTCGTCAGTACAGCGAACGTAAAAAGAAAAGATTCCCTCTGCTGGCAGGGAATTCAAAGGCTGCAGATTGTCGGAAAAATGTGTCGAGAAAGCTAGTGTACAAGAAGAAAACGTTTATCTACTTGAAGCAACTTGGTTCTTGGGGTTAAGTTTTCGCTGAAAATCGCACGGCTATAAAATTTTATTGTCTCCGTGTTTTTGTCAACTCGTTTTCGAGCGTTTTATTGACATAGACTTCACTGATTTTAATTGGTTGATTAGCTCCTCATTGTCTTTGTTCTTTAATCGCCTTGCCCCCGAGGGATTCCTAGTTTATGAGTGAAATCGTCTGCCTTTCAGACAGGCTAAAATCTAAAAGTGCCACTCTCAGGAGGAAAAGGTTAAAGCCGGGGCATTATCATAGGAATCTGACCATATATTTATTAAATCAATTTTCGGTGACTTTGATTAAATTTGAAAAAAAAAAAAAGGAGCCACACTAAGTTATTCCGGAGTTCTTCATAAGATGCAAGGGAAAAACTTGAAAACGTCGGCCCGGCGTTCTCAAGTTGGCATTCATTTTAATCTTGGCTACGCGTAACCAAAAACACTTAAGAATGGTTTCTGTCAGCTAAAATAGCAGTTTTGAAGAAAATTTGGTCATTAACTTGAAAATGTCAAAACACGAATGCTTGTCCTGTGCTCAACAGTCACCCCAAAGTGGGTTAAAGTAGTCAAATTGAGATTGAGTTACAGCTTGGTACATTATATTGTACGTTGAGTCGCTTGGGGAACCCGCCCTCATTATAACTGCCTACTCCCTTCAGCTCTTTGTAACTAAACGGCTGTACTTTGACACTATTATCTCTCCTTCAAAATATACTTTTAGGCAGAAGTAAAGTTGAAACGTTTGGCTTTTAGAGTGCCATCGCTAGCCGTTTTGCTGCTTGTCTGGCTGGACTGGATTCACCGAGATACAAAAAATGGCCAAAAATCAGAAATTCATCAATGTCGTTCCTTTTATTCATTTGTGTTTTTTTTGTCTTCGCTTTTGTTATCTGTTATGTTACCATCGTTTCTTGCATGAAGGCTGTTTTTGGGGCCAGACTGTCCACGGTAACAGCAAAGAAACACCTTTGGTGTCTATGCATGAACGTCCTCTCGTAGTTCCCGCTACGCTGCAGTACTCTGGCCTTAGACATCGAGGAGTTGCATGTGAGAAGGGTTAGCCAATTACGTCATCTTTTAGTAGTTAAGATAAACAGTGAAAAACGTAACCAATCATTGAGTTGTACGTAATACATGTGAGCGCAATGGCCCAATCAGAAAGCTTGGTTGCCGGACTCTAATACTCGCTGTCCGCGTATGATCTGAGCCCAAGTCAGACGTCAGAAAACCACGCACTTTTACTTTTCCGGGGTGTAGTCGTTTGCCTTCATGATGACCTTCATGGTCCGTATAATTCACGGAAAAACTTCTTATACTATACGACTGAAACTGTCGACGATATGACGTCCACGGTTAAAATTAGACGAATTTCAGAGACATGGAGCCGTTTGCTTGCGGCCTGGTTAGCGCTAACCGTTGGTTAAGAGGTATCAAAACCTATAGGTTTCCATGGTATTTAACGCTGGTTAGCACCAACCCTGCTTCGAGCAACCGGGTCATCGACTACGACTGCGCCACATCATTCTGTGGATGCCAACCTCAAGAGATTTATTTCTTGTTCACTTTAGTATCTTTACCTTAACCTTATTTATGCAGGCGGTGTGTGTGTGTGTGGGGGGGGGGGGGGGGGAAGGGTGGGGGGATGGAAAAAAGAAGCGGGGTAATGGCTATTTCAGATTGGCAAGAGGGGGGCTAAACCTTTTTATAAAGAAGTTTACGGGAGTCAGCAGTTTGAGAGGTCCTTTGGCCAAGGTGGGTAAAACAGTGGAATACTAGAGTGCAAACAATATATGTGAAATTGAGTAATGCTAAATTGCTGGTTTTCACTCACGTGATCAACAGCCATGTTTTTCAACGAAAACAAAAGGAAGCGTTTGCATAATAATAGAGTTAAATTCCCGGAAGATTTGGTCGGGGCACCAACATGGCCACCTTTTCTTTGTTTAGGGCACCAACATGGCGGTCGTGACGTCATGTGAAAACCGAGAATAGGCCATCTCAGTGACAAAGCCTATGAATGCCTGAGAGGCTACCGGTGACCTTGTATTGAGACCGCGAGCACACGTATCCGGATACATTTAGGTTAGTTCTTTTGTTTACACTTTTGCAAAGTAATCGAGGGTTGCATTAAAGATATAAGGAACTGGTTTATTGAAGGACGGCTGTTACTCAATGATGATAAAACTGAATTTTTAGTTATTGGAACTCGAGATGAGACCCTGCCGTCTGCCCTCGCTGCAACCGAAAATCTTTCCCGGAATCCGTCTTTGTTTACAATTTTTTTCGACATTAGCACAAGGCGATCGTTTTCTAATCAGTCAGGCGAAAATAAAGTAATGAATATTGAAAGTCCATTGCAGAATGAGATACCTCCGGAAATCTGAACCCGATATTCCAGATAATCTCAGAGCAATGGTTCTCTACTTTCTCAAATCCCATAATACACGTCGTTTACCCCTAAAAACTTGAATATGAATTGTTTTCGATTTCTCTTGGGACATCTTCATGTCGCAGGAGAAATCGAAAACAATGATTATAAAAAAAAAATTGGAGGGTAAACAAGATGCATTATGGGATTTGAGAAAGAAGAGAATGATAATTTACAGAATTTATCATTTTTTAATGGCTAACATCTCGTTTGTCATCAAAGCCAAAATGACTTAAAATTGGAGATTTAACGGAGTGCGTTTCTTTGGGATGATCTGAAAAAGGATCATTGATGCAAGATCACTTGGTTCACGGTACCTCAAAGAAACCGATGAATTCACTCTGGGCAAGGATGTTTCGGTTCCTTTGATGCACCATGATCCAAGTGATCTTGAATCAGTGATCTCATTTCGGATCATACCAAGGAAACTCATCCTTTAATAAGTTTCACTTGTTCTTTTACCTTTTGAGGTCAATTTGTAAATAGCATGATGCCTTCTGAAATCTAACCAATGACGCCATCAAAGATTCCCTCGTACTTTCCCGTGTTTAAATTCCCGTTTATCTCTCCGAAATCGTTTTGAAATGATTATAGGATGGGGTTTATATGATATACGCAATAATAAAGGTCGAGGCAAGTAGATTATTGAAAATTGCAATCATTTTCTGTCTTCTCGTTGGTTTAGATGCATTAATTCTGGGAATTGAGGCAATCTTCAGATTAGTGAATAATTCATTTATCTGTAGTTTACGCGGCCTTCGCATTAATGGCCAATTTCAAATTACACTTCCTTACTGTAAGAAATAAACATAATTCAACGAGAATTAACTAAACACCCTATAGAGATGTTAGCCTGCACAACCTACGAAGTTTAATCTGCAGTAGTATTTAACAAGCTGAAGATGGCGTCGTCATGCAGAAGATCACGCAATTCTTCCGACTGAAAAAATCCTTCCAGAATGAAACGCCTAAGGCGTACACAAATTTTGCTAGCTCATGATTGCAGAGAACCGACACGCAGGGGTCCGTTTTTCGAAGGTCCCGAAGCTTTTCGAGCGTATTTCAGATGCCATTAAATCATTCTCTTCAAATGGAAGAAGCTTAAGGCATAAAAAAACACAGTAGTTTAGTAGCTCTCGAAACGTATCACTTGATTGGCTCGATACCCAAGCTGAAAACAAAGCAGTAATTAGCAGCTCTTGCAACCGGCTATTATTAGGTATTGTAATCAGCTTCTATTGTTTAAGTCTAAGTCATTGTTTCAATTGTTTAGTCTTGGGTTTGGGTATCGAGCCAATCACATTATACAAAAAACTGTGGGTGCCTTTTAACTAGTATAAGGACCATTTAACAGAATAGATTTTCCAATGAGATCCGTACCCATGACCCTCTGCGATGCCGGTACAATGCTCAACCAACTAACTACCTAACTAAATAACTGAAGCCATTCATTTGAAAGCCGCATGAATTTTTCAGCTGTCTATATCGAGACAATTGCTTAAATTGTCCAGGTAAGTGTGAGGATTACTTCTCTCTTTCGTCTTTAACCCGCACTTCAAATATGCACTCATTTCAGATACGATAAAGATACTTGGAGACTAAGGGGTAGATAGTGGGGTAAGAGTGTCTGCTATAAGAGACAATTGCTTAAATTGTCCAGGTAAGTGTGAGGATTACTTCTCTCTTTCGTCTTTAACCCGCACTTCAAATATGCACTCATTTCAGATACGATAAAGATACTTGGAGACTATGGGGTAGATAGTGGGGTAAGGGTGTCTACTATAAGAGACAATTGCTTCAATTGTACAGATAAGTGTGAGGATCACTTCTCTCTTTCGTCTTTAACACGCACTTCAAATATACATTCATGGCAGATACGATAAAAATACTTGGAGACTAAGGGGTAGATAGTGGGGTAAGGGTGTCTACTATAAGAGACAATTGCTTAAATTGTCGAGATAAGTGTGAGGATGACTTCTCTCTTTCGTCTTTAACCCGCACTTCAAATATGCATTCATTTCAGATACGATAAAGATACTCGGAGACTAAGGGGTAGATAATGGGATAAGGGCTGTCTTTGATACCCAAGAGTGATCAGCACGTAAATTCTTCTCATAATCTCAATAAAATGTCTGTCAAACAGGTATTGAGAACGAAGATAATTATCAGCTTAGGAGGTGTGGTTTGATTTAACACCAAATTCTCATGACTAACCAACAAAGAATTCTATGGTACTAGTTAGGAGAATGAACGCTTCGATCTTGAGAATAAAAGGGTTAACAAATGAAATAAGAGAAGACAAGAAAACGTCTCTTTTTCTCTTTGCCGTAACAACCTGACCGAGGGGATGAACGTTTCGGTTCCCTTACGGTAAATGACAGCATAAGCCTTGAACTCGGGTTGAAAGAGATTGCTATGGTAATTGTTCCATAAGAGCATGTCAGTACTCTGTTAAACTCACTGTTCCCGATAAGCAGAAATAAAGCGATCAAACTCTCTTGTTAAATTAATTTAATTCGTAAACAAAACACTATATTTACACAAAGCAAAGTAATCGAGAAACTTCGTTGATAACCAAACCCTTAAAAAAATGCATAAACAGGACACCAAAAAACTGAGAACTCAGGTATATAAAAATATAGCTTATATTGAGTAAAGAATCATTTCAGCGAACAGTTGGATAAATTAACTTTACAAGAAAATTGTCAGATTATTTGAACTTAAATGTGAAACCCTGCAGCAATCTTTGCAGCTTAAGAGATATAACAGAATTAATGTTTTTGATGCATCAATTAAAGTACTGAATTGAAACTGTTGTAGCATTTGCCCTTAAATAGTTTTTACTAAAATTCATTTGTTATGAACACGTAAATAAATTTCTTTTACAAGAATCTTGCCAGATTACAGATTACTGAACCGGAATGTGAAAAGCCGCAGCATTCTTTGCAGCTAAGAGACCTGGCAACATTAATTAATGAGTTGTTGATACATAAATGAAAGCACCGAATTGATACTAGCATTTGTCTTGAATAATTGCTACTAAGGGCGCGTTCGATTGACCCTATTCCGGAATAAGAATACGTGGAGTGATGATTAAAACGGTATGTTTGGCGCGTTTCGAAGCAGCAAGGATAGTAAAAATAACTTTAAAATAGCATTTTAGCAAATGTTTGACAATTTTAGTGTGAATATCCGTAAAAACAGAGGATTCCTAACTTATATTCCATGTATTCCTATTCCAGAATACGGTCAATCGAACGCACCCTAAAATTCATTTATCCTGCTCTCACATATTCAGGAGCATTGTACTCCAAAGAAAAGTAGAATTTTCACCAAAAAAGGTGGTTTAACAAACACTTGTTCAGAACTGATTTAGATATCATCACAGTAACTTGTAAATAGAGCCTTCACGTACAGACACATGCTTGATTTGGTATGAACAAGCTACTGTAAAATGCCTCAATTACATGAGCCAAGGAGACTACGGGAACACAGTAATAACATGGTCGCCCACACTATTCAAAACACTCGTAATGATATGCAAGGTTGGAGTATGCTAAAATGACGAGCTTTCCACCGCCAACTCGACAACTTCTCGTGCGATTACGTCACTGCCTAAATAAATAATGGTTTGGTGTGAAATCGTTGATTCTAGCTCAGTCCATCAGCGGAGCAACGAAGAGGCGAACGGCCCACCTCTACCCACCCAAAATCGCGTGGGTCGTATTACCAGCTGCTACCAAGCCAAGCTGTTCCAGTTTGGCTTTTGCCCGCTGATAAATCATTTTCCCCATACCTTAATACAACTGAGCATGAATATGAATGTTGTTGAATAGAATACAATAGAAATTAATCGATTGTCAAACCCAATTAAAATCTCTCGGGATTATCGCATTTATGGAAATACTTGGAAAAAACATTCATTCTCAAAGGACCTCGATTCAGCACAACACTGAGTTAGCCTATTTGGTCTATTGAAATAAAGAGACAAAGAATGGGGTGCAACGAAATTGGCGTTTTTAGCATTTTACCGGCTTCAGTTCTTTGTGAAATTACAATAGCTTCAAAAAAGCAACTGACTAAAGTGATAACAAGTCATCGGATTGCGCGCCTGCTGTCTATGATCTATGCGGACATCTTGTGTAGCACATTTTCCTTTCTATTTTATGTAAGAGACCTTAAAGGGGCTGGGTCACGCAATTTTAGGCGATTTCAGCACTGATCGAATGGTCATAGAATTAACTAAAATATCAAAATAACTGTTCAAAACTATAGAAGAACTCCAACAAAACAAAAGGAAGCCAGAAGGGACATGTATGGACAAAACTGGAGAGGATTGAAATGGATTGAACTTGGGTAAATTTGAAAAACGACGGCCCACCTTTTTTCAAATTGATATCAGTCTATATCAAAATGTCATTTACACAGCTGGAAAATCATTCTCAGTTGTTATGTGGCCGCGATTTTGCAAATGAAAGACTCTTGCTCTGCCAGTTTGACGTTTAGAGCTCATAACAAAATTACCTAAAATAGCGTGACTTAGCCCCTTCAAACACGTACTATGACCAAAAAAATCAATTATTTTCCTTTGCATTCCAAAACTAGGTTAACTAACAAGTGACCCAAGTTTTAAGCCTTGATTTAAAAACAGACACTTGTTTTATTTTAAGTGGCATTTTCCTTTCTAACTGTCTGCCATTACTAAGTTTAAAATCTTGAGAGAGCTGGAACGAGGGGGAAAATGACTTCAAAGACTCAAGTCAATGCGTGTGTAGGCGGCTAAATTAATATGCAGCAGGGGAGTTTCGTGCTTTCAGACTTTTAAACTCGTGTTTTGAATGTAAAATAAACAGCATTTACACGCTGAAATTTTAAACTAGTGAGTAAATGACGTCACTTACCCCTAACTCCAACCCTCTGATGTCCTATCGGTCAGCTTTTGACGTGAATAATGGGGGACCACAAAATCCAAGAATTTTGCCAGTCAGGAGTTCAACAAACACACTTTCAAAATCCGAAGAAAAAAGGAATGTAATTTTTGTATCAGAGTAGCACTGTAACTGAAATTCACATCTTTCACTTTTAACCTTTCCGTTCATATTCACCAACAAACAAGGGGTGGGGAGGGACAAACTTTCTTTCTCTGTATGTATGTAACCCTTTTTACCCTGTGATGCATTAACAAAATAGTGCCTGTCACTGCATCCCTACCAACAAACAAGGGGTGGGGGGTGGGGAGGTGGAGTGAGATAGTCGTCAAAATTCAAAAACAACACCGTGAATTCAAAAAAGACAATATCTGAGCATGGAATAAAGTTTCCTCGGCGTCGACGTAAATACTGAAACCTTTAGAAAGACCAATTTCACCAACGAAGTTTAATGCGAGGGTCTAAACTACGGGGAGCAGCACCAATGGAGTTGTAACGCAAATCCAAAGTAGTAAGGGAGGTGTTTACTGCGAGGGCCTTGGAAAGTGAAGTAGCACCCTCATCACCAATGGAGTTCTGAGACAACTTGAAAGTAGTGAGAGAGGTGTTTACTCTGAGGACCTGGCAAAGCGAAGTAGTACCCTCATCACCGATGGAGTTGTAAGACAAATCCAAAGCATTGAGGGAGGTGTTTCTTGTGAGAGCCTGGGAAAGTGAAGTGGCACCCTCAGGACCAATGGAGTTCCAAGACAAATTCAAGGTAGTAAGGGAGGTGTTTACTGCGAGGGCCTGGGAAAGTGAAGTAGCACCCTCAGCACCAATGGAATTGTGAGACAAATTCAAAGTAGTAAGGGAGTTGTTTATTGCGAGGGTCTGAGAAAGTGAAGTAGCACCCTCAGCACCAATGGAGTTCCAAGACAAACTCAAGGTAGCAAGGGAGGTGTTTACTGCGAGGGCATGGGAAAGTGAAGTAGCACCCTCAGCACCAATGGAGTTCCAAGACAAACTCAAGGTAGTAAGGGATGTGTTTACTGCGAGGGCCTGGGAAAATGTAGCAATCCGAGTACGCAATGAGAATTCAATTCCAAAACGAATTACCGGCAAATCTAGTTTCCTACCGAAGGCATAAACTAACTTAAGATATAGGTTTTCCGAGAAAGTTTTACATTCCTCTATAATGTCCAAAGCCAACTCCAGGTACGACTTCCAATCAGGTGGAGATCTGCGGCTTGTCACACTTGCAAGTGAGGCAACACTAGTTACAATCGACACTGCCGTTTCCTCGGATTGCGATGCTATGATTCCACTCATGAACATGAAAACTGGATTTTGTTGACGAAAATATATTTCTTCGGTCAGAACTAACTTCTTGTCAATTTCTCCATTAAGGAGGGAAAACGCGAGATATAGGCCGGAAAAGAACTCTTGAAAACTCTTGTGTAAAAAACTGTAACGGAAACAAGGAGTCATCTTGCTACCGCCAGCCTGGATGGAGAGAAATCCAAATTTAATGAATAGACTTTCCTTGAAATTCCCTTCGACGTCTTCGAAATGCAGCTGTCCTTTGCAAAGAGATTCTTGCGCCATTCTCCCTAGGATCATCAGTTCCTTCTTGTAAACTATAAGATGGTCTTTACCACTACTTGGTAAGTGGTTCTTCATTTCGTATCGCCTCAAAACGAAGAGAACCATCTGTAGGTACAGCTGTGTTCTGTTGTTTGGTAAAACGCCGCCAAAATCTTCGAATAGCAGACAGAGCAGAAGTGCGTTTAAAGGGTTTTTTGTTAGTTCTTTTAAATTCCCTTTAATATGCTGAACATCATCGTCATCATCAACATTATTACATGGATACCACAGTACATTTATCAGCTTCTCTCCCATTTGCTCTGCGTGTCGAAAATACTTCCTTATAAAACACTTCGCGTCACTTTTCGTAAATCCCAGAATCTCCAACAGTGTGTCCGTGTAAGGTCTTACTTTATTTCCTGCTTCGTGACGAGAAGTAAGAACAATGTGACAACCAGGGAGCAGCTTTCTTTGAATAAGACTAAGATACACAGCCCATTTTTGAGAGTCCGCCTCATCTAACCCATCGAGCACTAACAGGACTTTAGACGGCTTATCTCGCACGAACCGGAAAAACGTTTCTTTCAACTCTGGGTCAATTTCTTCCGGAAGAATTTGATCGTCGATAGCCTCCCAGATGGTAGATTCAATTTCACGACATCTGAGGAGCAGAAGCACCTCTACTCTTGGGAAAGACTCGTCCCATTCGCGGTCTTGTTTAGTTGCCCAATCATATGCCAGCTTTTGACAGTACGTCGTCTTTCCCATGCCAGGTTCACCCTCAATCAGGACAATCCGTGGATGTTGGCAATCTTCGTGTGATGCAAAAATACCCGTCATGTTAGTGATTTCTTTCGTCAGCGTTCCGCGTGTCTTTTCTTTTGCGACTATCCTAAGTCTGGTGAAAATGTTCTCTAGTTGGGAGCTGAACCCTTCATTCCAAGGAACTGGCAAAACCACCCCTTCATTCGTTTGGTAAATATGTCTTATCGATTCTATGATATGACTTTGACATGAAGAACTAGCTGCAAAACAAACAAACACCAAGAAATAAGGTCAATTTAGAGGTCGACTGATTCAAAGTATTCGCTTCTTATGAGTTTCTTTTATTTGTTATTGTTTTGTTTTTATATCAGTAAGAGACGATTTCCAATTTTAAAGCCAAAATCCATCTTTTGCCTTTCGTAGACTATCATTGACTTACCTATTCAGGGATCGCGTTAACGCAGAAATCGTGCATTTTTACGCAAATAAAATCCAAAAAATGTATGATCGAAATTTTAATGCGTCCCAGGACGCAAGGCACTGACTTAAATAACTCACACAACTTGCTTTGATTTGTCAGTATATTCTGTTGTTTGTAAAACTGTTGGAGCGATCTATGATCATAATTGAAGTTCTAAGAAATGGGGTTTAAAACATCTAAAAAGGTTAAAACTAAATTTTCGACCGCATTCTGCGGTCTTCTTCAGAGGAATGTACTCTGCAAGTCACTGAATGCAAATATATAGCAAAAGACGTCACTGTTCGTTGCTCCTAAGGGAGGAAACCAGTGATGCGTAAACCCTTGGAAAGGGTGCTCTTTCATTAACAGAGTTCTTGTCCAGGAATGAATGTAACGGCTCTAGAAAAAGCCTTTGTCGGCTGGTCCTATGCATATGCGTCAATATTATTCCAAGTTGGTTACTCTCTTTTTCTCATAATTTAAAACATACTCTTTTTCTCGCAGAGGGTCACCAAGAGTTTGGGACCCCCCAAAAATGCTTGGGACCCCAATTTGGCCGAACATGCGGGTCCCAGGACCCAGATTGAAAAATCCTAGTGCCATCGCTGCTATTTCCTAGCTAATCCGATTTTTGATCTTGTTAATGAATTTAGAGGTTTCACTGGTTTGCAAGCCCTCTCACAGGCTGACCACACTCTGTTGGTGTTGTTCTTATTAATCTGTAGAAGGATAAATACATTACAGCAGTTGCGATTTGCTCGGCAATAAAGTCTGAAAGCAAATAATTAAATGAAAGATCAAACAAAGTGTCATTTGAGTCCTGTGTTATGTTGTTTTGGTAGTTCCGAGCTGTTTGAGGCGTCATTTCGACAAGGAAGGCAGCAACCAGCCGCCGGCTGGTGAACTTGTCTTGTTCAAGCCGGAACTGACACCAAATCAGTGCAATTCTCACTTTAACAACACCAGCATCCATTCGATTAGGGGATGCCCCAAAAAACGTCACCGAATTTGACCTTCATCTTTCGAAAATTCACCGGGAAAGGCGATCCTGAAATCCATAATAAAGCCTTCTGAACATGATCGGGGCAAGAAACCAGACCAAAAGAATTCAAAGCATTTGAATTTATTCGAATCTACCAGTCAGTGCAACGCAATAGTTGGGAACTGCCAGGAGGGGATGGGACTGCCAAAGGTCGCGTTGCACTGATTGGCAAATTCGAATAGACTCAAATGCTTTGAATTGCTTTGGTCTGGTTTCTTGCAACGATCATGTTGAGAAAGCTTTCTTACGGATTTCAGGATCGCCTTTCTCGGTGCCTTTTCGAAAGATGAAGGTCAAATTCGGCGAACTTATGGGGACATCCCAAATCGATTGGGTGCTGGTGTTTTTAAGGTGAGAATTGCACTGGTTTGGCGTCAGTTCCAGCTTGAACAAGACGAGCTACAGTCCCAGACATAATTGTTGGGACACTTCTGGCTCTTCCTTCCCTCTCAATGTTGGTGTGAAAGATTTGGTGACTGAACTGCGATAAACAACATTGAGAGGGGCAGGGAACGCATGAGGAGGGAACAGAAGATGTTGACATGAAGTGTCCCAACTATTTATGTCTGAGACTGTAGGTCACCAGCTGGCGGCTGGGTGCTGCATACCTTGTCAATTTTCTTGACTCTCCAACCGTCCGTCGAGAACAGATCTCGCAAAATGACGCCTCAAACAGCTCGGAGCGACCAAAACAACATAACACAGGACTTCATTGACAAACTTTATTGCCGAGGAAATCGCAACCGCCGTAATGTACTTTTCCTTCTACAAACCGATAACAACAACACCAACAGAGGGTGGTCGGCCTGTGGCCTTCTTGGTTGATTTTTCTATGTATCGCTGCTTTTAAAGTAATTTGTGGTACACAAGCAAGAACAGTTTCCAAATGTATCTGTTGTTTTATCCACATGAGCAAAACGTTTGTTTTCATACAAAAAAACTACCACAAAATGTTTTCTCATGGCGTGGAGGAGACTTAGGCTTGCGTATCACAGTGATTAGTGGTAAGAACTAAAACGAACGCGAGTTGACATAAAATTAACACAATATTGTGGGAATAATAATGAATTTAAATTAAAATGGAGTGGCGACCATATTAAAGTAATAAATCCATTTTAAAACCACGCGGGGCAGAGCAAAAAAGGTTATATATGAAAAAAGCCCATTTTTGCCAAACAAATTTTAGTGCAATGTTTCGGACATCCTGATTTTTACGAGTGAATGATTTTTTTTTTTTTTTTTTTTTTTTTCATTTTCGTGTCGATTTCCAACATGGTCAAATTACCTTCTGTTCGATGAGAAGCCACACAAGCAGATGGAAAGCTTTCACTTGCAAATAGGATCTGAGTTTGTTCCTTGGCAGAAACATCTGTAAAAACACATACAACAAACCATACAAGACTTAACAATAAGTTGGCATTCGCATAAATGATAAACGGCATACACAATATGAGTTTCTGCGAATCATAATCTCATTTGTTCTGGCTCAACAACTCTTACCAGCAGCGAGCCATTTGATTCACCCTTTTGGGGATTCTTCTAGCTAGACAGCAGGCACCTAAACTATCTACTGTTCGCAACTCACACGATACATAAAACGAACGTGTCTAGGATTCGTTTTTTGGCAGACATAAGGCTGCACAAGCAGTATCTTCATAGACAATTGCCAGAAAACCTTAATTCAAAGAGCTGTTCAGTCAGTTAAATCTTGAATCCGATTAAAACTTGCTTCGGTTTAACATGACTTTACCTGAATGTTGCTTAGACCGTTTCTCTTCTTCTCGTGCTCTTCTTGGGGAAAGGCCATGATCAGTCAAAGAGATATCTGTAAATGTTTGAAATTAAAAATCTGAAACACCTGTAATCTTGGACAAACCTCTTGGGAAAAATTCTGGCGTGAATATCCTTGGACATGTACTCTCAATTTGTCCCCACTCTCACTCTATGCCAACGTTGATAATGTGGTGAAAAATACCGTGCAAACCTTTGACCGTTTCCTAACCAACATTGGATTAGGGGGAGGGGGAAAAGTAATGAAGAAGTTAATCTTTTATCACACAGACAAATGAGAGAATGACCATTTTATAGTGGTGTGTCGTATTTCCCAACGAGTTTTGTCCAAGATTATTATCTTTTTTTGCGTCGTATCATAACTAGGTGAAGTGCGATCGTCCGGCTGAACGTAGTCTTGAGAAGGATTGTTTTAGGTGACACTGACCGACCTTCCGACACCGTAAGCGCAAGCGGAAGTCATTTTCAGAGTCAAATAATACGTGTAACGTCTGTAGATGGTATCAATACTCTGGTCGTTGATGTGATTAATCAACGAATTCGTGATGTTACTGGTCTGACTGGTCGACTGTCAGTTAAGCCTTGATGTCATTTGCTGTGAAGACTGTACACAGTGATTGGTGCGTTTCGATCGTTTCGTTTCGTGCGTTTCGACAAATGAGGGAATGACCATTTTCAGTAATGTGTCACATTTCATTTTATAGTGGTGTGTCGCATTTCCCAACGAGTTTTGCCCAAGATTGTGGGTGGGAGGCAGAATTTAGTTTTTTCCTTAAAAACAGAAGGTCAAAGGAAAGATTCAGATGCTCACTAGAAATAATCCAAAGAGATATAGTAAGGTCGATAATTATATTTTTGACATGGGAAAGGTTATCACAAGTTAATTCAGGGAATGCCCACATCCATCAGTGGTTATCGGTGTCTCGAAGTATACAGAGGGTATAGGCAAATGACATCATAAAGGCCAAATAAAGAAAGCTCTTTCACGTTGATGTCTAAAAACTAATTCCTTGGGAAACGAACTCTTCTTTTCTAGCAAAAACACAAGATAGCGGTGACGTTGTCTTATTTACCGGGTTGGGATTTCGAGTTGGATTTTCAAGTTGGATTTTTGAGTTGGTCGGTGCAAAATGTTGACTGCAGACCGTGGGTAAAAAAGAGACTAAGGTTATAATGTAGGAAAAGCCCAAACCCTTCAGAAGTGCTAACAGTTGAGCCTAAATATTGTTTTATGCGCAATTAGGCCTGACGTTAGCACTTCCGAACAAGACGTGAATCGCTCACGCCTAAGAAAAAAACTATGACTATTAAGAAAATCAAGATATGATACTGACTTCCACTGTATTTATATTCTATTCAGCGTTGCAACGGTTCAGTATCAGTGAATTAGAGTTTTAGCTGCCTTTTCCATCAAATTTTGAGTTAATGAAGCTGCCCTTCGCAGTTTTATGTCTACATGATCGTCAGGCGGCTAACCAACGTTCTACAATCTTGGTCACAAGTGTTGGGACAGGTCACGGCAGATGACTTCGCAGGCAGACCAAGACCACGTAGGCCCGTCTGACCCCCTCCCCCCTGTAAACGTTGATAAAAATCTTTAAGAAAAAAGCCTTGACAATAGCTTCAGAACAGCCACGTTTCAAGAATTGTTCGCCTCCAAGAACAGTATTCTCCAACTAAAGTGACTATAAGGATAGATATTCACGTCTTATTCCAATAATAACGATTTTTCAGCAATCACGTTCGGTTCCAACACCCTTTTCCTTTTTAACCACATCCTATCTGGTCTTCAGAATAGCTTCATTTTCTTTCTTTCAATATTGCTAGGGGGTAGGGGAGTCAATTAGACTTACTTCTATTCATCTTTTTCTAAAACGTCAAGAATGTAGTTGAAATCGTGGGTTTTAGAGCGCCAAAGGGGAAGTGTCCCAACAACTTATGGCAAGGATTGTACATTTAGATTTGAATCAATTTTTATATAAAGGGATTGAAATACATTGTTAGTTCATACCATTAAGCAAGTTGATCATCTTTTTCAGAAGGTGTTTGCTCTGCTCAGACCAGCTATATATCGTTCCATACGAGTCACGCAAAACCTTAGCCTCACCAAGCCTTGTCTGCCTGTTTTTGTTCCAGATGTCCTTGATAGCTGATGTCCACGCATTGGGATCCTCAGAGTCAATGACGAATGAAGAACCAAATGGTACATTGCACAGGGCTTCTCCAAATCCCGAGTTCTTGCTGACGATCACAGGTAGCCCAGCTGACAGAGCCTCCAGACCTGTCAAACCAAATCCTTCTGTTCTAGAAGGCATGAGTACAAGATCCACCTCACAGAATAATTCCTTTAAGCTTTCTCGGCTTTTCATATAGCCTCTCACCCTAAGGCGATTTTTAGGAACACCGCATTTAAGCAATCGATTTGCGATCTCCTCATGTTTTCCTTCGGCTGCTCCGACAAAAACAAGATGAGTGTCAGGTAATGCCGCAACAGATCTTGCTGCAATGTCAAATCCTTTCAACTCGAAGTCTTCAGCATCTCCACGACCGAACACCAGGGCACTCAGTTGTTTTCTTTCCTCAGGAACTTGTTGAACGCTGACAAATTCATCAAAAATACCAGGAGTGAACTCAAAAACATCTTGATCTTTTTTACAACAGCGGAGATATTTGCGAAATGCCTCTGCCAGCTTGGGCCCGACTCCTATAACCAAATTAGCCATCTTGCAGAGCTCTACTTCAACATTGTGCTTTTCCTCGCCCCTTGAGATTGGATTCTCGTAACATTTGAACATGCCTAGTTCCTCGGGGTCAGTGTGTACTACTTGAAACCACACGCATTTGTGATGGTCACGAATAACTTGTGCTTGACGACCGAGTTTCACACCATGACCAACAATTACATCAATCTTCAAATGTGTTGGGGGAAAGCTAAGCCAATCCATTTCTTCAAACCCAGGCCGTGGTGTTGCCTCAAGAATGTCTATGCCATGGCTGAGAGCTACTTTCCTATCCTCCTCAGAGCATTTTGGTAAAAAGTATGTGATTTGGACTTCTTGGAATTTGGCCAGCTGTATGGCCAACTCTCTGTTGATTGTGGAAAGTCCGCCTTTACTGGATCCCCACTCAGAAGCCAAAATGGTGACTTGAACTTTGTTGGGGCCATGTTCTTGAGATTGCTGCCATGAGCCTGACGCCATAGTTAAGTGTGGTGGTAACACTGTTGCCTTGGGTTGGACGAACCTTGAGCCAGAGCTATTCTGTTTCCTTAACACACACACAAAAGAAATTACCGGACACATTAATGTTGTACAAAATGGCAATTCAGTAAAGGCAGAGAGTATACATGTAGAATGTCGAGAATGGCTGAGGAAAAGGAATAGGTTTTCTATTGAGCAATGGCTAATTAAATTAATAAGATTATTTTTTTTTTGGGTGCTTCCGTCAGCGAAAAGCTTAACCACAAGTACTTCATACATTGGAAACCTACGTTAAAATAACTATAACACAGCACGATAACATGGCTAATTTGAAGAAGTTGAACCATTTACTACATGCACAACTTAAGAAAAGGAGACTAACTAATTTATACTTGAAAGCCATTGTCGCATACGCGGTTGGTTATTTTGTGAGGGAGATATCCAAGAGAATGCATGAAACAGCATTTCAATGCCTCTGCCATTTACAGACTTTTGCAAAGAAGTACGTCTACAGACCAGGCCGTCTAACCCGCCTCTAGACTTGCGCTTTTCGTTCCAAATCTGTCAATTCTCTTCTCTAAATTAAAGGTGGTTCAATCGATCTTCAACAACCTCAAGAGAACGGTTAGCCTTATGTGAAGGTTTGACTTACTGTAAGTTTACAGCACTTGTTCAGGCAACGACAATGTTATGATATCGTATGAAACACCAATCTTTTCATAACAAATAATATATAATAGGTAAACATGAACTGGAAAGCCGTACATGTATAAAAGCTCTGTAGATAGTTCCAATTTAGCCCGCTAATTTAATGTGGTTCACCAAGTTCTCTTCTGAGATTTATAAGCATTTAACGACAAAAGGTGGGGAGTTTTTGGATGGATCTCCTAATGCTATGGTCACATGCGATGTCAAAATATTGGGAACATT
>OX421446.1:53218479-53238479 GCA_949126865.1 Montipora capitata
TTGTTTTTTGCTAACTAAATACACGAGATTTACAGAGTCCAATTCCGAGTTGCCCTTAGGTCACGCGAAGCTGAAGTCACGAGCTTCACTCCATTTTACATGAAGCTCAAAACGTACTCAAGCCGACGTTTGCCGTTTAACGCAAACGTGATGCTAAATCTCTCTAATGTCGGTCATTTTACGTCGTCGAGAGGACGATCGAGAACGGCAAAAAAAAAAAAAAAACACCAAAATTTCAAACGCGTGTGCACGGCGTGGATAGCCATATTTTCTTCTCTTTAAATGTGTTGTTCTCGTCGACCTCGCTGATGATGGAACGTCGTCGTTAAATGTCAATTCGCGATCTTATAATCGCTTTGCGACTATTCTAAGCATTTTAAGGTGACAAAGGTGTGGCAAACCCTCAAGAAAGAAACTAGTATGACCACCACTCAATTTAAGGGAAAAAACGAAAATTCATTCTCAAGCGCTGACGTTCTCACTAAAACCTCAAATTGGCCCATTTTTGCTGACGACGGCAAAGAAATGGACAAAAGTGAAAAGCATGCACGTGCAGAGCGTGCAAAGCTATTGCTTTTGCTCACTAAATATGCAAATTTGTTGGGGGGGGGGGGGGAATCAAGCGGGGGGATGTCCAAACTTACAGATGTAAAGAAATTATTAAGCGCATTGGCTAATTCAGGATCAGATAAGGTCTTACCATCACGCTCTAATAAGAGGTTTCTGGACCTCTCAGATCTACCCGACATCTTATTAACTATCCCCCACCACTTACGACAGTTATCTTTCTTTAGATCTTGAACTTTGGTTTGATAAAAAGATCGTTTGCGTTCAGCGATCGTCTGCTGGACTTTGTTACGTAGGGATTTCCAAAGGGGCGTATTCTGTGAATGGAAAGCCTTTTGGCGTTCTTTGACAAGCATTTTAATTGATGGAGTTATCCATGGTTTATCTGAGTGGTGGAATTTCATAGACTTCAAAGGGAAGAAACGATCTACGTACACTGCACTTGTTAAATCTGCTGTGAAAGAGCTAACAAGGTTGTCCACAGATGGATTAATCAAATCCAAACCACCAAACCAGTTATGGGTAGAGACCCACCTCCCAAAAGCGTTGACAGCATGACGAGGGAAAAGTCGAACAGGACGTTTAGCAGTTCCCTGGCTATGATTTTTGCTTTTAAGATTTACCCTGGGTAACCATGTAACGGAATTATGATCACTAGTTCCTTTTAGGGGCCAAAACGTGAGGTTTCTCAAAGAGGTGAAACAGGTTAGTAATTATAAGATCAAGTATAGATGTTCCCCTAGTAGGTTGATCAACAACCTGTTTCAGACTATGACAAGCTAATAAATTTGATATGTTAAAGTCATTAAAGTCCCCAAGGAGTACAATTCCACAGTCAGGGTATTGGTTACGTAGTGTATCGATAGTACTAACTAGGTAGTCGTTTAGATCTTGGTGGTCCTTAGCGCTTAGTCCAGGTGGATGGTAGACAACACAAACCATAATGCAAGATAGTGGTCTAGGAAGACGTGTTGGGCGTAAAGAGAACGGTTACCACAAACACTCAAAATATAATTAGGATCTTCGATGTCAGGCCTATGCATAATTTAATCCAAAGATTTGATTGGTTATCTCGAAAAAAAAGGTATTTTGTGCACTGCCAAGGCCAAAAAAAAAAAGACAGACAAAAACATGAAACAAAAAGACTTGTCGAGTTTTGTAATCATCTCCATGTATGAACTATGATTTCATGCAAATGTTACTGTGAAATTATCGGGTTTGCTTTGGCGTGCTTGACATTGCTTTTCCCTTACTCATGCATGCGCAGAAAATTCCGCATACGACAATGAAATAATGAAGAATTCACAGTTTCAAAAGCAAGGTGAAATATTTAATTGGGCGTATTACTAGTTATATAACGTCATGAATTGATGAAAGAAGGAAGAATAAATAAATCTATTTCTGAATTACTAAGTAATAGGCAAATATATTAGTAGAGCTAGTAAAGAGATGTTGCCAGAAATAATAAAGGAAAGAGAAAAAAATCATTAGGGACTACTCGCTGACTACTCAGGGAAAATTATCGTTTTCACCACAAACTGTGCTTTTGGCTAAAATAGCATTGACACTCTACGATTGTATATCCGGTGAACAAAAAGTTTTCTAAGGTAGCAGTGATCCTCGCAATTATCTGGACAATTTAAGCAATTGTCTTTTACAGGTATATATAGAAAAAAGGTCAAGCGGCTTCAACGGAACTGAACCCTATGATCTCTGCGATACTGGTTGGGGTTGGAAGAAGATATCTTTCGCCTATAACTCGCACTTCAAACATATAATATCTTTCATTCATCAGTCCTTTCAGGGGAACGCCTCCATGAGCCAAACAAAATGACCTATTCCCAACTGAGTGGCTTCACAGCCAAGTTCCACCGGTATCGCGCGGCGGTCACGGGTTCGAATCCCATTGATCAAGCTGCCTGAATTTTTTAGGAGTCTTTGAAAGATTCATCTATCTTTGTTTCTATTCCTATCTATCTAAACTCAGCAAGTTAACTATGTTACAGCAACAACATCTGCAGAATAAACAAGTAGGGTTGCAGATAGTTCATCAATCTTGGGTAGTAATGATTGCGCGTTTTATCAAAGTTGGAAGTGTTCGCTTTATTGATTGATTATCCTCTTTTTCAGAGTCTTAAGTTCGCTGGACTTGACTTTAGAACCTTTCCTATAAATCCAGTTACACGATAATTCGCCCCTTTTGTTGAAGGTGAACAAGATAGAATAATCGCGAAATACTTCACGTAGCGCTAAGTTATATTTTGAAGTGAAGTTGCCATTGCCGTTGTCCTTGCTAAAACTCCCTATTATTGTTTTGTGGTGTTGTCGTTGCCGTAGCCGCGCCGTTTCTTATAAACTCCGAAAGAAACGATGACAAATGCGGCAACGGTAACGCCAGTAAGCAAGAATATGGTTGGTTGAGGAGGGTGGCACTTAATTACGGAAAGACAATGTTTGCTAAGGAAGCTTTTCAGTCAAAGAACCCTACAAAAAGGTTGCATGGATGGTTCTATGAAGTATCTTTTTCAATGAGTAATCTTACATCACTTCAATTAGAAGGCACATGCGCAATTAGTCCCAGTCCTCTGCTGTGCGTTTCAGTGAAAAATATGCAAAAACTCTCAGGAAACAAAAGGAAGAGGCGGTCCCATCATTTTTCGTAAACTGTAATCATGAAATTTCTATTTGGACAAAAAAATGGAACTGATATTTTGAGAAGTGTATCAAAGGTGGGCCTTATGACGCCATATTTTTTTGAGATATAGATATATTTTAAATCCATGCTACAGATTTTGTTAGAATGTTTTCATACTGTTGTGTCTAAAATTTGCGAAAAACATAGTTAACTTGCTGAGTTTTTAGGCATTTTTTGTTTTGGTCACTTGATTTACCAAATATGGCTGAGAGTCGAATCAGACAAAGAAATGTTAAATAGAACACACTTGGCGAAAAAAAAGTAACTGTAGAGTTAAAGGGACTCGAAAAATGATTATTTGAAGGGGTCCATAGCAACAGTTTGGTAGTTAAGAGCCACCCCCCTTAAAAAGAAAAAGAAATAATCGTGCTGCACGTGTGGCACGTATTTTGAAAATTTCTTTACGGTATTCTGCAAAACAACGAGTTGAAAAAACCACATTTAAGGCTATGACGACTACGAGAGCATACAACATTGAATCGGTCATTTTTTTTTCAATCTTTACTTGAAAACCACTCGTACCAACCCAATTATACGATAATACTTCACCCATATTGTAAAACGTGGACAAAATGGAATAATCGCTGAGTTTTTAAGATAGGGTCAGGTTGCATTTTGAAATGAGTCAGATGTTTTCGTTCCCGTCTAGTCTTCGTGGTTTCTTTTAAAAGCTCTTAGATACTGGAGCTTCCTACCAAAGAAACGAAGACAGCAACAAGAACGTCTGACTCATCTCAAAATACAAATTTGCGCAATTTTAACCATTTGACTCCTGAACCGAACCCCATTGACGAGTAAAATTGTCTGGCGTTAGACAGAGCAAAATCTATTAAATGTTAGTCTCAGCAGTCAATGGGCTGTAATCACTGCGTAAAAAATTGAGATCTTTTTTATATGACAAATACATGCCGGTTATCCGGCATGCAGAAATGAAACTGGTGCGACAGGCGTTTGAGTTTGTATTCTCATCTGCTCGTTGTTTGGCAGGGGACAGCAAAGAAACGAAGTAAAATGGAAAACCCGTTTGACTCCAATGATTGATCTAAAAGTTTATTCTCCTCGCTACTTTTATAGATCTCTTCGTTGGCAGGTCATGAGAATTTGGTGGTTTATCAGGATGGTACCCTTGAGCTGACAATAATCTTCATTCTCAGTACTTTTTTACCTGACAGTGCATTGAAATTGAGAGGTGAATTTACATACTGATCTCTCAGTCTTTTAGGTATGATTCATGATGGTCCGTACAATTCATGGGAAAATTTCTAAGACGATTATCCGACTCGAACTGTCTTCGAATTGACGGTTAAAATTGGCGACTTTCAGGGACATGAAATGCCACTGGGCCTCGTCTGTGGATGTGAATCTTGAAAAATTTTGTTGTTCACTACAGTATCTTTACCTATACAGAAAACAAACATATTCTTCTCTATATCAAAACTGTTTTTCAATAAAGAAATTCTTAGAAAAAGAAAGGCCGATCGGGTGACGTTGAATCACAGACAAACCCGAGTCTTTCAACAACTCGTCAGTGGCTCAAATGATTGCCGTTTAAGTTCACATTGTGTAACTTGTGTGGCTCCCTAAAGGCGACGTTTTTTTCGGAGAAATGGTGAAATGTGTTATGCGCTGCGATAAAGTGTTCAGTCGAGTTAAAATATTAGTGGTACAAATAAAACGAATCAAAGTGATGACTATAGAAGGAAAAAAAAACCTGCCGACCCAGCCATTGAAATCTCTCTTATTGTTTCTTTCAGTCTCACAGTCCTGGTACCAAGTCGTTTGCGTTCTCCTAATGAAGATAATGAAGATAATTGCTCACACCCAGTCAACGACGAGCGGCATTTAAAACAGGTGAGAGAAAACAGGGTTCATTCGATAGACTAACAAGAAAGACCGTGTGTTTCCCTAAAACGATGCAGAACAAATGTGTCAAAAACATGGAAAGTTTTCTCAAAGTGCCGTGCGACGCAAATTGAAGCTATTATGTAAGGTGGTTAAGCACCCAGGACACAGACAAGCAATTAAACCAATCAGAAGGCGACGCAGTTACGTCAGGCCGGCGCTAAGGAGACGCGGCAAAACGCGTGTGAGCTTCTGAGCGAGGCCGAACAAAACCCTGTCAAGGCGAAATGTCTCTCAAAACTTGAAAGAGGAACTTTAGTCTATATGGTTTATAAGCTTGCAACGCTGTAGCTTGCGCGCAGGCTCTCTCTTCTCGGTCTACTCCAGTCCCCATATTTCTCGTTCGCCCCGCCAAGAGAGAGAGAGCAACGCCAAAACTGAGATTTATCTCGGTGGAAATAGTGGGTAATTGTCATACTTGTTTCTTGAGCATTGAGCTTTCCATTGTTTCCACAGCATCTTCTAATAAATGATCCCAAGCGCACACTGCTTGGATCAGATAAACAAAACACAAAGAAAGAGTGGTTTACAATGCCGAGCAGAACGCAAACAAGATTTGTGGGCTTTTACTTCGTGTAGAAGACACACATGACGTAACAAAAGCTTTAGGGGTCTCTAGGGCTTTCGAATTCTGATTAGGTATTGTTTCAAGATTTTTGTTCTATTGTTTTGCGTCATGTGTGCCTTCTAGCTACACGAAGTAAAAGCCGATTTGTGACCTCAAAGACTTTCTTGCTCATTTCAAGCTTATTCTTGATCGTTTATTTTATTATTTTGCTCACCGAGTGGCCGGCACGACTTTTCCGATGTCTAATGAGAATATCTGCTCTATAAAGGAAAATTTAGTTAGAAAACGGTAATTTTCGGCGGAAATTGTTTTTTTCTTACCAAGAAAGCTATCGAGGAAGCGCTAAAACGAAAAATGTGACGCTAGATTGAAAAAACTTCAACCAGAAGTTCATGTGATTCCTCCGACCGACAACCTTGCCAGGATCTCCTTTTTGTCCCAAGAACCTTGATTGCGCTGACGTTTGTCGCCCTAGAATGAAACGCCTAAGGCGTACACTACTTTCTTCGCTCATGTTAAAAGATTGTTAAAGAGCAAGGTATCGGAATGTATTATTCGAGTCTTGTAGCGAACCGATCCAGGGAGCTTTTGTTTCCCCGCAATTAACCTGCAGGGGCTCACTTGTTGAAACTCGAGTTCCGAAGCTTTTCGTGTGTATTTCGGCTGCTATTAAATCACTATGTCTTGAAAAGGAAGACGTCTTACAGCATGAAACTCTAGGTGCATTTTTCCTGGTCTAAGGAACAAGTAACGGATTAGGTTTTCCAAGCAAGCACGTGAGGGAGAGGTACTTGAGAGGGAATTTTCGAAACCACCATGTAAATGATTTCCATTTACCAGGAGATGCCATAAACAAAAAAAGACAAATGGTCGTCGCATTTATCTGGACAATCTGGCAACTGCCTCTTTTTGACACCTGAAAAATTCAGGTGGCTCCAACGGGATCCGAACATATGACCTCTACGATGCCGGTAGAGTGCTCAACCAACTGATGACTGCAGCCATTCATTTGAACACCACATGAATATTTCAGCTGTCCATAACGAGACAATTGCTTAAATTGTTCAGATAAGTGTGAGGATCACTTCTCTCTTTCGTCTTTAACCCGCACTTCAAAAATGCATTCATTTCAGATAAGATAAAGATACTTGGAGACTAAGGGGTAGATAGTGGGGTAAGGATGTGTACTATAAGAGACAATTGCTTAAATTGTCCAGATAAGTGTGAAGATCACTTCTCTCTTTGGTCTTCAACCCGCACTTCAAATATGCATTCATTTCAGATACGATAAAGAAACTTGGAGACCAAGGGGTAGATAGTGGGGTAAGGGTGTCTACTATAAAAGACAATTGCTTAAATTGTCCAGATAAGTGTGAGGATCACTTCTCTCTTTCGTCTTTAACCCGCACTTCAAATATGCATTCATATCAGATACGATAAAGATACTCGGAGACTAAGGGGTAGATAGTGGGGTAAGGGTGTCTACTATAAAAGACAATTGCTTAAATTGTCCAGATAAGTGTGAGGATCACTTCTCTCTTTCGTCTTTAACACGCACCTCAACTATGCATTTATTTCAGACACGATGCCGATACTTGGAGACTAAGGGGTAGATAGTGGTGTAAGGGTGTCTCCTATACGAGACAATTGCTTAAATTGTCCAGATAAGTGTGAAGATCACTTCTCTCTTTGGTCTTTAACCCGCACTTCAACTATGCATTCATTTCAGATACAATAAAGATACTTGGAGACTAAGGGGTAGATAGTGGTGTAAGGGTGTCTACTATAAGAGACAATTGCTTAAATTGTACAGATAAGTGTGAAGATCACTTCTCTTTTTTGTCTTTAACCCGCACTTCAAATATCCATTCATTTCAGATGCGATAAAGATACTTGGAGACTAAGGGGTAGATGGTGGGGTAAGGGTGTCTACTATAAGAGACAATTACTTAAATTGTCCAGATAAGTGTGAGGATTACTTCTCTCTTTTGTCTTTAACCCGCACTTCAAATATACATTCATTTCAGATGCAATAAAGATACTTGGAGACTAAGGGATAGATAGTGAGGTAAGGGTGTCTCCTATACGAGACAATTGCTTAAATTGTCCAGATAAGTGTGAAGATCACTTCTCTCTTTCGTCTTTAACCCGCACTTCAAATATGCATTCATTTCAGATGCGATAAAGATACTTGGAGACTAAGGGGTAGATAGTGGGGTAAGGGTGTCTACTATACGAGACAATTTCTTAAATTGTCCAGATAAGTGTGAAGATCACTTCTCTTTTTTGTCTTTAACCCGCACTTCAAATATCCATTCATTTCAGATGCGATAAAGATACTTGGAGACTAAGGGGTAGATGGTGGGGTAAGGGTGTCTACTATAAGAGACAATTACTTAAATTGTCCAGATAAGTGTGAGGATTACTTCTCTCTTTTGTCTTTAACCCGCACTTCAAATATACATTCATTTCAGATGCAATAAAGATACTTGGAGACTAAGGGATAGATAGTGAGGTAAGGGTGTCTCCTATACGAGACAATTGCTTAAATTGTCCAGATAAGTGTGAAGATCACTTCTCTCTTTCGTCTTTAACCCGCACTTCAAATATGCATTCATTTCAGATGCGATAAAGATACTTGGAGACTAAGGGGTAGATAGTGGGGTAAGGGTGTCTACTATAAGAGACAATTACTTAAATTGTCCAGATAAGTGTGAGGATCACTCCTCTCTTTCGTCTTCAACCCGCACTTCAAATATGCATTCATTTCAGATACGATAAAGATACTTGGAGACCAAGGGGTAGATAGTGGGGTAAGAGTGTCTATGATAAGAGACATGTAATCGGGTGCCCTGGGGTAGATAGTGGGGTTCTGTCTTTGACTCCCAGGAGTAATCAACATGTAAATTCTCGTCATAATCTCAATAAAATCTTTGCCAAACAGGTTATGAGGAAGAAGATGATTATCAGCTTAAGAAATGATTTAACACCAAATTTTCATGACTAATCAACAAAGAAAGCTATAGTACTCGTTAGGAGAATGAACGTTTCGATCTTGGGAATAAAAGGGTTAACAAAGGAAATAAGAGAAGACAAGAAAACGTTGTCTTTTTCGTCGTTAAGGAATTCTCATTGCCCTAACAACCTGACCGTGGGGATGAACGTTTTGCTTCCTTACGGAAAATGACGGTATGAGCCTTGAACTCGGGTTGAAAGATATTTCTATGGTAATCCTCAGGTAAGAGCATATCAGGACCCTCTTAAACTCGCTGCTCCCGATAAGTAGAATAAACCGATCAAACTCTCTTGTTAAATTGATTTAATTCGTAAACAAAACACCATATTTACACAAAGCAAAGTAATCGAGAAATTTCCTTGATAAGACCTTTGAAAAATTGCATAAAAAGGATACCAAAAAAAGATTATTTGTTTCGCCTTGAAAACGCAGGAATATATAGATATCGCTTATACACAATAAAACACCATTTAAGCGAACACCTTAATAAATTACTCTACAAGGATGTTGTCAGATTTGTTGAACCTGAATGTGAAAAGCTGCAGCAATCTTTGCAGCTTAATAGACCTAACAACATTAACGTGCATATTGATGCATCAATTAAAGCACTGAATAGGCCTTTTTGGATATATTAAAATTAAGCTTGAAAGAGAGGTTTAGAGGACAAAGACAAAGGAAAGTGAATGATATGTAAATATTTTTCAAATTCATTCCATAGTGTTTCGATCTTTTTTGTCCTCACCGCCTCACTATCAAGCTGAATATTTGACATTTGGAGAATGGCCTATTGAAACTAGCATGTGCCTTAAATAGTTGCCACTAAAATTCATTTGTTATTAGCATGTAAATAAATTTATTTTACAAGAATCAGATTACTGAACCTGAATCTGAAAAGCCGCAGCACTCTTTGTATCTAAGAGACCTGACAAAATTAATCAATGTGTTGTTGTCGTCGCTTTAAATGCTGTAATTTGCATTATCTGATATAATTTTTTCCTTTATAATGGAGTCATGACTACTCTGAAACGTCGAATTTCACTTTTTGTATCGTTCGTTTTTACCGTTTTGTGCTTATATCTCTTTTAATACGAACGTGTTGCTGATACATAAATGAAAGCACCAAACTGAAACTAACATTTGCCCAAATAATTTCTACTAAAATTCATTTGTTATCCTGCTCTCACATATTCAGGAGCACTGTGCTCCAAAGAAAAGTAGAATTTCACCAAAAAGGTATTTAAAAAAACACTTGTTCAGAAGTGATTTAGATATTATCACGGTAACTTGTAAAGAGCATTCATGTACAGACACATTTCTTAGACTACGTTTATACACTAGGGGAAAAGTTTCCATTCAAATCTCTCGCGGTTTATAATGCATTTACACGGTAATGTAGCATTCACATTTAAATAATATGAAAATACTTGGAACAAAACGTTTTATTGTCAAAGGATCTCAATTGGGCACAACACTGAGTTAGCCGATTTGGTCTATTTTAAAAAAGAGACAAAGAATGTGGTGCAACGAAACTGGCGCTTTTAGCATTTGACCGGCTTGAGTTCTTTGTGAAATTGAAGTAGATTCAAAAAGGAAAACTGACGGAAGTATAAAAAGTCATCGGATTGCGCGCCTGCTGTCTACCATCGATGCGGACATCTTGAGTACCACATCTTCCTTTCTATTTTATGTAAAATACCTTAAAGCTGTACTATGACCAAAAAATCGATCCTTCTTTTTCTTTGGATTTCAAAACTACGTTAACTTAACACTAAGTGACCCAAGTTTGAAGCTTTGATTTCAAGATTTTAACTGACATCCTCCTTTTAAATGGTCTGCCATTACCAACTTTAAATTCTTGAGAGAGCTGGATAGAGGAGAAAATGACGTCAAAGACTCAAGTCACAGCGCGTGTGTACGCGGCTGACTTGATATGCAGCAGGGGAGTTTCGTGCTTTCAGACTTTTAAACTCGCGTTTTGCATATATAATAAACTGCATTCACGCGCTGAAACGTTTAACTAGTGAGTAAATAACGTCACCTAACCCTTAGATCCAACCCACTAATGTCCAATCGGTCAGTTTTAAACGTATGTAATGGAGGACCGCAAAATCCAAACATTTGGCTAGTCAAGTATTCCGCAAACACACTTTCAAAATCCGAAGACAAAAAAAGACTCGACTGTGATTTTTTATCAGAGCAACACTTTAACTGAAACATATCACAAGGGAAAAACTGGGTGTATTTCTATGTATGTAACCCTTCATTTCTCGTGACGCTCTAGCAAGAAAGTGACTTTTAACCTTTTAGTGCATGCTTACCAACAAACAAGGGGTGGGAAGGTGAAGTGAGATAGTCGTCAAATTCAACAACACTAAAAGACAATAGGGACCTTAAGCAACGACTACGACAACGGCTACGAGAACGCCATAAATTTGCATATTTTGTGGGCAAAAAAAATAGCTTTGCACGCCCTGCACGTGCGTTTTACATTTTGATAGATTTTTTTTGCCGTTCTCGTCTTGACTACGACGTGAAAGATCAAATTTGAGGTCATGTGGAGAACGAGAGAACATGACTATTTTCTCTCAAAATATCCACACTGCATTCATCAGTTTTATTCCTGGATTGTGTATTCACACTTTCCAAGCCGAGGAGAGACATGGAAAATTATTACAATAAAAGGAAATAATATTTTTACACAACAACGTTCTCGTAGTCGCCGTCGTCCTTGCTTATTGTGAGTCATGATCCTGTTGGCGTCGATGTAAACACTGAAACCTTTAGAAAGAAGATCACGCTCACCACAGAAACCCAGATTTGATGCGAGGGTCTAAACTAAGACAAAGAGCAACAATAAAGCTGCGAGACAAATACAAATCACTAAGGGAGGTGTTTACTGCGAGGGCCTGAGAAAGTGAAGTAGCACCCTCAGCACCAATGGAGTTGTCAGACAAAACCAAAGTAGTAAGGGAGGTGTTTACTGCGAGGGCCTGGAAAGTGAAGTAGCACCCTCAGCACCAATGGAGTTGACAGACAAATTCAAAGTAGTAAGGGAGGTGTTTACTGCGAGGGCCTGGGAAAGTGAAGTAGCACCCTCAGCACCAATGGAGTTGACAGACAAATTCAAAGTAGTAAGGGAGGTGTTTACTGCGAGGGCCTGGGAAAGTGAAGTAGCACCCGCATCACCAATGGAGTTCCAAGATAATTTCAAAGTAGTAAGGGAGGTGTTAACTGCGAGGGCCTGGGAAAGTGAAGTAGCACCCGCATCACCAATGGAGTTGTAAGACAAATCCAAAGTAGTAAGGGAGGTGTTTACTGCGAGGGCCTGGGAAAGTGAAGTAGCACCCGCATCACCAATGGAGTTCCAAGATAATTTCAAAGTAGTAAGGGAGGTGTTTACTGCGAGGGCCTGGGAAAGTGAAGTAGCACCCGCATCACGAATGGGGTTGAGAGACAATTTCAAAGTAGTAAGGGAGGTGTTTACTGCGAGGGCCTGGGAAAGTGAAGTAGCACCCTCATCACCAATGGAGTTCCGAGACAAATCCAAAGTAGTAAGGGAGGTGTTTACTGCGAGGGCCTGGGAAAGTGAAGTAGCACCCGCATCACCAATGGAGTTGCGAGACAATTTCAAAGTAGTAAGGGAGGTGTTTACTGCGAGGGCCTGGGAAAAGGCAGCAATGCTCGTACGTGACATGAAGTCTATTAGAATTTCCGTCAAATCAAGACTTTTGCCAAAGGTATTAGCTAATTTAGTAAAAAGGGGTTCGGAGCAAGTTTCACATTCCCCAATGACATCTAAAGCCATCTTCAGGTACAAGTCCTCGTCAGCCGGAGATCTGCGGCCTCTCACATTTGCAAGTGTTGCAACACCATTCACAATCGACACTGCCGTTTCCTCGGATTGCGATGCTATGATTCCACTCATGAACATGAAAACTTGATTTAGTTCACGAAAATATCTTTCGTCAGTCAGAACTGACTCCTTATCAATTTCTCCATCCAGGATGGAAAACGCAAGATGTAGACCAGAAAAGAATTCTTGAAAACTCTTGTGAAAAAAGCTAAAACGGAAACAAGGCGTTCTCTTGCTACCGCCAGCCTGGATCGAGAGAAAGCCAAATTTAATGAACAGACTTTCCGTGAAATTCCCTTCGACGTCTTCGAAATACCTCTCTCCTTTAAAAAGAGATTCTTGCGCCATTCTCCCTAGGGTCATCAGTTCCTTCTTGTAAACTATAAGAAGGTCTTTACCACTACTTGGTAAGTGGTTCTTCATTTCGTATCGTTTCAAAACGAAGAGAACAATCTCTACGTACAGGTGTGTTCTGTTTTTTGGTAGAATGCCGTCAAAATCTTCGAAAAGCACACAGAGCAGAAGTGTATTTAAAGGGTTTTTTGTCAGTTCTGCTAAAGGTCCGCAAATATGCTGATCATCATCGTCATCATCATCGCTATCGCCATCATCATCGTCATCGTCGTCATCATCATCATCCGGATACCACAGTAATTTTATCAGCTTTTCTCCCATTTGTACTGCGTGTCGAAAATACTTCCTTATAAAACACTCCGCGTCATTTCTGGTAAATCCAAGAATCTCCAACAGGGTGTCCGAGTAGGGTCTTATTTCATTTCCTTCTTCGTGACGAGAAGCAAGAACAATGTTACAACCAGGGAGCAGCTTTCCTTGAATAAGACTAAAGTACACATCCAATTTTTTAGGATCTGCCTCATCTAACCCATCGAGTACTAACAGGACTTTAGAAGGGTTTTCTCGCACGAACTGGAAAAACGTTTTTTTTAACTCTGGGTCAACTTCTTCCGGCAGAATGTGATCGTCGATAGCCTTCCAGATTGTAGAATCAATTTCACGACATCTGAGGAGAAGCAGCACCTCTACTCTTGGGAAAGACTTGTCCCATTCGCGGTCTTGTTTAGTTGCCCAATCATATGCCAGCTTTTGACAGTAGGTGGTCTTTCCCACCCCAGGTTCACCCTCAATCAGTACAATCCGTGGATGTTGGCACTCTTCGTGTGATGTAAAAATACTTGTCATGTTGGTGATTTCTTTCTTCAGCGTTCCGCGTGTCTTTTCTTTTGAGACTATCCTAAGTCTTGTGAAAATGTTCTCTAGTGGGTAGCTGAACCCTTTACCCCAAGGAACTGGAAAAACGACCCCTTCACGCCTTTGGTAAATTTGTCTTATGGATTCTATGATATGGCTTTGACATGAAGAATTAGCTGCAAAACAAACAAACACCATGAAAATAGGGTCAATTTAGAGGTCTATTGATTCAAAGATATTTGCTTCTTTCCTAACTAAACCGATCTTTGATCTTGTGAATGAATTTCGAGTTTTCACGGGTTTGCAAGCCCTCTTGGCTGATTTTTCTATGTATCGCCGCCTTTAAAGTCATTTCTGGTACAGGAACAAGCAGAGTATCTAAATGTATCTGCTGTTTTATCCACATAGAGAAAACGCTTGTTTTCATACAAAAAGTTACCACAAAATGTTTTCTCTTGCCGTGGATGAGTCTTATGCTTGCGTATCACAGTGCTTAGTGGTAAGAACTAAAACGAACACGAGTTCATATAAAATAAACACAATAGGGCTTACTCTGGCCGCGGCTTACATAAGACGCGAACACGTGGTATATAAATGGTACAAAATCTAGGTTCACGGCTTTCTCAAGCCACGGCTTATCCTGGCCTGGGATTTTATACCGGTATAAATATTTACATTAAATTGAAGTGGAGTGATGATTATATTAAAGTAATAAATCCATTTTAAAATCACGCTGGACAGAACAAAAAAAGCTGATACATAAAGGAAACTCATTTTTGCTATACACATTTTACTGCAATGTTTTGCCAGACATATTGATTTTTAGGAGCGTTGATTTCCAACACGGTCAAATTGTCGTAAGGTCATATATACCTATGGTAAACGGCATACACCATACGAGCTTATTTGAATCATAATCTCATTAGTTCTGGATCAACAACCCATATTAGCAGCGAGCCATTTGATTGACCCTTTTGGGGATTCCTACAGCTAGACAGCAAGCACCTAAACTATCTACTGTTTGCAAGTCACATGATACATAAAACGAACCTGTCTAGGTTTCATTGTTTGGCAGACGTAAGGCTGCACAAGCAGTATCTTCATCGACAGTTGCCAGAAAACCTTAATTCAAAGAACTGTTCAGTCAGTTAAATTCAGAATCAGATTAAAACTTGCTTCGGTTTACATGACTTTACCTGCATGTTCCTCAGAATCTTTCTCTTCTTCTCGTGCTTTCTTTTGTGAAAGGCCATGATCAGTGAAAGAGGTATCTGTAAATATTTGAAAGCAAAAATCTGAAACACCTGCAATCTTGGACAAAACTTTCGAAAAAAAAGTCTGGCGTGAAAATCCTTGGACGTATACTCTCAATTTATCCCCACTCTACCCCATACCAATGTTGCTAATCTGGTGAAAATTACCGTGGAAGCCTTTGGTCGTTTCTTAACCAACATTGGATTAGGGGGAGGGGGGAAAGTTTAAAATCTTCTATCACACAGATAAATGAGGGAATGATCATTTAGTGGTGTGTCACACTTCCCAACGAGTTTTGTCCAAGGATGTGGGCGGGTAGCAGAATTCAGCAGGAGGTCACAGGAAAGATTCAGATGATCGCTTGAAATAATCCAAAAATCCAAAGAGCTACTGGGGTCGATAATTCTTTGATATTGGAGAGGTTACCATAATTTAAATTCAGGGAATACTCATGGTGGTCCCCCACATTCATTACTGGTTATCAGTGTCTTCATGTGTACAGAGCGGATAGGCATATGACGTCCCAAAGGCCAAATAAAGAAAGCGCTGTCACGCTGATGTTTAGAAACCAATTCTTCGGGAATTGAACTCGTCTTTTTTTACGCAAACACAACATAGCATCTTTTGTTCAGCTAACCAAAGCACTTTATCACGTGAGTAAACAGGCTCTATCAGAGAACTGTCCTTCCAACAGCCGATTTGTACTTGTAAGAGTCCTAATGATTCTACCTTTTTGGTACTCACAGGATTTCCTCTTTAATTTGCCTTGCGTTTCTGATGACATCTGAGGCTCGCACGTAGCATCTGTTGAAATACACAAGGGCGAAAAATACGTGAATCGCTCGAAGCTGAGAAAAAAGGTCATATTCCAATTTCAATTCGAGCTGACTATCAATTGAGTGTTTTCACGTGACGTCACCGCGGCCATGTTGGTGCACCCAACTAATCCTCCAGGAATTGAGCTGTGTTATCATGCAAATGTCTTTTTGTGTTCGGTGGAAAAACAAGGTTACTGATCACGCGAGTGAAAACACTCTGTATATGAAATTGACTTCGAGTGTATTTAGTTTTCAATTCAGCGTTGTAAGGGTTCAGTCTCAGTGAGTTACTTTCAGCTAACGAAGCGGCAATTCGAAGTTGATGTCTACATGACAGAAAGGCGGGTAACCAAGTATCTAGATTTCGGTTTGAAACGATTTTTATGTAAAGGGATAGAACAGATTGTCAATTCATACCATTAACTAAGTTGATCATCTTTTTCAGAAGATCTTCGCACTGCTCAGACCAGCTATATTTTGTTCGATAGGAGTCACGCACCGCCTTAGCCTCATCAAGCCTTGTCTGCCTTTTCTTGTTCCAGATCTCCTTGATAGCTGCTGTCCACGCATTGGGATCCTCGGAGTCAATGACGAATGAAGAACCAAATGGTACATTGCACAGGGCTTCTCCAAATCCAGAGTTCTTGCTGACGATCACAGGTAGCCCAGCTGACAGAGCCTCCAGACCTGTCAAACCAAAGCCTTCTGTTCTAGAAGGCATGAGTACAAGATCCACCGTACCGAATAATCCCTTCAAGCTTTCTCGGCTCTCGATATAGCCTTTCACCCTGAGGCGATGTTTGGGAATACCACATTCCAGCAATCGATTTGCGATCTCTTCACGTTTTCCATCGGGTGCTCCGACGACAACAAGTCGAGTGTCAGGTAATGCCGCAACAGATCTCGCTGCAATGTCAAATCCTTTTAACTCAAAATCTTCAGCATCTCCGCGACCAAACACCAGGACACTACTGTTTTCTTTCCTCGCGAACTTGCTGAACACTGACAAATTCATAAAAAATTCCAGGTGTGAATTCGATAACATCTTGATCTTTTTGACAACTGCGGAGGTGGTTGCGAAAGGCCTCTGCCAGTTTGGGCCCGACTCCTACAACGAAATCAGCCATCTCGCATAACTCTACTTCGACATTGTGCTTTTCCTCGCCCTTTGCGATCGGATTCTCGTAACATTTGAACATTCCAAGTTCCTCTGGGTCAGTGTGTACCATTTGCATCCACTTGCATTTGCGAGAGTTACGGATAACTTGTGCTTGGCGACCAAGTTTCACTCCATGACCAACAATAACATCTATTCGCAAATGCTCTGGTGGAAAGCTAAGCCATTCCAGTTCTTCATACCCTGGAAGTCGTGTAGCCTCAAGAATCTTTACGCCATGGCTGAGAGCTACTTTCCTATCCTCCTCAAAGCATTTTGGTAAAAAGTATGTGATTTGGACTTCTGGGAATTTGGCCAACTGTATGGCCAACTCTCTGTTGATTGTGGAAAGTCCGCCTTTACTGGATCCCCACTCAGAAGCCAAAATGGTGACTTGAACTTTGTTGGGGCCCAGTTCTTGAGATTGCTGCCATGAGCCTGACGCCATAGTTAAGTGTGGTACGTGTTAATGCTGTTGCACTTGGTTGTATGAACCTTGAGCCAGCGATATTTAGCGTCCTTAGCACAAACATATAAAAGAAATTACGACACACAGTTTTAAATTACGGTGCACATTAGGCGATTCAGTAAAGGAAAGCAGTATAGAATGTCGAGAATTGCCCAGGGAAAGGCAGTTTCTTGATAAGTGGGAAACAAATGGCTTTACTACTGCGCAATGGCTAATTAAATTAGCAAGATTTGTCTTTTTAGTGCTTTCCGCCCACTAACAACTTAACTACATGTAATTAACACATCGGCAACCTACGTTAAAATACGTGTAAGATAATATGGACAATTACGAGAACGAAATTACTACAGGTACCATTTAAGAAAGGGAGATGCTAACTAATTTATGCTTGAAAGCCATTTTCGATTAGGCGATTGGTTAGTTTGTGGGGGCGATCTCCAAGAGAATACATGAAACAGCATTTTAATGCCTCTACCATACACTTTTACAGGAGAGCATGTCCACAGACCAGGCAGCCTGAACCCGCCTTTAGACTTGAAGTTTTTGCTCCAAATCTGTCAACAGTCTTCTCAAGGTGGCTCAAACAAGCTTCAACAACTTCAAGAGAATGTCAAGGATTGCCTTAACTTTACAAAGCTGGTTCAGGCAACGGCAACGTTATGGTATTATGTGAAACACTGATTTGTTTTTCTATAACAAATAATATACAATAGGTTAACATAGCAACAGGACAGCCGTATAAAAACTCTTTAAATAGTTTCAATTTAGCCTGCCAATTTAATTAGCTTCACCAAGTGCGCTTCTGAGATATAAACATTTAACGACAAACGTAGGTAGTTTTGGACAGATCTTCTAACGCTATGGTCACCTGTGATGTCACAATTTTGAACTTTTGTTTTATGTGTATGGTACTATTAACATAGATTCTTGGTGATACAGTGTTATACAACTGATTCTATCATTCCAATCATGTACATTTTCTTCAAAGTTGTGAAACTGGTTTGAGCCTCCTTTACATACAGACATTTACAAGTGTTTCTAAACAACTCACTAGTTAGCAAAACCAAAGGAAAGAAAAAAAGGGTTAGGGTTAGGTCAAATCAATGCTTTTGTTGTAAATTGGCAGTGTTGGAGGGTTATGTCACTTTCAGAAACACTTTTAAAATTTCATCATCTTCCATTCAAACGAATTTACGTTTCTTTATACCGTCAATTCCATGGATTGAGTACTTTATCACACTTACTGGAATTCAAAACACCGGCTTTACGCGCTGACCTGTTTCCACCGTGCCCTTTTGAGACAATTTCACACTGTTTTAACTTTATCTCTGTGCAGTTATGGATCCTTCAACATAAGAAAAAGTTGATTCAATCATTAGTCACGTCTTATGTGAGAAACGTTTACTTGATTCCTTTCAAATGCAGTTAGCACAACAAAAGTGCCAAGTAGAAATTACTCTTTTAAAATTCATTTGCTTGATATGCAAAAAATATATATATATATATATTGGGAGGCTTAATGCAGTTTCCTAATTTCCAAGACCCGGTATTAACACATATGGCCAGCACCACCTCATGTGACACCACTAAATGGTTGCAAAAACCACAGAGTCTTAGCTTGCTTGTAATGGCAACCAATATTATTTATGAAAATTTCAGAGACTTTGAATCATTCGCAAACTTCACCCTTTAGAACCATCAAGAAGTCTCGCCAGTGCAATAAATTATTGAGCCTAAAACCTCAGCAATCATGAACAGAAATGAGGTATTATTGGTAACTGGTAGAACTTAAAATAACATAACAAGGTCACTGTGTGCACAAAATCAAACAGATGGTTCACATTGAGGTAATGCTTCGATGAATAGCCCACTTTTAATATATTTTACTAAACAGATGCATGCAGTGGAATTCATAGATGTATCGAACAGAGTGATATTGGCATCACAAATTTGGACAAACAGTATGAAAGCGAAAAGATGGGGAACTCTGGCTACAACTCATAAAGGCAGCATGATATACTGTAATTTTAGACCGGTGAACAAGGTATGAATCAAATGGGTTATGAACTCTTAAACAAACTGTGGTGCTGCATCGATCTGTGGCAGAATGAAACTTGTGCTTATAGCCATCTTTCCACGGCAAATAATTTTGCAGAAATATTAATGGTAATTTGTTCTTTATCAGTTCGACTCATCATTAATAAAAGCAAATGTGTTCTAGAAAAGGCATTTCATTCTAAAATTTATTGTCATAGAAAATCTAAGATGCGCATTGAGAATAAGTTAAGATCCCTGTGGTACAGTATGTATTCACAGGAACAACTAACGCTGCAACATCGTGGCATGGAATGCTGTGATAAAATAAATTGGCATAAATTAGTCGATTGCTGTTAGGTGTTAGCCTGTTTATCCCTACCCCCTCCCCTCAGAAAAAATCGGGGAAGGATATTTTTTTTTCCTGAAGAGAGGTGGTAGCTGTTTGCAGGGCTTGAA
>OX421446.1:53245979-53253479 GCA_949126865.1 Montipora capitata
AGGTACGACGGAAAGCCGCAAGAATCTGGAACAAAAATTCATCTTTCAAATCGGCACCCTTAATCCTCACGGTATTAACGAACGCTTTTCATTTAACTAATATATTCCTATTTTTCACGTTGCCATGTTACCACCAATAGCGTAGCTCCTACTCTACTAAAAAAACTACACGTAACCCATAATCCCTCCATTCGCTCTGACGAAGGGCTAACGCTCGAAACGTCAGCTTTTAGAATCTCTGTACGGTGGCCAATTTACATTATCAACTCCGTTGATAAACCAAATTTTTGTATACTACTTCCCCACCGACGCAGCACCACAGTTTCTTTAGAAACTACCCCTTCATTCGATTGTTATCCATTGATATCGATATTGATATTGATATTGAGGGTTTTTCTGTCTAATCTTTTCATAAGCGACTGAATCGTTAGACAAAAAAAAAACCACTAGGTTTCTGCTCTGAATAAACAATATTGTTTTAAAACTTGAGTGTTACAACGACACGTAACAGCATCTTCAGCGTTCTCGTTATCTTCTGCTATAATTCGAATTCGCGGTCCGGAAAAAAATAATTTAACCGTAAAGATAGAAAGGGCCAGATTCTGATGCTCAGCACGCCGGAGAGTCCGTGGGAATGTAAAAGTTTTTGAAAAACAAAAATATGACCCAAATGCGGCAAAAACAGGCACCGGAAACTCGAGTAAACACGAGCCTGTGAACTTTTGAGTTGACAAAGTTAAGAACTAATTTGAAAATAATTTTGAATAAATTTTCGACCCTCGACCATTTACCCTCGACCCTCGACTTGTTACCCTCGACCCTCGACCAAAAGGCAAACTCCCATAGGGTATTGCCTTTGTAGAAGAGGACATATGCCTAAACATTACAAGTACTTCTGTGGTATAGGAGAAGTGCTCTTAAATTAGCCTATGGCATTGTAACACAACAAGTTTATCAAGTTCTTCTGAAATAGAAATAGTAGTCAAGGACAGTATATTGAACAGTCTGTATGTAAAGTTGGATGGCAAGATGCCAAGCTGTGAAATGTTTGGGTTGGTAGTATTACCTTTTTTTTCCTAACAAAATTAATTATAACATTAACCTCGTGTGAACATTTATCAATCCAAATATCTTAAACCTGAATTTGGAACGAAGAAATCACTTTCATGTTAAGAAGAAAGTAAATAAAAGCATTTCTTAAGAATTTGAAATTTTTTTTTGCATAGATTCCAAAAGGTTTTTGTTTGCACTAGAATTATTGTCAGAATTCAGTGATTTGCTTTTTATTTTAAAGAAAACTAATCACTCAATCATGACAATCAATCATTCATTCATTCAGTCATAACTACAGTAACTTACTTGAAGAGCTCTGATCAGTCTCCTCTGTCTTTCAAGTTTAAATAACAACTCTGCCATGCAGCATTTATACCCCGGTCCTGCAATAAGAGGGATACAGTGTACCAACAAAAATGATTCTCAAGCATCTATGCTCACAGGTTTGGTAAATTGGACCCTCAGACCCCCTCCTGCTTTTTTGCATCCATAGGGCATGGTCTTGATAGAAGATGACATACAGTACATTGTATGAGTAATCATTACACGACTGTACTTCTGCTCCAAAAAGCTCTTAAATTAGCCCATGGCATTCTAAGATGCAACAAGTAAATCAAATGCTTCTGAAATAGAAATACATGTAGTAGTCAAAAACACAGTACATATCTGTTGAACAGTCTGTTATTAGTTGCATGTCATGATGCCAAGCTGTGAAATGTTCAAGAGTAAATTATGGTAGGATTATTTTTTATCCTAGCAACCTCATGTGAATGTTTTTCACTTTCAAATACCTCATAAGGAAGAAATCAATTTAGAAAAAAAAAACAAAGAAAGAAATAGGATTTTTTGAATCCCAAAAAGTTTTTGTTTTTACTAGAATTATTATTGTCAGAATTCAGTGATTTGCTTTTAAACAAAATAAATCATTCATATTTAGTGACAATCAATGAATCATTCATTCATTTAATCATAACTTACTAAAGTAACTTACTTCAAGCTCTGATCAGTCTCCTCTGTGTCTTTTAAGTTTAATTTATCACTCTGCCCACGGATCATTTATATAATTATGTATCTGCAAAATGAGGGATACAAACAAAAATGATTCTCTGAAAGCATCTACGCTCACAAGTTTGGTAAATTCCCTCAGTGTAGTTAAATGTTTCTTGCATTTACCACATTTTTGTCTTGTTGGGTTGAGGGTAGGAAGTTTGTTTTCCCTACTAATACCTTTCATATTACGGTAGGCCGCCCATCCACTTGTTGGAAAACTGTTACTGAATTACACTAAATTTAAAAGAATTAAGTTTTCCCTGATATTCCACCCCTTGCTTCAAACTGTCTCTTTTATTATTTAAATTCTCTCATAATACTGTGTTTTCATCCTCCATGATGAAGATCTAAATGGACCTTATTATCAATACGTGCCCCCAAATGACAAACTGCCCTCTGTAAAACGCACCTTTTTGCGGGCCAAAAGGAAATGTGCAGGCTGAAAATACATTTTCCGCCCTGATACTGATTGGCTGCAGAGATGTCAAACAACTTCGCTCAGCCAATGAGATCCTGAGGATACCATTTCAATGCCAGAGTTGGCGTGAACTTTTGTGGATGAGTTTGCACTTGCTCACTTTGCAGTTCTGCAGTGAACATTTGAGGTTTGGAGATTTTATTTTAAAATGGAAAAAGTCCCAAATTTTCAGCTTTTTTCTAGTCAAAACTAGGATTTAGACAACCAGCAACTGGATGAAATTGAGCAAAAAAACTCAAGCGAAAAACACCAACTGAGTGGGGAGTAAAAAAGTTCAAGAAATGGTTCAAGAAAGGAAAAAATTACAGTGGATCTCAAATCCAGTAAGTCCCAAGCCTGTTGCCTAACAGGAGCCCGGTAGCCTGGGGCTCCCAAAGAATAGCTCTCAGGGTGCCTTAATTTTTCACAGCAACACCTTTCACTTCATATGTTGGGCTCCTAAGTTCTCAGCATTTATCTCTGAGGGCCCCTTTAAAATTTTCTTAGGCAGCAGTCTTGAGTCCAACGGACTTAAGTGAAATTCTGCGAAAGTTCTTTGCTGAAGTGAAAACAGAGAAAGGCCAAGCATTAACTCCAAGTGCATTGACTGGAATTAGGGCAGCCATTCATTACCATCTAACCTGTGCTCCACTCAGCTGAAACACAAACATTTTGCAAGACAGCGAATTCATATCCCTCAACAAAATGTTTGAAGCGAAGGCCAAGCTATTTACAAAAGAAAACAATGCGAAACCAAAACACAAATCACCTATTCAGTCAGGAGTCAGGTACGATTTGGCCTTGTGTATTGATAATAATGATAATCAAATGACTTTTGTCGGGCATATAGTTTATTTGTGTCCCATGTAGCATCATTTGCACCCTCGCTCTGCTCACGCGCAAATGATGCTACTCGGGCCAAAAATAAACTATATGCCCTCCAAAAGTCATGTGATGGTCCTATTCTTTACTTATCTCAGACGTTTAAGCCATCCTTCATGCAGGAAAGATCTGAGACACATACTGATTGACAGACTAATATTATTGTGTTCAAAGGAGTCAAGATGTGTGGAAATGAGTTTGATCAAACCACCTCTTACATGTAGTTTCAGACATTAAATGCAGCTCAGTCATCTTTTGATGTCATTCAATAGAACTTGAAAGAGGTTGAAAGCAGTTCAACTAATGCTGATGTTTTTGAAACCTACCCTTATCAAAATTGAAGCATGGTTAGTATACTTTTTGTATACAAAGAGTATACACCGTTTAATTGTACCTCACTGTTGTGGTGTACATATTTAGTATACATCAAATATACATCAAGCAAAATTTCATCTTGCCATTTAAGACTGATGTATACTATTTGTATATATCACCATTGCATCAGGGCTATGATGTATACTGTGTGTATACTACACATCCTCATTAACTCTGTGATGTATACTACATGTATACATTACAGCTGCATTAAGACTGTAGTGTATAATTTTTGTATACATTGATTGTCCCAAATACCAAAATGTAACTTAACATCAAGAGTAACGTATACTTCGTGTATACATCTAAGCCATGCGATGTACTTGGTTTTCAACATGAGGTATATTTACTGTCTACATCGCTAAAACTGTCTGAATTTGCAACTGATATTGACGACAATATAATTTTTTCAACGATACACTTTCATATCATTACCATAAAATCTCAGTTATGAGTAGGTGCATGTGTAAAACATTGATGTTAGGCTCTAGAAATTTTATGTCAAGTTGTAAATGTTAACCAGTCTTACAGCAATTTAGTTAGAAGGCCCCCTTGTAGAACCAGACATATGTAAATGCTATGTAAAGTTTATCACATAACTATGTAGAGCTATAAATTATAAAGGCTATTTCCTGCTCCTTACTATGTACAATAACTATGTCACTTGCTACATTACATAGTTCAGTCTGTGTAAAGCATATGCCATTACTATTGCAATACTATTTAAAGGTCACATAGCTCTCAAATAGCTATGTAAACACTATTGAAAGCTAAAAGGGAACTGTAGACTAGGAATTCCAATCAATAATTCAACTTGAGGGTCACTTAAGTGAGTTGAAATTCTTGAGAATTTTGTGCAACAGCACTGAACGTGCCAGTCAGACAACAATCAAAGTTTAAGTGCCCTTTTAGGATTTGATTTCATCTAGTGCCTTGAAAAAATGACTTCAACTTCAACCTTCAATACATATACAATGTATAACATTAAACAAGGTTTGGTCTTATTCAAAGCATGCCAATGTGAATATATCTTTCGAGTTAATTCACTGTTTGTAATACATGTACTTTGCTTAAAAAATGTCCTTTAAGGGCTCCAAACTTTGAACATAAAATCACTCTGTACAAGGAGAAATGAAAAAGAAAGCTTTTGTTCCGATGTATTCAATAGATTGTGAGAAATACCAATCTACGGATTACCTTGCTCTCTGAGTCTCATAATCAGCCTTATTTCAAAAGGAACATGATCCATTACTCTTGAAAATTACACAATAAAAGTCAGCACTTAATCCTTTCAATGAACTCCAGTATCTTGAGTCTCATTTAAAATGAATCCTTAAAAAGATTATCATCCTCCGCCATCTTGGACAACACTTAAGACATAGGACTGGAAACTAGTGAGTCCTTTTTCGTTTTGGTCAGCAGTCAGCGGTAACCAGTCCAGCTCTTGCAGGTTTTGCGCGGTTGTATTCAAACGTTTCATCTACGATCACGCTTTTGAGGTGACGATTTTTTGGTTAGTTTTACTCTTTAAATGCTGATCCACGCAAAGAAATACTCACAACAACTCAAGTTAAAAGGTAAGCGTTGTTGTTGTGCGAATAACATTTGATTTGATGCCTTATTGTCTTCAAAATGAGGAACGATTTACATGCATGTAGAATTCACATTTTCACACCTTCGAGTCAATTTGTTAAGTTAGGAGACTCAATTTGGTTTAAATGCTATAGCCCTGTAAAAAGAATTGGTAAACCTTTACAAGAATAATGAAGTTAGATCAAATGGTGAAGCAAATGATTTGGAAAAAAAGTTCTCATACGGCAAGTTACATGTTTACGATTCACAATTGATTCCTTGTCGTAAAAATGCTAATTTCTGTCACTTAATCAATGCAGAAAATGCCTGAGAAAGCTATTATGGACGTTTGCAAGTAGAGACCCAAATTCATGAGTCTACTCTTCACACACTTTAATTGTAATAAAAATGATCAGTGATTTAAAGGAATCACTACATGCATCATTGAAGTGTATGTACTGTATTTTTTTTAGTTGCCATGAAAGAGTATAAAGAGACAGCAAGGAAATAAGATCCTTTACAGCAGACAAAAATGCTTAGCAGCCAATTCTGCCTCCTCAACCAGTTATGGTTTGATGTATTTGGGGATCTCTCCTTGCAGACAAGTTTGTTATAGTTCAGTGGTTTATCTGAAATGTTTTAAAGCTTTTTTCGTTTTTAAATTTAAAACAAAAACTCAATCCAAAGATTTTGGTATGAATTAAATGTTTAGGTTCATGCAATTAAAAAAATGTAACTGCTTTGAAATCTGTAGTCTATTTTTTTTTGTCTGTGAGCTATGGTAATAACTGTTAATAGCTTGACTACAATGGATTTTTTGTAGTTTCCAGCACATTTCTGATTTGCTGGAATATTATTTTACAGGAGTGGGATATTATAACCTTGTTTCTTGGGTTCCATGTGTGCATTAATACTTCTATTTCTCAGTGACTTCAAGCTATTTTTTTGATTTTTCTGACCTCGTTCAAATGCAAGCATTAGGCATGAGATGTGTAATTCCTATTTCAATACTATTCCTTTAATGTTTAGAGGCTAGTCAAAGCCCATTTACATCCTATAGTATTTCTATGTAAGTGCTATGTACATGCAATGTTTGCTATGGATCGTCAATTTCAGTTAGGTAGATTAATTCTATTTACACTATATGTAAATGCTATGAAACAGTTATGTTTGTCCTATTTGCGTGTTTTTTTTTACAGCTATGTAGAGGCTATTTGTAGCCTATTTGCACCCTATGTAATCACTATGTAAGCATTGTATGTAACTATGTATACATTATATGTATGTGTTGTGTATTTACTGTTTTGAATCTCAGGGTTCTTGTTAAAAGCCGGTAACCGGTTATTTTTACCGGCTGTTCAAGTAAATGTTACCGGCTGTTTCACTGAAATATTTGCCGAAATTATCCAACGAATGTTCGTCTGTTTAAAGCTGAAATCACATTGTGTTTAAAGGAAAATATTGCTTTCCCCTTCCAACCAATCCTGTGAAGATATCTTGCACATGTTATCTCTTCGAAAGTATACCATTTGTAAAAGCAGTCCAGCTTGTTTTTCGCCAACTCATCCCTCGAAACGAAGTCCGCCATGTTTCCTTTCCATTCCTCCCGCGGCCAGGAGAAACCCCCCATAATCCATTATTAAACGTTTACAACATGGCATCCACACGTGGAAAACGACAGAAAGGTCTTTCGGAATTTGGTTGTCAACAATAGCGTCAGAAAAGCGTTCTCAATCAATGAAATAGCATTATAAGCTACTTTCTTTTTGCTGAGTATTAAATTAATTTAGGAGCAACTGGAACGCGACAGCAATCAATACGAACGTCAAGTTAAGACTTGAGCTCGCTAGCCCATACAGTTACCTGCTATTTTTGGTTTTTTACCTCCTGTGCAAAAACTTAGCAAGAACCCTGGAATCTATGTAGAAACTATGTTAAAACTATTTTTATTTTTGGACACAAAAAACCCCATAACATAGCCTTTACATATGCTATGTAAAGGTTCCATTTGACTAGCTAAAACATAGCATTTCCTTTCAAAATATATAGATGAGGCATACGTATAACATAGGCTTTGAATAAGGCCTCTATATCAAATACATGTATATCAA
>OX421446.1:53255979-53265979 GCA_949126865.1 Montipora capitata
GCCCAACTCTGACTCTTGTCTTCGCACCTTCATACAAACTCATCACCATTGCCTCTAGTTTGATTATAATAATTAAATAATAGCATTAAGTGAATTTCTTGCTGTGAGCCAGTCAGTAAAATTAAAGTTAGACAAAATGAGATAGTTCTAATTCCAGAACAGAGCACAAATTACAAAATTATCATGGTGGGGGATGAAAATATTTATGAAGATGCTTCAAAATTACCTGAAACTACAGGCATATTTTTTTCCCAAGCCTAGTTTTCATATCTTTTCAAGTATTATTTCTGATATTTGTGGGTATTGTGTTATAATATTATTTATTAACTACAGTAAATTTCATTTGGAAGCACACCACATGTGTAGGATTACAAAAGTCTTACATGCTCATTGTACATACCTGCAATAACTTGATCTTTAATAATATTATTCAGAAAAGTCTGGAAATCACATCTTTGGTTAAAACATTTCCTCCTTTCGAGAAAACAAAATCGAAAATAAGCAGCTAGAGAATCACTACAGCAGAGACAAGAAATATAGCATCCACCTTTCATTAATGTGTAAGTTGCAAAATTCTAATTCAAAATTTTGCTTTCAAAAATAAGTGAGTGTTACTACTACAGAAAGCCATCAAGAGCAAAATATGTAGTTCAATAAAATTTAAGAAAGGCTGTGTACCCATACTTCACAAAGTAATTATCTGTTTTTATAGAAGAATGGAATTTTGGATTTTACATAACAAATGGTTTGCAGCCATGGTGAAGTGTTCAATTAAAATTTTAAAAAAAATCTTAGTAACTGACACAATATCATTAAAACACAAGTCAGTTCGCGCGGGATTAAGCATGTTTTAACAACTTATGATTTTGCTTTACACATGCCTAGGGTAGGGTAGTTACTTCACAAATTAAATTAATCTACAATCATGGACGAAGAGTTAACGCTAATTCCCTGTTTTTTACATTTGCGAACCAGAACTTGAAAACAAGTCCATGAATGCCTACTCCCCCTACCCCACCCCAGCAAATGGGTAAAATAAGCCATTGTGGGGAAGGGGAGTCCTGATACATGTATCAAGATTTACTTCACGCAACAAGAGATAAAAAGCCTTTTTGCTATGGACAAGGAAGTTACAAGATTCTGTCCAGATTCTAGCCTCACAGGAAAGACCCTAGTCGCAGTCTTCCACCTTTTTAGTTATAGACACCAAAAGAACATGTTCCAAATGGAGCTACTATTGTTTGCGTCCACAAAGATTGTCATGACAGTATGAGTTGAGGCACTCATGGTGCGTTTACTTTGCAGTGACCTTGCAGTGAAAATTCAGTCAGTCTATCGTTCAACCAATTAATGCATGATTTTTATCAAGCTTATCATCTTTACTCCAATAAATGGCATGAATGTGTCAGATAACTGCTGTACGCACATGTAAGTCAGTACAACATAGGAAATGAAATTACTAAAGTCAGTCTGTGCTCAGCATGGAAGTCGCTGGTGGAACATTTCATTTAAAGCAAGATCGAGATTCGCTAATGGTATTTAAAGAGCGGAAGAGGTTGAACGAGAAGACATTGACGAACTCACCTAAATTCTGAGCTACGTAGATAAACTACAATTGGTGGGGCTGCTGTCTTCTGCTCACTCCATTTCTTTTAAGCCAAAACAACCCTGAAAAACCCACACACTTGGTGATAAACTAACTCAAACCAAGAAAATTAATAACTTCAAAGTGTCCAGCTTGTGAGTCGGAGCAGATTAGTACTTCGGGATTGCCTATGTTCAATTTGTGCTGTCTCCAGCCCAGCCATTTCCATGCCATTACATTCTATTTAACCATTACCTTCGCTTTCTCCGTACAAAGGCGTATATTGTCACAATATTTCTCAATTTGGGAAAACAGTTGCTTGAACCAATGGTGAAGGAAGCCTATCTCGAACAACAACATATTTACACGCAGATATCTTCATTTGATACTCTAAAGCCATATTAAAACAACGAAATAAACGGACCGCTACACCGCTTAAGAAGTGGAAATTTTTTAGTTAATTAAGAAAGCTTACCTTGCACAAAATGCGGTGAATGTTTTCTTCTTCCGGGCGACTTTAATTTGCGAACAGAAAGATCTTGGAGGCCTTTACAACGAAAATGAAAATTAAAGTGAAGGAGGATTTCCCGCAATGGGTGTGTATCGAAGCAGATAACGGCAACGAAGGTGCCTTTTCAGCTGGAGTCGGATCGGAAAATAGAGCAAAGCTTTTTGTGGCGGAAACTTTCCCTCTCAATGGTCTTCCCTTGTTTCGTAGTATTTGTCCTGTACTGGAAAGCGAGATAAAACATTATGGATCGCCTAGCTCCATAATTTCCTATCTGTGATCAAGAGCAATGCTCACGCGATCACGTGAACATAGTAAGCACATGACCAAAGATCATCGGGGGATAATAAACACTTCATGACTGGTCCCGAGGGAAACGGCGAATTCGAACGGAGAATTCGAGGGAAGAAAATGTAAAAATGAACTATTTCCCGAGGGACCAGTCATTTTAAGTGATTCGAGCGATTTGCATATTTATAAGGATTTGTATGGGGAAAATAAGGATCGTTACGTTCTAACTCGATACGCTCAGGTCGACGAACGTAAATTATTTTCCTCTTCAAAAAAACATAACTGAATACAACAACTTGATGGTTGGATGCTCAGGCAGTCCAACCAAAGGACCGAGAACTTCACAAAGTAAAAATAAACTGTGGTCTTACCGCGAAAAAGCTGAAAATCATTAAGATTTAATTTTTTTCGAAGTGTTACCGCTGTTACTCTTCGCGTCGTTTCGCTTTTTCTCAGCGGCTGCTTTGGCTTTGCGAATCTTCTTCTCATCTTCAGAGTCTGAGGCGAGATCATCACTCTCGTACTCTTGAACAACAAGCCAACCATCTCTGTTCTTGTCAGCAATCCTGATCAACTTCTGACGCTTTTTAATGATCAGCTTTCCTTCTGGAACTAACTTCTGAATGTCAGCCGGACTACTAGTACTCTCGTCAATTTGTGTTAATATATTGCCCAACCGCAAATTCACCTCGAACTGCTTTAGGTTGCCTTTAAACTTAATGTCCGCGGCTCCCTTATCGGACTTAGCACTTCCTTCAAACTGCTTCCCTTTCTCTTCCAACTGAGAGGTCAGATAGCCTTTGAAAAGCGCAAAAACCTCATCGACCAACTCTGACTTCAAAGAAGGATTCTGAGATACAATGTCGGCTTGGGCGAAAGAAGGCGCTGAGTCACTCTCTAACATGAGGCTCGAAGCAGTCTTGTCAGCCATCGACAAGAAAGGAACTAAACGCCAGGATGGAGAACGTGAGCGAGAGGAATCTTGCATCTCTTCTAAGCCTTAAATACTAATCACCAACTAATCATGAAATCCCTGGAGACACGCCCTAAGGGCGTGCTGCAACCAAGCACGAAAAAACAAACTGCTAACGAACTGCATAAATTTCATTCCAGCGGAAAATACATTTTCTGTGACCTGTGAAAATGTAGCGATTTAAATAAAAATCGTCTTACCTTACTTTAGTTGAGTGTTTTTTTCCCTCCTGTGTGGTCTTTGAGCCGATTTACGGCCATTCCTGTTAGTTTTAGGGGAACCGGTTTGCTCCCTCTATATATACTTCCCAAGGTTGGGTACTCTCACGAAGCAGTCGATCCGATCCGCCGAAGGAAAACGGCCGTAAATTCTCTCCAGCAGCTCCAGTCGCCTCGAAATTCCGGGTAGAGCACGGACGATAGTTAATTTTTCCTTCCGTGGTCTTTGCTTGGCGTCGAATCTTCACAGAGGCCGAATAAAACGTCGGCAATCTCTGAAAACTTTCTCGTCTTAATATAAGCCATCGGAATTATAGTTATTATTGTTCTGTAAGGGTTACGCAATTCAATTGAAATACCGAGTTGCCCTCGGGTCACGCGAAGTTAAAGACAAAAATCTCACTCCATTTTACTTAAAACTTGAAACGGAAAGCCGACGTTTAACATTTAACGTTTAACGTTTAACGTTTAACGTTTAACGGCACTGAAGCCGACGGTTGCCGTTTCACCTAAACGTGATGCTAAATCTCTCTAATGTCGGTCATTTTACGTCGTCGCGAGGACGATCGAGAACGGGAAAAAAAAAAACCACCAAAATTTCAAACGCACGTGCACGACGTGGATAGCCATATTTTCTTCTCTTTAAATGTGTTGTTTTCGTCGACCTCGCTGACGTTAGATGTGAATTCGCGATCTTGTAATCGCTTCGCGACTATTCTAAGCATTTTAAGGTGACAAAGGTGTGGCAAACCCTCAAGGAAGAAACTAGTATGACCAGCACTCAGTTTAAGGGAAAAAATGAAAATTCATTCTTAAGCGCTGACGTTCTCCCTAAAACCTTAAATTTGGTCATTTCATGTTATTTTTTTGCTGACGACGGCAAAGAAATGGACAAAAGTGAAAAAATGCACGTGCAGAGCGTGCAAAGCTATTGCTTTTGCTCACTAAATATGCAAATTTGTGATGTTCTCGTTTCCATCATCGTTGTCGTTAGGGACCTTAAGATCTACGAAGGCGACGGTCGACGAAAACGCCGTCACCTCAAAATATAGCTTGGCTCTGTTATAAGTCTTTCGTGATTATTCAGTCTCGTTCACGTCCTACGATATGGGCGCAGTATCCTAAAAATAAATTGGTGGGAGCGGTTTCAGAGTTAAAAGAGAGAATGAAAGTTTCTCTGTTGCATGCTTACGTTGTCGTCAAAACCTCCAATTTGGTAATTTCACAGAGGACCACAAACATACTTGCTAAAATCCGTGCTGCACGTGCAGCACGATTATTTATGTTCTTTTAACCAATGATATTATTGTTTTGTGGCGTTGTCGTAGTCGTATCTGTCGTCGTTTCTTAAACTCTCTGTTGCTAATGCTCCTTAGTGACTGAGGGAGTTTAAGAAACGACGAAGGCTGCACTGAGCTACGACGACGCCACAAAGCGATAATATCATCACATCGGTCAAAAGAGGAAAAATAATCAGGCTGAAAGTGCGGCACGCATTTCTGCTCATGTTTTTACGTTACTCTGAGCAAAGTTCATGTAGATGGACTGGTTGTGAAACTCAAAAAACTTTAAAAGCGAGAACAGTGACATCGCGCTTCATGTAAACTAGACCGTGAACATGCACAATCTTTTGGCCTCATAGACCTTATTCCAAAATGGCCGCTATTTTAGTAGTCTTTTGTTTCCTTGCAAATTAGCCCATTTCGCCTCGCTTTCAAACGTAAAATTCAAAAGAATATTTAACCTTAAACGAGGCCAAAAGGGCCAATTTGCAATCAAACAAAATAATACTAAAATGGCGCCCATTTTGGAATAAGGTGTATTTTGAATGAATTAATCGAAACTTTTGATTGGCTGCATTTTGGACAAAAGGGTGTGGTTTGCGCGTGGTCAGGGCCAAAACAGCAAACAACATAAAACAAAGAAACTTGTCGACTTTCATAGCCATCTCCATATATTTGAGGTCTTCAAATTCGAGGTTTTAACGACAACGTGATCATACAAATGTGAACCTTTCATCCTCCATTTTTACTCCGAAACCGCTCCTAACCAACTTAGTTTTAGGATACTTCGCCCACATTGTGCGACGTGAACAAGATGGAAGAATAATGGCAAAAGCCTGAGATTTAGGATGGAGCTAAAATATTTTGAGGTGACGTTTTATCGCCGCCGGTTGCTGTCGTGGATCTTAAACTACGACAAAACAACTTGGTGATTTGTGCATGGTCTTTGTTATATATTATATACATTAAAAGTGCGTGCCGCACGTGCAGCAAGATTGTTTTTCCTCTTTATCCAATGATATTATTGTTTTGTGGTGTTGTCATTGCCGCAGCCGTCGCCGTTTCTTAAACTCCCTAAAGAAACGATGACGGATGCGGCAACGACAACGCCAGAAAACAAGAATATGATTGGTTAGGGGGGAGGCACTTTACCACGGAAAGACAATGTTTGCTAAGGAAGCTTTAGTCAAAGAGCCCTACAAAAATGTTCCATGGATGGTTCTATGAAGTAACTTTTTCAATGGCAATCTGACATCACTTCAATTAGAGTTAATCCCTGTTTTTTTCACCAGATGGGAACCGTCCCATCATTTTTCGTCAACTGTAGCCTGGAATTTCTATTTGGACAAAAAATGGAACTGATATTTTGAAAAGTGTATCAAAGATGGGGTTTATGACGTCACAATTTTTTTGAGAAATAGATATATTTTAAATCCATGCTGCAGATGTTGTGTTAGAATGTTCGCATAAAGTTGCATTAAAAATTTGAGAAAAACATAGTTAACTCGCTGAGTTTTTAGGCATTTTCTGTTTTGGTCACGTGATTTACCAAATATGGTGGAGAGTCGAGCTGTAGAGTTAAAGGGACTCGAAAAATGATTATTTGAAGGGGTCCATAGCAACACTGAGTTTGGTAGTTAAGAGCCACCCCTCTTAAAAAGAAGTAAACAGTCGTGCTGCACGTGCGGCAGGCATTTTGAACGTTTCTTTACGGTACTCTGCAAAACAACGAGTTGGAAGAACCACATTTAAAGTTTTGACGACTACTTAAGCATATAACATTGCACCCTGCGAGCAGAGCCTCCTTTTGTCTTTTTCTTTTACTGAGGAGGAGAAAAGTAGGCTCTGCCCGAATCGCGTCAACTCTTTGAAGCCGCCGCAGCCCGAGATTCTGGACTAGTCAATCTTGTTTTCTCTCGCCAAACCGGTTATTCCAGTGCGAGCGTCCCTTTAGTGACAAAACCGATGGTTATAATTGAGCCCGCTGTACCATGAAAAACCAAGATGGCGGCGAGATCTGGCATATTAGACTTGGGTTCGAGACTGTATCCTGGCAACATGCAGCGCATATTCAATAAAGATCTTACTCGATTCATGCAGAGCCTTTCTCGAGAACGCCAAAATCGAGCAAGCAAAAGAAAGGCTCTGCTTGCAGGGTAATAACATTGAATCGTTCATTTTCAATCTTTACGTCAAAACCGCTCGTACCAACCCAGTTATAAGATAATACTTCACCCATACTGTAAAACGTAGACAAGATGGAATAATCGCTGTTTTTAAGGTAACGTCAAGTTGCATTTTGAAGTGAGTCAGATGTTTTCTTTGCCGAATAGTCTTCGTGGTTTCTTTTAAAAGCTCTCCGATACTGGAGCTTCCTACCAAAGAAACGGAGACAGCAACAAGAACGTCATCTCAAAATACAAATTTGCGCAATTTTAACCATTTGACTCCTGAACCGAACCCCATTGACGAGTAAAATTGTTTAGCGTTAGACGGAGTAAAATCTATTAAATGTCACTCTCAGGAGTCAATGGGTTGTGATCACTGCGTAAAAAATTGATCTTTTTTACATGACAAATATGTGCCGGTTATCCGGCATGCAGAAATGAAACTGGTGCGACAGGCGTTTGAGTTTGTATTCTCACCTAGCCTGCTCGTTGTTTGGCAGGGACAGCAAAGAAACGAAGTAAAATGGAAAACCCGTTTGACTCCAATGATATAAAAGTTTATTCTCCTCGCTACTTTTATAGATCTCTTCGTTGGCAGGACATGAGAATTTGGTGGTTTATCAGGGTGGTACCCTTGAGCTGACAAAATTCATTCTCAGTACTTTTTATTAGCTGACAGTGCATTGAAATTGAGAGGTGAATTTACATACTGATCTCTCAGTCTTTCAGGTATGATTCATGATGGTCCATACAATTCATGAGAATTTCTAAGACGATGATCCGACTCGAACTGTCTTCGAATTGACGGCTAAAATTGGCGACTTTCAGGGAAATGAAATGCCACTGGGCCTCGTCTGTGGATGTGAATCTTTTCTATATCAACTGATTTTCAATAAAGAAATTCTTAGAAAAAGAAAGGCCGATCGGGTGACGTTGACTCACAGCCAAACCCGTGTCTTTCAACAACTCGTCAGTGGCTCAAATGGTTGCCGTTTAAGTTCACATTGTGTAACTTGTGTGGCTCCCTAAAGGCGATATTTTTTCCGGAGAAATGGTGAAATGTGTCATGCGCTGCGATAAAGTGTATCAATTTTCTCGTGTTCAGTCGAGTTAAATTATTAGTGGTACAAATAAAACGAATCAAAGTGATAATTACAGAAAGAAAAAAAAACCTGCCGACCCAGCTATTGAAATCTCTCTTATTGTTTCTTTCAGTCTCACAGTCTTGGTATCAAGTCGTTTGCGTTCTCCTCCAATGAAGATAATTGCTCACACTCAGTCAACGACGAGCGGCATTTAAAACAGGTGAGACAAAACAGGGTTCATTCGATAGACTAACAAGGAAGACCGTGTGTTTCTCTAAAACGATGCAGAACAAATGTGTCAAAAACATGGAACGTTTTCTCAAAGTGCCGTGCAACGCAAATTGAAGCTATTAATTAAGGTGGTTAAGCACCCAGGACACAGACAAGCAATGAAACCAATCAGAACGTGACGCAGGTATGTGAGGCCGGCGCTAAGGAGACGCGGCAAAACGCGTGTGAGCTTCTGATTCGTCAGCAAGCTGGCAAGACATTTTCGTCTACCAATCACTGAGCGAAGAGGAAGAGGAACTTTAGTCTATATGGTTTATAAGCTTCCAACACGATAGCCTGCGCGCAGGCTCTCTCTTCTCGGTCTACTCCCATATTTCTCGTTCGCCCTGCTAAGAGAAAGGGCAACGCCAAAACTGAGATGTATCTCGGTGTAAATAGTGGGTAATTGTCATACTTGTTTCTTGAGCAAAAAGCAACTTACACCATATGCTTTCTAGTGAAACTTAAAGGGATCCTCCACTCTTAAAGTAAATATAGCTGAAAATGCTCTAAATTTGCTAAAAAGAAGATATTTTGCATAAAAAAGTATTCTGCTCACCCGGATACATTTTTTTCGGCGTCCAAAAAAGGCCATCTTCCCGCGGGCCGCCATCTTGATAGGTGCGTGAAGCAGTCTGGGCTTGTGACGTAACTTGGTTGCTCCCATTTCGCATTTTTATTTGTGGCAACAGCGGTTCGAGATGTCTATTCAGCCATATCAACTTGAACCTGAGTATTCAAGCGAAGAAATGGAAGAGCCAGGTAGCAATTCAGAGGAGGAGGATGAGATCGGCAATTTGGAATCGCCTAGTGGTGAAAGTCGGCGGACGAACACTTCTTGGTGCCTATGTGATCAATGTGCACTTATGCCGAATGACAAGGAGTGTGTTGTAAGAACTCGCGTTTTTGTCGAAGACAGTGGAAGGTTGGTTTCAATTTTGATCTTTTGATACCATTAGTCTCGGTTTGTTTTGATGCGAATATCGTCGTTCATAGATAATTTGTTAAATTCTTGAATATTTGTTGGTTGTAATCCCATATGCTGATCAATGTGCAGATCCCTTCATTTCAAGATCAGTTGTGATGTTAACATTTCCTGTCTTCTCAGGATTGTCCTGTATTACCGAACATGTAAGTTTTAATGCTGTTTGCTTAAACAGAGATGTGTTATGGACAGCTTTAGTTAGTCTACATTACCGCGAAAGTGCTGGGCTTCCTGACCGGGAACATGTGCCCAACAGGTAATGACCCAGATATGTACATGTATGTAGCTCAGCCGATTCTATTAAACCTACATGTACCTGAGCTGCTTATATATCAAGCATTAATTCCAAGGGAACAATGAAAGTAATATATATGTACATATTTTGAAGCACCACAGTATGTGTTAGCCGCACTTATACTTCGTCAGGGCTGGGTGTCAATAACGAATTCCAACGGGTCAATTCCCACTATTTCTACCAAATCATTATTACTTTTCTATCATTATTACTTTTCTATCAGGTTGTCGGGTCATGTAGGTGACCTTGTCGGGTTTTTGACCTGAGACCCCTCGCTTATCTGGAACACTGAAGGTTATATATAACTGTCGCTTTGCTGCAACTTTTGGTGGTGTGAAA
>OX421446.1:53275979-53285979 GCA_949126865.1 Montipora capitata
CTATAGTACTCGTTAGGAGAAAGAACGTTTCGATCTTGGGAATAAAAGGGTTAACAAAGGAAATAAGAGAAGACAAGAAAACGTTTTCTTTTTCGTCCTTAAGAAATTCTCCTTGCCCTAACAACCTGACCGTGGGGATGAACGTTTTGGTTCCTTACGGAAAATGACGGTATGAGTCTTGAACTCGGGTTGAAAGATGTTTCTATGGTAATCCTCAGGTAAGAGCATATCAGGACCCTCTTAAACTCGCTGCTCCCGATAAGTAGAATAAACCGATCAAACTCTCTTGTTAAATTGATTTAATTCGTAAACAAAACACTATATTTACACAAAGCAAAGTAATCGAGAAATTTCCTTGATGAGACCTTTGAAAAATTGCATAAAAAGGATACCAAAAAAAGATTATTTGTTTCGTCTTGAAAACGCAGGAATATATAGATATCGCTTATGCGAACACCTTAATAAATTACTTGATAAGGATGTTGTCAGACTTGTTCAACGTGAATGTGAAAAGCTGCAGCAATCTTTGCAGCTTAATAGACCTAACAACACTAATGTACATATTGATGCATCAATTAAAGCACTGAATAGGCCTTTTTCGATACATTAAAATTAAGCTTGAAAGAGAGGTTCAGAGGACAAAGACAAAGGAAAGTGAATGATATGTAATCAGTTTTTTTACATTCATTCCATAGTGTTTCGATTTTTTGTTGTCCTCACTGCCTCACTATCAAGCTGAATATTCTATATTTGGAAAATGCCCTATTGAAACTAGCATTTGCCTTAAATAGTTGCCACTAAAATTCATTTGTTATAACACGTAAATAAATTTATTTTACAAGACTCTTGTCAGATTACTGAACCTGAATATGAAGAGCCGCAGCATTTGCTGCATCTAAGAGACCTGACAAAATTAATCAACGTGTTGTTGTTGTCGCTTTAAATGCTGTAATTTGCATTATCTGATATAATTTTTCCTTGATAATGGAGTCACGACTACTCTGAAACGTCGAATTTCACCTTTTTTATCGTTCGTTTTCACCGGTTTACGCTTAAATCTCTTTTAATACGAACGTGTTGTTTATACATAAATGAAAGCACCAAATTGAAACTAGTATTTGCCCAAATAATTTCTACTAAATTTCATTTGTTATCCTGCTCTCACATATTCAGGAGCAATGTGCTCCAAAGAAAAGCAGAATTTCACCAAAAAAGGTAGTTCAATAAAGACTAGTTCAGAACTGATTTAGATATCATCACAGTAACTTAAAAATAGCATAGACTGCGTTTACACTAGGGGAAAAGTTTCCATTCAAATCTCTCGGGATTTATAACGCGTTTACATGGTAATGTACCACTCACATTACATTTAAATAATAAGAAAATACTTGGAACAAAACGTTTTATTCTCAAAGGATCCCAATTGGGCACAACACTGACCTAGCCGATTTGGTCTGACATTTTCCTATTAAATGGTCTGCCATTACTAACTTTAAAATCTTGAGAGAGCTGGATCGAGGAGAAATTGACGACAAAGTCTCACAAGTCACAGTGCGTGTGTACGCGGCTGACTTGATATCCAGAAGGGGAGATTCGTGCTTTCAGACTTTAAGCTTGTGTTTTGGATATATAATAAACTGCATTTACGGGCTGAAACGTTTAACTAGTGAGTAAATGACGTCACTTATCCCTAGATCCAACCCACTAATGTCCAATCGGTCAGTTTTGAACGTAAGTAATGGCGAACCGCAAAATCCAAACATTTGGCCAGTCAAATGTTCAGCAAACAATTTTTCAAAATCCGAAGAAAAAAAGACTCGACTGTGATTTTTTATCAGAGTAACACTTTAACTGAAACATATCTCAAGATAAAATGGGTGTATTTCTATGTATGTGAGCCCTTAATTTCTCGTGACGCACTAGCAAGAAAGTGACTTTTAACCTTTCAGTGCATGCTTACCAACAAACAAGGGGTGGGGAGGTGAGGTAAGATAGTCGTCAAATTCAACAACAACCCCATGAACTCTAAAAGGCAATAGGGACCTTTAGCCGACGACAACGGCTACGAGAACGCCATAAATTTGCATATGTAGTGGGCAAAAACAATAGCTTTGCAAGCCCTCCACGTGTTTTTACATTTTGCTACTTTTTTTTTTGCCGTTCTAGTCTCGACTACGACGTGAAATTATGAAATTTGAGGTCATGTGGAGAACGAGAGAACATGACTATTTTCTCTCTAAATATCCACACTGCATTCATCAGTTTTATTCCTGCATTGTGTATTCACACTTTCCAAGCCAAGAAGAGACATGGAAAATTATTACAGTAAAAGGAAATAATATTTTTACACAACAACGTTCTCGTAGTCGCCGTCGTCCTTGCTTATTGTGAGTCATGATCCTGTTGGCGTCGATGTAAACTCTGAAACCTTTCGAAAGAAGATCACGCTTATCACAGTTTAATGCGAGAGTCAAAACTAAGGGGAGGAGCACCAGTGGAGTTGCCAGACAAATCCAAAGTTGTAAGGGAGGTGTTTACTGCGAGGGCCTCAGAAAGTGAAGTAGCACCCTCATCACCAATGGAGTTGCCCAACAAATACAAAGAATTGAGGGAGGTGTTTACTGAGAGGGCCTGGGAAAGTGAAGTAGCACCCTCAACACCAATGAAGTTCCAAGACAAATTCAAAGTAGTAAGGGAGGTGTTTACTGCGAGGGCCTGGGAAAGTGAGGTAGCACCCTCAGTACCAATGGAGTTGTAATGCAAATACAAAGTAGTAAGGGAGGTGTTTACTGCGAGGGCCTGGGAAAGTAAAGTAGCACCCTCAGCACCAATGGAGTTGCAAGACAAATACAAAGTAGTAAGGGAGGTGTTTACAGCAAAGGCCTGGGAAAGTGAAGTAGCACCCTCAGCACCAATGGAGTTGCCAGACAAATACAAAGTAGTAAGGGAGGTGGTTACTGCGAGGGCCTGGGAAAGTGAAGTAGCACCCTCAACACCAATGGAGTTGCCAGACAAATGCAAAGTAGTAAGGGAGGTGTTTACTGTGAGGGCCTGGGAAAGTGAAGTAGTACCCTCAGCACCAATGGAGTTGCGAGACAAATACAAAGTAGTAAGGGAGGTGTTTACTGCGAGGGCCTGGGAAAGTGAAGTAGCACCCTCAGCACCAATGGAATTGCCAGACAAATACAAATTAGTAAGGGAGGTGTTTACTGCGAGGGCCTGGGAGAGTGAAGTAGCACCCTCAGCACCCATGGAGTTGTCAGACAAATCCAAAGTAGTAAGGGAGGTGTTTACTGCGAGGGCCTCAGAAAGTGAAGTAGCTCCCTCAGCAGCAATGTTGTTGTGAGACAAATGCAAAGTAGTAAGGGAGGTGTTTACTGCGAGGGCCTGGGAAAGTGAAGTAGCACCCTTAGCACCAATCGAGTTGCCAGACAAATCCAAAGCAGTAAGGGACGTGTTTACTGCGAGGGCCTGGGAAAGTGAAGTAGCACCCTCAGCACCAATGAAGTTGCGAGACAAATCCAAAGTAGTAAGGGAGGTGTTTACTGCGAGGGCCTGGGAAAGTGAAGTAGCACCCTCAGCACCAATGAAGTTGCGAGACAAATCCAAAGTAGTAAAGGACGTGTTTACTGTGAGGGCCTGGGAAAAGGCAGCAATACTCGTACGTGATTTGAAGTACATTCGAATTTCCGTCAAATCAAGACTTTTGCCAAAGGTATTAGCTAATTTAGTATACAGGTTTTCGGAGCAAGTTTTACATTCCTCTATGACATCTAAAGCCAACTTCAGGTACAAGTTCGCGGCATCCGGAGAACTGCGGCCTCTCACACTTGCAAGTGAGGCAACACTATTTACAATCGACACTGCCGTTTCCTCGGATTGTGAGGATATGATTCCACTCATGAACATGAAAACTTGATTTAGTTCACGAAAATATCTTTCGTCAGTCAGAACTGACTTCTTATCAATTTCTCCATCCAGGATGGAAAACGCAAGATGTAGACCAGAAAAGAATTCTTGAAAACTCTTGTGAAAAAAGCTATAACGAAAACAAGGCGTTCTCTTACTACCGCCAGCCTTGATCGAGAGAAAGCCAAATTTAATGAACAGACTTTCCGTAAAATTCCAACGGACGTCATCGAAATGCTGCTCTCCTTTAAGAAGAGATTCTTGCGCCATTCTTCCTAGGGTCATCAGTTCCTTCTTGTAAACTATTAGAAGGTCTTTACCACGACTTGGTAAGTGGTTCCTCATTTCGTATCGTCTCAAAACGAAGAGAACAATCTCTACGTACAGCCGTGTTCTGTTGTTTGGTAGAATGCCGCCAAAATCTTCGAAAAGCACACAAAGCAGAAGTGTATTTAAAGGGTTTTTTGTCAGTTCTGCTAAAGGTCCGTCAATATGCTGATCATCACCGTCATCGTCATCGCCATCGCCGTCATCATCATCATCATCGTCGTCATCATCATCATCATCATCATCATTATCATGATCACGCGGATGCCACAGTTCTTTTATCAGCTTCTCTCCCATTTGTTCTGCGTGTCGAAAATACTTCCTTATAAAACACTTCGCATCACTGCTCGTGAATCGCACAATCTCCAACAGTGTGTCCGAGTAAGGTCTTACTTTACTTCCTGCTTCGTGACGAGAAGTAAGAACAATGTGACAACCAGGGAGCAGCTTTCTTTGAACAAGACTAAAGTACACAGCCAATTTTTGAGGGTCTGCCTCATCTAACCCATCGAGCACTAACAGGACTTTAGCAGGGTTTTCTCGCACGAAACGGAAAAACGTTTCTTTCAACTCTGGGTCAATTTCTTCCGGCAGAATTTGATCGTCGATAGCCTCGCAGATGCTAGATTCAATTTCACAACATCTGAGGAGCAGGAGCACCTCTACTCTTGGGAAACACTGGTCCCATTCGCGGTCTTGTTTAGTTGCCCAATCATATGCCAGCTTTTGACAGTAGGTAGTCTTTCCCATGCCAGGTTCACCCTCAATCAGGACAATCCGTGGATGTTGGCAATCTCTGTGTGATGTAAAAATACTTGTCATGTTGGTGATTTCTTTCGTCAGCGTTCCGCGTGTCTTTTCCTTTGCGACTATCTTAAGTCTGGTGAAAATGTTCTCTAGTTGGAAGCTGAACCCTTCACACCAAGGAACTCGGCAAACCACCCCTTCACACGTTTGGTAAATTTGTTTTATGGATTCTATGATATCACTTTGACATGAAGAACTAGCTGTAAAACAAACAAACACCAAGAAAATAGGGTCAATTTAGAAGTTGATTGACTCAGAGTTACTAGCTTTTCCTTTTTTCAGGAGTGAGAGACGATTTCCAATTTCAAAGCGAAAATCCCTCTCCTCCTTCTGGTAGACTATTCTTGGCCTACCGATTTCCTAGCTAATCCGTCCTCACATTAAGATTGATTATTCACACGAATAAAGTGTGCAAGTCAAGTTTCGTGGAGAAGTTGCGAGAATGTACTGACGCAAACATATTTGCTGAAAAGATAGCGGGTCAGAAAATGACTATCACAAGCTAAATTTGATCCTGTGAGTTAATTTAGAGGTTTCAGTGGTATGCAAGCCCTCTGGGCTGATTTTCCTACGTATTGCCGCTTTACAATTTATTTCTGGTACACACAAATGAACCTGTTGTCCTATCCACGTTTGTTTTTATACAAAAATTCCCACAAAATGTTCTCCACCGGCGTGCATAAGTGTTAGGCTTGCGTATCACAGTGCTTAGAGGTAAGAACTAAAACAAGCACGAGTTAACATAAAACCAACACAATATTATAGGAATAATAATATATTCAAATTGAAATGCAGTGACAATTATAATGAAGTAATAAATTCACTTTAAAACCACGTTGGGCAGAGCAAAAAAGCTGATATGTAAAAATTGCTCATTTTTGCGCAACACATTTTACTGCAATATTTTGGACATATTGATTAAGATTGTATGATTTTTTTCGCCACGTCGATTTCCAACATGGTCAAATTGCCTCTATCGCACTTATTTAAGGTCACATATACCTTTCATTCGATGAGAAGCCAGGGAAGAAGATGGAGAGCTTTCGCTTGTAAATAGGACCTGACGTTGTTCATCTGTGAAAATCACATAACAAACCATACATGACTTAAAGTTGGCATTCGCATAAATGGCGCACACGATAGGAGCTCATTTGAATCATTATCTCACTAGTTCTGGCCTGAGACACCTGGGTGGAAGGCAGAATTCAGCTTTTGCCTTAATAACAAAAGGTCACAGAAAAGATTAAGATGCTCACTCGAGCAGTAGTGGCACAGGGGTGAAAGGACTCGCCTCCCACCAATGTGGCCGAGCTTCGATTCTCGGTCCCGGCGTCATATGCGAGTTGAGTTTGTTGTTGGTTATCTCCTTGCTCCGAATGGTTTTTCTCCGGGTACTCCGGTTTTCCCCTCTCCTCAAAAACCAACACTGCCAAATTCCAGTTTGATCTGGAATGCACGGACACATGTTGAACGAGCTCCTGAGCGCTCTTAAGGTGTTCAGTGAGTAAACAAATTAGGAGGTGAGTTTGTTCCTTGGCAGAAACATCTGTAAAACAAATTACAATTGCAATTTTTTACAAAAAAATAATACAAAGTGCTACTTAGGTCGCTAATTATATTTTTGATATTGGAAAGGTTATCATTCAGGCAACGCTCATGGTGTCCCCCACATCCAGCTGTGGTTATCAGTGTCTTCAAGTGTACACAAAGCTTAGGCTCATGACGCCATAAAGGCCAAATAAAGAAAGCGCTGTCACGGTAATGTCTAGAAACTAATCTCCCGGGAACTGAACTCTTCTTTTTTTAACGTAAACACAACATTGCATCTTTTGTTCATGCAATTAAAGAAACCAAGGCACCTAATCACGTGAGTCAACAGGCTCTATTCGAGAATTGTCCTTCCAAAAGCCGCTTTGTACTTGTGAAAGTCCTAATTATTCCTTACCGGACTTTCTCTTTAAGTTTCCTTGTGCTTCTGATGGCATCTGAGGCTCGCAGGAAGCATCTGTCGAAATAAATGAAGGCGAAGTGAGTCTTTCAGAGTCACAAAAAACATGGTCAAATTGAATCCGACATGGTCAAATTGCCGTAAGGTCATATATACCTTCTCTTCGATGAGAAGCCACAGAAGAAGATGGGAAGCCTTCAGTTGTAAATAGGAGGTGAGTTTGTTCCTTGGCAGAAACATCTGTAAAAGTCAAATACAACAAACCATACATTACTTTACAGTAAGTTGGAATTCGCATAAATGATAAACGGCATACATAATACGAGCTTATTTGAAGCTTAATCTCATTATTTCTGGCTCAACAACTCTTACCAGTAGCGAGCCATTTCATTGACCCTTTTGGGAATTCTTCTAGCTAGACAGCAGGCACCTAAACTATCTACTGTTCGTAACTAACACAGCACATAAAAAGAACGTGTCTAGGTTTCGTTGTTTGGCAGACGTAAGACTGCACAAGCAGTATCCACAGTGTACATCAACACATTTCACGCGGTGATCTCATGGTTAGTGTGCTCGACTCCGGATCGAGTGGTCCGGGTTCGGGTCCTGGCCGGAGACACTGTGTTGTGTTCTTGGGCAAGACACTTTACTCTCACGGTGCATTTCTCTACCCAGATGTATAAATGGGTACCGGCGAATTTATGCTCGGGGTAACCCTGCGATGGACTGGCTTCCACTCCAGGGGGGAGTAAAATTACTCCTAGTCGCTTCATGCTACGGAAACCGGAGATAAGCGCCGGCCTAATGGGCCTTCTAGGCTCGTAGCAGACTTTACCTTACATTAACAATTGCCAGAAAATCTTAATTCAAAGAACTGTTCTGTCAGCTAAATTAAGAGTCGGATTATTTGCTTCGGTTTACATGACTTTACCTGCGTGTTCCTTAGACTCTTCCTCTTCTTCTCGTGCTTTCTTTGGTGAAAGGCCATGATCAGTCAAAGAGATATCTGTAAATATTTGAAAGTAGAAATTTGAAACACCCGCAATCTTGGATAAACTATTGGGAAAAAGTCTGGCGTGAAAATCCTTGGATATGCGCTCTCAATGTTGTCCCCACTCTACCCTCTAACAATGTTGATAATGTGGTGAAAACTACCGTGCAACCCTTTGGCCGTTTCTTAACCAACATTGGATTAGGGGGAGGAGGGAAAGTACGCAGAAGTTAACCTTTTCTTACACAGACAAACGAGGGAATGACCATTTTTGAGTGGTGTGTCACATTTCCCACCTAATTTTGTCCAAGATTGTTGGTGGGGGGTAGATTTCAGTTTTTTTCCTTAAAAGCAGAAGGTCACAGGAAAGATTAAGATGCTCACTTGAAATAATCCAAAGAGCTACTGGCGTCGATAATTATATTTTTGACATTGGAAAGGTTATCACAAGTTAATTCAGGGAATGCTCATGGTGGCCCCCATATCCATCAGTGGTTATCAGTGTCTTCAAGTGTACAGAGGGCATAGGCAAATGACATCATAAAGACCAAATAAAGAAACTAATCCCCCGGGAAACGAACTCTCCTTTTTTTTAGCAAAAACACAAGATAGCGGTGACGTTGTCTTATTTACCGGGTTAGGATTTCGAGTTGGATTTTCAAGTTCGATTTTTTAGTTGGTCAGTGCAAAATGCTGACTGCAGACCGTGGGTAAAATGGAGACTAAGGTTATAATGTAGAAAAAGCCCAAACCCTTTAGAAGTGCTAACAGTTAAGCCTAAATGTTGTTTTAGGCGTAATTAGGCCTAAGGTTAGTACTTCCGAACAATACGTGAATCGCTCACAGCTAAGAAAAAAACTATGACTATCAAGAAAATCAAGATATGATACTGACTTCGACTGTATTTATTTTTCTCTTCAGCGTTGTACGGGTTCAGTATCAGTGAATTAGACTTTTAGCTGCCTTTTCTTTCAAATTTTGAGTTAATGAAGCTGCCCCTCGCAGTTTTATGTCTACATGATCGTCAGGCGGCTAACCAACTTTCTACAATCCTGGTAAGAAGTGTTGGGACAGTTCACGGCAGATGACTTCACAGGCAGCCTTTCTTAAGACCAAGACCGAGTAGGCCCGTCTGCCCCCCTCCCCCCTGTCAACGTTGATAAAAATCTTTTTAAAAAATGCCTTAACGATAGCTTCAGAACAGCCACATTTCAAGAATTGTTCGCCTCCTAGAACAGTATTCTACAACTAAAGTGACCATAAGATAGATATTCACGTCTTATTCCAATAATAACGATTTTTCAGCAATCACGTTCGATTCCAAGCCCCTTATTAACCACACCCGATATATTCTTCAGAATAGCTTCATTTTCTTTCAACATTGCTAGGGGGGAGGGGGGTCAATTATACTTGCTTCTATTCATCTTTTTCTAAAACGTCAATAACGTAGTTGAAATCGTGGGTTTTAGAGAGCAAAAGGGCAGGTGTCCCAACAACTTATCGCCAGGATTGTAGATTTAGATTTGAATCAATTCTTATATAAAGGGATTGAAATACATTGTTAGTTCATACCATTAAGAGAGTTGATCATCTTTTTGAGATCTTTGCACTGCTCAGACCAGCTGTACATCATTCCATAGGAGTCACGCAAAACCTTAGCCTCACCAAGCCTTGTCCGTCTGTTTTTGTTCCGGATATCCTTGATAGTTGCTGTCCACGCATTGGGATCCTTAGAGTCAATGACGAATGAAGAACCAAATGGTACATTGCCCAGGGCTTCTCCAAATCCAGAGTTCTTGCTGACGATCACAGGTAGCCCAGCTGACAGAGCCTCCAGACCTGCCAAGCCAAATCCTTCTGTTCTAGAAGGCATGAGTACAAGATCCACCTCACAGAATAATTCCTTTAAGCTTTCTCGGCTTTTCATATAGCTTCTCACCCTAAGCCGAGTTTTAGGAATACCACATTCAAGCAATCGATTTGCGATCTCCTCATGTTTTCCTTCGGCTGCTCCGACA
>OX421446.1:53293479-53308479 GCA_949126865.1 Montipora capitata
AAATATAGATTTCTACCTAACGGTTGTCATGACGGCTTTGTAAGATAAATTTAAACTTCTGAATCAGCATTTTAATTTCTTGAATTTTCAACAAGCTGACCCGTTACCTAAGAATTACTTGAGTAACATTACTTTGTTGCTTTCATTTTGTCTATATAATGTTGATCGATGAAACTGAGCGCGAATTGGATAAGATTTAATAGGACTTCAAGAGAAACAAAAATTCCATGCTAATGAGAGCAAGCTACCCAGAGTGACCATGCGAACAAAAGAATAAAAGAAAATTTAAAACAATTCTATCTGATCTTCTTTGGTAAACTAAAGGAACAAGATCGAAGAAAGAATGCAAGAAAAAAGTCAACAATACGATGTATTCTGGGTGGTCAGCAAACCAAGTAGTAAAACCAGCCAACAAGATGTAACTTACATGACAAACACAATATGCCTAATTACCATGTTCGTTGCAAAAGCAGATTTCCAACTTGTTGCTCCACTTCAAAACAAATCTTCCAGCAAAACCATTCAAATAAAAAGAGTTTGATTTGGATAAAAATTATCAACAATTACTATTTCAGTGGTTTTACTTGGGAGGACTTGCTTTCAAAAAAGAGGCAAACAGCAACTCAGAATTGGTGTTTCTTTGGGATGATCCTCGTACATGTGGTTCGAACTCATCGCCATTGCACACTGGCAGTGGAAACAAAACATCTGTCAGTGAGTGGCCCTTTTGGGCATAAGAGATTTGCCACTTTGACTTTCCTGGCAGTCCTTCTGATAGGGTGCGATGAAAAAATGCAAATTGTGCGAAATTTGCAGGGCGGATTATGCGATTGGAAAGGCCAATTATGCGATAAATATTGTAAATTATGCGATTTTTTTCTGAGCACTGAATTTTAAGCTTGTTTTTCAAGGTTTCAGGATTAAAAAAAAACACGTTTTTACTGCCCTAAAAACATTTTGAACATAAGGGAACAGTAATTATGAATCTTGATCGACATTAGTTGGGACAAGTAAAAAAATGAGGACACAGCTAACATGCCAAATTAACGATCAATATTTAATAATTATTAATATTCCTGTATGCTACGAGTAACTTCTTACACTTTGTTTTTGTGTGTAGTTTTTATATTTCTGAACAGATTTCCTAATCTGAACAAAGGGTGTGTTTGCGTTACACCAATTGGCGACTCTTTAAGAATGAGACTCGTACCAGGCCCCCCACATGCAAAATAACGCCTTGAACTTCGAATATTTACGAAATTGAAGACCTGTAACAAAGGCTTTTTAGCCATTTTCCAAGGTAAATCATCTTCAAAATGGCGTATTTATGCAGGAACTCCTAAGAAACTTGTTGATTTATGTTTTATTTTATGAATTTTGTGCGTTTTTTTGTGAATTGGCGATCGGATGCGATTGGAAAGGCCAAGGCCAATTATGCGATAAATATTGTAAATTATGCGATTTTTTTCTGAGCACTGAATCCAGTTAAACTTTTAAAAAATGAAGTTTCCCCTCCACCCCTGGCTGTTTCCTTTAAATATTTTCTCGCAGAATACTGTCCTTCTTACTTGTCTCAGATGGTTGAGCCAACTACATTTTTTTAGCCACCTATATGATAATTGTAGCCACCAAAAGTAAAAATCTCAGAGGTACTGATTGACAGACCAGTTGTTATTGTGTTGAGTCCAAAGCAGTCAAGATGTCTGGAAATGAGTTTGATAAAACCACCTCTTAGTTTCAGACATTAAATGCAACTCAGACATCTTTTGACATCACTCAATGCCGCAGCTCTCTTCCACAGGTAAAGGGGTGAGGGGTAACGGGTAAAGGGTAACGGGTAACGGGTAACGAGTAAAGGGTAAAGGGTGAAGGATAGAGATTTCTACCTAATGGTAGTCATGACAGATTTCGAGCAACTGGGGCCAAAATTTTAATTTCTTAAATTTTTGACAACCTGACCCGTGGCCAAAGAGTTACTATGAGTAATATTATCTTGTTGCTTTCATTTCGTCTATATAATGTTGATCGATGAAATTGAGCACGGATTGGATAAGACGTAATAGTCAAGAGAAAAATATTCTAATCTAATGAGAGCAAGCTACCCAGGGTGACCATGCGAACAAAAGAACAAAAGAAAATTTGAAACATTTCTATCCGATCTTCTTTGGTAAACTAAAGGAACAAACTCGAAGAAAGAATGCAAGAGAAAATTTAACAATACGAGGAATTCTGGGTGGTCAGCAAACCAAGTAGTATAACCAGCCAACAAGATGTAACTTATATAAGTGACAAACACATGGCTAATTACCATGTTCGTTGCAAAAGCCGATTTCCGACTTGTTGTTTTGCTCAACATCAAAACAAATCTTCTAGCAAAACCACTCAAATGAAAAGAGTTTGATCTGGATAAACTCACTCACTCACTCACTCACTCACTCAAAATTGGCGTTTCTTTGAGATGATCCTCGTACATGTAGTTCGAATTCATCGCGATCGAACACTGGCAGTGAAAACAAACATCTGGGTGGCCTTTTTGGACGTTGGGAAATTTTTCACTTTGACTTCCCTGGGCTATTTATACCACTGTCGTCATTAAAGTAACAACTGTTTTTGCTCATTGAGTAGATGCCACAGGCAATTAAACCACATTTAAGGCAATGCTACCATTTACCCTTTAACTGTTACCATTTACCCGTGGAAAAGAGCTGCCGCATTCAATATAGATTTTGAAAAAGGTTGAAAGCATTCAACTAATGCTGATGTATTCTAGATCTATTGTATCTCTAAATGAAAACCCAATTTTATAAGCTTTGAGGGAAATTTATAGAAAATAATGTTAAACTTTTAAGATGACATATTTGATAAGGCTTAAAGTTTCAAATGTGGTCAAACTATAGATATTAAATTGAAGTGATGCTTTCATCTTTGCATTTTAACTAGTATGTTACCTAAATTTCTGATTGTCGCTGTGACATCATGACCACGCAAAAGATTTTATGTTTAAGAATTTTTCCCCTACAGAACAGGTGACTTCAAGAGATCTACAATCTGAGACAAGAACAGCAAGAAAATGGATTAAGAATTCCTGTTTTGATAATATACTGTGGTTTGATTAAATAATAATACAATGCAATTACCGGTAAAATACAAATTTTATTACAACCTTTAGTCAATTTCGTGCAGTGAGACAGTCAATAAAATTTAATTTCAAATCCAACCTTTCTCGTTTAGTATTCAATGTATGGTGGGGTCATGCGTGGTATTTTGGTGCTTCGTTTCGCTGTTTCGTTGTTTAGTAATGTCCAATTAATATTATATAAAAACAAGAAAAATGCCAAGTCATGAAAGACCAGAATAATGTTCTAATTAAAATTTAAAAAAAAAAGAAGAATCTACATTGAATTGGAAAAAGTCTGAAGAATGGTTCAATGGGTGATTGATGACCTGTTCGGGAAACCAAGGGATTTGGTCTATATCCAGGATACTCGCGTATACATGTAAATCCCGGAGAGTTGGCATACCGGTAATTGAAAATACTCCAGATGCTTAAATTATAATAAAACGATTAGACCTACATGTATTGTAAATCGATATGCATGATCATGATTCTGCTGTGTTTCCATAAAGGCGATTGCCCTATAATGCATTGCCATCCCCTAATGCACTTCTTGACTCTTGTATGTCTAAATAATCTGTCATTAAACCTTCGTTGATTATTGCCCAAGAGGCAGTGCGGCGGGCCAGTAGTTAGGACGCTTCCCTAGAGATCATGTTCAAGTTCTTGGGTTCAAGACTTGTCCTGGCCACTTGTTGAATTTGTTCCTGATTGTAGTCCCTGGTTCAACTTCTTGGCCGTACTTGTAAATAGCCATGTATGTCACGCGTGACAAGTTTATTTTTTTTTATTATTATTTGAACCAAGTATTCAAATCTACGAACCAGTTTTGAACTTTGCTCTCGCCGAGATTCTGAATTCCCGAGGATATTTTTCGTTGATTGACATCAAAAATAGTTAACTATGAACTTTCGTGTTATTGTAATATAAAAGGTGTTTGAAAAGAGAAAGCTCTTTGAAGTGTTTGATGAATTATTGTTCACTTATTGTGCATTTTTCACAGCAACTTTCAGAAAAATCTTCAAGATTCCATTCAAATCTACCCAGATTGGGAAAGGGGGAAAAATTCCGTATTTTGGAGTGACTGCAGAATACCCTGCCACATGGAAGACAAGTCTTGAAAAAGTTTGATACGCAGCTACGAAGTCGCGTCATTTGATAAACACAGTTGGTGGGTAGTTCATTATGTAAGCCTTCACAAATTGCCCCGAGAATTTTAGCCCTCAGTTACCTTACACTTACCTTGTTACCCTGTAGTCCCTCTCTTTCAGTATATTTCTGAGTGGATACGCTGATACGCGGATACGCAGTGGGTAAGACCCTCTCTTTCTGTAAGGCTGGTAAATATATCGATTTCTGAGTGGATACGCGGATACGCGGATACGCAGTCCGCAAAATGAAAGCCAAAATTTTACGATAGTACTTAGGCATAATCACTGAAACGAGCCCTTAGGCTTAATCAGGAATCAAAAGCTAGGCTTAATCAGGAATCAAGTGCTATTTCAAGAAAAGTGTAGTTAACCGAACCGTAAGTGAAAGCTAAAATTTTACGAGAGTGCTTAAGCCTAATCACTGAAACGAGCGCTTAGGCTTAATCATTAATCGAGTGCTATTTCGAGGAAAGTGTAGTTAACCGAACCGTAAAATGAAAGCTAGAACGAGACAATGTTGTTGACGCCAGTTTAAAGAACGAGGTATAATGCACAGTAATTTAATTTGTAATTCAGGTATATTTTGGCGTATATTCTTCGCACGATCTCATAAAAAGTGTAGTTAACGGAACCGTAAATTGAAAGGTAAAATCACTGAAAAGAGCGCTTAGTCTTAATCAGGAATCGAGTGCTATTTCAAGAAAAGTGTAGTTAACCGAACTGTAAAGTGACTCGATCATCGTGCTTTAAGAACGAGAAGTACATATACATCAATCGCCTTCACTTTTTTTGTTTGGAGCTACAGAAAGGAGAAATGCTGGGAACCGAGAAAACGAGTGCGTATCCACGTATCCACTAAGCTCGGTGTTTCCACTGCGTATCCACGTATCTACCCAACTTAGGTTATAGCTTCGAGGTGGCAGAGTATTCTGCAGTTAAGCCCCGAATTTTTGTGCAATCAGCTGTTATTGCAATCATATGTATAATGACAAGGAAATCTATAATTTCAACTTACCAATACAAACTTGCTGCAGTATTAGGCAAATCCAACTAGCTAAAAATAGCGTAGCACAAATTGCTGGATACTCAATGGATACTCGGCTCTATGGCTGAATCATTTACTTTATATAAAATGTACGAACACAACTTGTGACCCTCATCAAGATACACCTTCTCACGAACAATCAACGCCCCTGCTCTCGCGAGCTCTGTAAATGCTTGTGGAATCAATTGCAAGATCCAAGCCGCATCCATGGAGACGTTGGGTGGATGACGTCAAAGAAGGAGTTTTTCAACTGGGGTAGGGTGAGGGGTTGAGAAATCGAAAAGATTTTACAAAGTAATGGAGTTCACGTTTTTGTGACGGATAAATTCATATCTCGATGATCTTTACTTGTCTTATAATATTGTCCTTTCCTGTAAAGCGACATTGGCAAGGAAGGATAAATCGTTATGGATGGCCTCCATTCCTCCCCTTCTATCTCCTGTATATCTTTACCAAAATATTTTGATTTTTTGGTCATCATTCTGTTAGGACACCGATAACCGGCGATGATCACGCGATCACGTGAACATGGCGTGAAAACAATTACCAAGTTATTGATATGAGAAAGCAATTTCCAAGTGACAAAAAATGACGAATCAATCAGGCTAATCGCTGTCTTAATTTTTTTTCCAAATAATTATCATAATTTGACATGTTCCAGAATGTTCCGGAATGTTTCATGTTCCGGCTTTTACTAACGCCCGTTTTATAAAAACGGCCAACAACTGCCTTCTCACAGCGTCAGGTTGTAAATCGGAGGACGTAGGGAATATATTGCAGCTTATCACTGGAAGACAGAGGTGGCATGCATGATCAAGGATGAAAAGATCTAAAGAAAGAGATGGTATGTTCGGAGATGAAAAGATTCTAAAGCCCGCCACACACGGTGAGGTGAGCAGACTGCCTCGCGAGGCGGTTTGCTCAGCCGTTTCTTCACGTTTGCGGGGAAATTTTGGTGAGAGAGTCGCCTCGCGAGACCGTGAGGATAAAATCAAACATGCTTGATATTTCTGGCCTCGCGTGGAAACTTTCTCACTGTGTACGGCCATCGTGAGAATCGAGCTGAGCTTGGTCGATCAAGCATCCAATAAAATACAAGAAACACTTCTCTATGTCCTCCGATTTGCACCCTGACGCTGTGAGAAGGCAGTTTTTGGAAACCAAAGCTGATCAGAGCTTCTGATGCGGAAAAAAATTAAAGATTACGCGGAAATTTTTTGCCTTATTATGCGTAAACATGCGTTGATTATGCGGAAATTACACCGGATTATGAGGAAATTTAAACAATTTATAGAACTAATAATTAGGCCCATCCAATGTATTTACATGCTTATGGTAAATCAGTACTCGAAATTGCGATCAATACAGTTGCATTTACGACTGATTTTTTCCCTCTGCGATACCACCAATTTGCGACCAGCTTTCACCGTTAAAATACAAAAGTTAGTAATCGGCATTTTGCCGAAACTTTTGCTAAAATAAATAAAGCGATAATTTTTTTTTCTGGTCATGAATTTTGTTTCAATTTGGAGATAGGGAGCAAAATTGTGATGTGGTTGAAGCACGATCCATTCCCTTCATCATTTACCATATATTTTCAGCGGTTTTTTACACACGGTTTTTGTACAACTTCATCCCAATGATTCTCCCTACTTTTACAATGTTGCTTAATGATAGTAAACAGCTCGCTAGTATATTCTCCCTACTTTTACATTTGCTGCTATAACTTGTTGCTAAATTTTCATACCTTGTTGCATCTTTTTTAAAAGTTTTCAGCCTAGGGTATGTTATGAAACGGTTTAACAAAAATCCAGGCTCATTGCTGAAAAATGCGAAGAAACTGCTTAAGAACTTTCATCTTGCGAACGAAATGGTGTGTTTTCTTCGATGTTCAGGAAAATAACCATTTCAAAGAAGTCAAATTTCAATGTCTTTGGCTTTTGTGTTTGTGAGGATGTTAAGCAGCTGCTTTATCACTAATATTAGGCATTTCCTCAGTTTTATGCAGAAACAGCATTGTGAGGGGAGAATGAGCCGCAAAAGATTCAGATCTGTATAGTCGAGTACTGTTCCAACAAATTTTGTCACAGACTGCAGCTATAAATGAAAACCGAATTAAACCTTTGAGGGAAAAAATTTTCGAGAAAAATTAATACTAAAATTTTTGAGATGACTTATTTGATAAGGTTTGAAGTTTCAAATGTGGTCAAACTATAGTTGTTAAATTGAAGTGCTTTGCTCAGTGCATTTTAACTAGTTCATTACCTAAATTTCTGGTTGTTGCTGTAACATCATGACCAAGAAAATTTTATGTTGAAGAATCTTTCCCCTACATACAGGTGACTGCAAGAGGTCTGCAAGAGACAAGAACCATGAGAAAATGGATTAGGAACTCATGTTTTTATCATAATAATATTATGAAGTACATGTAGTTTGATTATAATAATTCAATAATGTGAGCCAGTCAGTAAAATTAAAGTTAGACACAAATGAGATAGTTCTAATTCCAGAACAGAGCACTCATAATTACAAAGTTATTATCATGGTGGGTCACAAAAATATTTATGAAGATGTTTTAAAATTATCTGAAACTATGGGCATTTTGTTTTTCCAAGCCTAGTTTTCATATCTTTTAAAATATTATTTCTGATATTTGTGGGTATTGCGTTATAATTAATTACAGTAAATTTCATTTGGAAGCACACCACATGTGTAGGATTACAAAGAGTTACATGCTCATAATTGTACATACCTGCAATAACTTGATCTTTAATAATCTTATTCAGAATAGTCTGGAAATCACATCTTTGGTTAAACGTTTCCTCCTTTCGAGAAAGCAAATTTGAAAATAAGCAGATGGAGAATCACTACCGCAGGGACCAGAAATATAGCATCCACCTTTAAGATGTCATGGTCAAGTCATTAATATGTAAGTTGCAAAATTCTAATTCAAAATTTTGCTTTCAAAAATAAGTGAGTGTTACTACTACTGAAAGCCATCAAGAGCAAAATATACATGTTGTGTAGTTCAATAAAATTTAAGAAAGGCCGTGTACACATACTTCACAAAGTATTTACCTGCTTTGATAGAAGAATGGAATTTTGGATTTTACATAACAAATGGCCTGTGCAGTGTTGCAAGACAAAAATAATAATGTGATGGTGAAGTGTTCAATTCAAATTTAAAAAAAAAAACTTCTTAGTAACTGACATGATATTATTAAAACACAAGTCAGTCTGCTCGGGATTAAGCACAATTGTTTTAACAACCTATGATATTGCTTTACTCATGTCTAGCCTAGGGTAGGGGCAGTTCATCAAAGATTAAATCTACAATCATGGACAAAGAGTTGAGACTAATTCCCTGTTTTTTATGCTTGTGGACCAGAACTTGAAAACAAGGCCATGAATGCCTCCTCCCCCTACCCTACCAGGCAAATGGGTAAAATAAGTCATTGTGGGGAGGGGGAGTCCTAATACATGTATCAAGATTTACCTCACCCAACAAAACATTAAAATCCCTTTTTGTTATGGACAAGGAAGTTATATGATTCTGTATGAGATTCTAGCCTCACAGGAAAGACCCTCGTCACAGTCTTCCACCTTTTTTGTTATGGAAACCAACAGAACGTGTTCCAAATGGAGCTACTTTAATCTTAATGTCCATTGTTTGCGTCCACAAAGATTGCCATGACACTATGAGTTGAGGCACTCATGGTGCGTTTACTTTGCAGTGAACTTGCAGTGAAAATTCAGTCAGTCTATCGTTCAACCAACTAATGATTTTTATTAACCTTATCGTCTTTATTCCAATAAATGACATAAATGTGTTAGATACAAATGTAGCTCCTGTACGTACGTCACTAAAACATAGGAAATTAAATGACTAAAGTCAGTCTGTGCTCAGCATGGAAGTCGCTGGTGGAACATTTCATTTAAAGCAAGATCGAGATTCGCTAATGGTATTTAAAGAGCGGAAGGGGTTGTACGAGAAGACAATTTGATGAACTCACCTAACTTCTCAGCTACGAAGATAAACTACAATAATTGGTGGGGCTGCTGTCTTCTGCTCACTCCATTTCTTTTAAGCCAAAACAACCCTGAAAAACCCACACACTTGGTGACAAACTAACTCAAGCCAAGAAAATTATTAATTTCAAAATGTCCAGCTTGTGAGTCAGAGCAGATTTGTACTTCGGGATTTCCTATGTTCAATTTGTGCCGTCTCCAGCCCAGCCATATCCATCCCATTACATTCCCTTTGACCGTTAACTCCGCTTTCCCAGAACAAAGGTGTATTTTGTTACAATATTTCTCAATTTGGGAAAACAGTTGCTTGAAACAATAGAGAAGGAAGCCTGTCTCGAGCAAGAACATATTTAGAGAGGGGGACATTGGGAATTTCGGTTTTGCGGTTTTGGCTATTTTTTAGATCGGTTTTTCGGTTTTTGTGCTGAAAGACTTCGGTTTTTCGGTTTTGGTGTTCATTGCGGTTTGCGAAGTTTTCGTTTTTTGTAGAAAATACGAGCGGTTTTTCGGTTTTGTTATCCAATGTGCTTTTTGGGTTTTCCTATTTTAACCTATTTGGGTTCCGGTCTCTCTTAGATTTGAGCGGCAATTGATCTCGAATAGAGTGTTATTTATTTATTTATTTATTTATTTGTATGCAATTCATCAGCAATATGAAAACCATATGTACAATGAAAAATTTAAGACCAAGTATAGATAAAACTATGTAAACTACATTAACTATCTTACTCAATATCATACAATAAAAGCTGCTTTCCATAAATGCCGTGTTTAGAATAATGCCTTAGATAACCTCTTTAATCAGTCGTTTGAATTGATTCAGGGGTTCTGCTTTCCTTAGTTCTAATGGCAAACTGTTCCACAAAACTGCGCCACTATACCTAAAGCTGTTTTTTGTAGTAGTTTGTGCGCGGTATCGGAACATCTACCTTATTCACAGAGTCTCTCAAACAAAAACCTGGATCGCGATGGACATTTCGAGCAGAGATACTGTGCTAGTCCCTGTAGGGACTTAAATACCATTGTTGCTCTTTCAATTTGCCTTTGAGAGACTAGGGATTTCCATCTTAAGAGTTCAAATAAATTGTTGACATCAGTGCCATAGTTAGAGTATAGGTCAAGACACGGGCTGCTCTGTTTTGTAGTTTTTGCAGTTTTTCCTGCAAATTTACTCCACAGTTTCCTCAAACAATATTGCAGTAGTTGAAATGAGGTTGTACTAGGGCCTGATAAATAGAATGTAAGGTCCCATAGGGGACAAGATGCCTGTTTTCACTCACGTGATCAATAACCTTGTTTTTCCTCCGAAACAAAAGAAAACGTTTGAGTGATAATAGAGCTGAATTCCCGGAGAGGTCACATGAAAACGCTATATAGCCGCGAAACGCTTTACGGAAAATGAGCCCATAAAGTCCGGGCTCGAGAAAGCGGCAGAAATAAAGTCCATGACATTCATAAATACTTTGATGAAATAAAGTGTTAGTGTAGTTTGCTCTGTATGCCCCATTAGTCACCATTGTATCGGTTTTCTGACGGTTTTGTATGCGGTTTTCGGTTTTGGCCGAATTTTTTTGCGGTTTTGGATGATTTTTTCTTCGGTTTTGCGGTTTCTAATACACCCCAATGTCGCCCTCGGTAAGAACAGTCTGTCAAATTCACAAAACAACAAGCAACAGGAAGTTCGTTTGTTTTCAGAATTAAAACAATTCAGACATGAATTTGAGGTGGCACAGACTGAGCACCAAAGAACCCTGAATGTGTACAGACTTCATCTCTTTAATGCACATCAACAAGAATTGGATCCTCAGGTACAAGAAGCTATTCAGATGATAATTGAATTACGCAGCAGTGAACAGTTCTGCTGACAGTATTTTTATTATCAATGCCAAATGTGTCCAAAAAAAAAAAGCCGATTTTGACACAATGCATATTTGAAGAAGGTGCAGATATAAATTTCCTGCGTTATAAGCCAACAAAAACAGTTGAAAAATCATTCCAGATACTACGCTTCATTTAAGCTTCATCGAGGCTTCCGTTGCCTGCCACTTTTATCAAATTTATTGCCAAGGAATACTTTGTCTTGACAAATACCTTAATGTTATAGGGGCAAATGTGTGTTTTGCATCGCTAAGATCTTCAGTCAGCAACTGTTACAAGCAACAGAGGCTCTGAGAATACTTGCAATTAGTTGTAGATATCAAAGAGAGGGTGTCAAGAGCCTGGGCCGCCCTCCTTATTTGTGGACCACACCCAGTGACATTTGTGTCATGGTGTGCCAAGAATGTGTGGTTTTGGAAAGTGACACTGATGCCCACAGCACACCTTCAAAGGCATTGTTCTGCCATTGGCGACCTTAAAGATTGGAGTATGAGCGTGAGTTTCTCATTCTGAGCTCGAGCACTTAAAAAATATACATGTGCTTAGAATTACGAAAACTTGTACTCGCAATCCAGTTCGGTATTGGTTATTGTTAGTAATGAATAGTCAGAAAAGACAACAAAAGAACAGAACACATGTCTTTAAAGATGGGTGAATTTATTTAACACATCTTAGTAGCGTGAATTATCGCTCAAAGAAAGCCGTGCACAGTACAACATGCACGTGAATCATTATCAGTCATGGCATAAAACTTAAAATACAGTTCACAAGTATTACCATTCATTTTTCGCCCTAATGCGTTCATCTGCTTGTGCATTTGTTTTGGGTCCCTAATTGCTTACATAGACTTTTTTTTACATCATTCAGAAATACAGCAAACAAATCCTCGTTTCTATACATATATTGCCACAAAATTTCTGCCAAATATGTAGAAAAAAGATGTTTTCTCACTCCAAATTTAGGAAGTTTGCATTTCGCTTGTCTCCAGTGACCTTCGATTTTGCTCGTGTTGTCACCATTTTCGTTTACAAATTCTTTGGAGTGGTTAAATGTTCTAATCAGTTTGAGCAATCGTCCTTGTTTTGATGTCGGTCGTACGAAACTTTTTGATATGTTAATTGCAAACTTCGAGAGTAGGGTATATTTCAGAACTCGCAAGTTTGTTTCTCTGGCTGGCTTTCGTATCAAAAGATCCCTATACACACCTAACATTTATAGCGACTATTTACGCTAGCAATGCTCGCGCTTTACATTTCTCCTTCTCAGTATTCAATAGTCCCATCTGGAGTCATGCTATTCTTTCACACAGTAGTGTAGCAGCTCTCGAAACCTGCTATCGTTTGGTATTGTAAGCAGCTTCTGTTGTTTTTAAGTCTAAGTCATTGTTTCAGTTATTGCTTAGTCTTTTGGCTTTGGCTAAGGTAGCCAGCCAATCACATCATACGTTACGAGAGCGGCTACATCATCCCTTTCAGACAGCGCGTGTTTTGGAAACTTTCCAAATTTCGCTATTTATAACCAATGACATGTCCTGAAGTCCCTCAATAAAGTCTCCTGCTATGCGGAAATTAATTTGATTCTACCCGGAACTTATGGTCACTGGTTGCTCTAATTAACTACGACTTACGCTTCTTTGGTTAATGAGCTGATAACTGCTTACTGAGAAACAATCACTTATCCGTTTGCTCTTCATTTGGAGTGATGTCTCTGATCGGCTTGTATCCTTGCACAAACATCTCAGCCCCGACCGAGTTGAGCATCATCTCAGGCACATTTTGTTCAATTCTCGCAGTCGCAGCTGTGATTGGAAATGTCCTTGTTCTTCTCGCCATCATTATCGACCCATATCGTCAATTGCGATCGCCATTTAATTTCCTCGTGGCCAATCTGGCGGCAGCGGATTTGATAGTCGGTTGTTTGGTACTGCCCATGTCAGTGGAATTCTACATTCGAGAGGCAATGAGCGAACGACTCGTACTTCTTCCCAGAGATGCCGCTAGACGAATCAGTTTTTTCATATCTTGCACAGCATCGCTTCTGAGTATCGCTGCGATCACGGTTGATAGATTTATTGCCATTTCATTCCCTATGAAATACAGATTGATGCTGAATTCTCGACGAACTGTTGTCACCTCGTGTGTCCTTTGGATTTTCTCAATTGGTTTCCCGTTCCTTTACTTCAAAGTTGGGTATCTGAAATATCATTTCGTTTTCGCTAATACAGCGGTTGTCGTCACATTTGCAGTGCTCTGTGTTACTTACGCAAAAGTCTTCCGAACTTTTAAACATAAGGTGAAACATTGGGATACAATTCACAATTGCCCTGGGCAGCACAAGATCAAAATGAGAACGCTGAAATGGGAGAAAAATGTTACCAAAACATTTCTGGTAATGTTATCGCTTTTCATTGCCTGTTTTCTTCCTGCACTTGTTCTTAACTATGTTATTAGCTTCTGCGGACACTGCAGTTGTGTTTTTATTCACTGGGCAAGAGATATTAATTACATTCTGATCATGGCAAATTCAAGCATGAACCCATTCGTTTTCGCGTGGAGACTGAAACCGTTCCGCAAAGCCTTCATTAAAATCCTGACTTGTAGAGCTTTGATGCGAAAAATGCGCTCTATGGGGGTATCAACATCGAGCGCTGGCCCCATGCCCTCTTCAAGAACCACCGAGGATGAAGCAGGCACCTTGTAATTTTTTTTTTTTTTTTAATTTTAATAAATTTTAACTCAGAATTGAAATCCTAAAGCGGAAGTAATGGTCAAGGAAGTTATTCTTCAATTTCAAGACAAGCAGAAATTAGCCTTAAGTCATAAGAAAACTGAATATTTTTAAACCTTTTATTCAAACATTCGGAGAATTTAGCCGAAAAGATTGATACATTTGCGAGCAATATAAGTTTTTTAGTGCCTATATCCTTTCCTGGCGCAAATTGTTCTATTTTTTCGTCCGTGTAATTAATAAAAACAAGATCTGCCTACAGGCAGATCGCGGGGGATACGAATGTTTATATTCTTCCCTGACAAATAGCAAATCTTTTGTTTCAGTTTGAGATCCAGCACTCACATTAGTAACAAAACTATCATTTAGCGATCTTGACCTGGTGTTTTTCACACCTGTTCTTTAAGCACTTTTTCTGCGGCAAAAAAAAACGGTTTGAGGAGCTTTTGATCATTGCAGTTTTGATTGTAACATCCGGCTTGTTTTTAGATGAACAAAAGTGCAATAAATTAACTATGAATTGAGACTTGTATCAAAATAATTTCTCTTTTGACCGATCCCCTTCATTGGTAAACAAGCCTTATTTGGGTGGCAGTTTCAATACAGGTTTTACGACTTTCACATTGTGTTAGCAGAGTCGGCTAGCCAGATTGTTCCTAGATATATCAAGGAAAGGTAGATAAAAATATCATCTTTTTAATTCTACATTCTGAGGCACACACGAATCAAAAGGCAGGGTGTACGACTTCTCAATCGCGAACGACTTTCAATGACCTCTCAACGGCGATATTTTGCGCGAAGCAAGATTTCCGGCAGCATTTTCAATCTCTTTGAGCGGGACAGGGTTCTTATTTTTCACTCTTCTGGCATTATTTGCCTGTTTTCTTACTGGTCCTAATAAACTAGAAACAGCCTGGTTTGTCGCCCAGATGAGCCGCGTGTCGTTTGTCATAACATTCAATATTTGAGGAGAAAGTGCGGCCTTTGTAATGACCTCTGGAAGTGTTCTGAATTTCCAGTCAAATAAACAGTTGGTCCCGTTCCACAAATAGGCC
>OX421446.1:53310979-53313479 GCA_949126865.1 Montipora capitata
GCATTAATTATACCTGTTGCGGATTTAAATCTCCATCATTGAGCATCTTCATCATCTTTCCCTGTGTTGTAATCCCCACAAACATCTTGGCTTCTTCCTTCATAATTCCATTATCCGTGAAATGTATCTCATACACTTTATTTGCAGCTGCAATGGCATCAATACGTATGAATTTGCCCACCAATTTCTTAAGGAATGACTCAAGTTGATCCAAAAGCAGATGAATAACTGGCTCTCCTCTTTGCAAGAATTCGTTTACAGTAGTAAACGTGGGGATAACAGCTTGAAAGAACATCAAGTAAATCTCAGTCATCGGTTATTCAAAATGCTTTCGAAGCCTAGCAAAACGTGGAATTTTAGAATCTTCATCATCTTCTGAAAGGAAATAGGACTTCAAACCTTCATAGCCACTTAAAATGCGGTTAACAGAAGTGTTCAAACTCAGCCAACGTGTGGTCACATGCTTAAGCATCTTGCGATATGCCAAGTCGCAAAATTGGGTGTAATCACTGAGAGCAGCCTTTCGCTTGGTTGACTTGTCAAAATAGTAAAAAATGTCCACTGCCAAGTCATCAACGTCAAACCCAGAAACTTCCTTTAGTTTTGCAGAGGCCTTGCCGGCAGTATTATGAAGAATGTGGCATGGACATCCAAGAAAATAACAGTTAGGATTACGTTCAAGTACCCGTGTCTTAATAGAGTTAAACTGTGCAAAGTTTGCACTGGTATTGTCAACAGAGAAGGCTATGCAGTTTTACCAAGGTATGCTGTTGTCACTCATAACTTCATCGATTGCTTCAAATATTGTAGAAGCCGCAGCAGCATCAACACCCTGAGTCACTCCCATATCCAGAAAACGGGTAACAGCTCTTGACGTGTTAATGTCAAAACGTTTTACCGTGATTGGGTTCATTTTGTCGAGGTCTTTGTCATTAGAACCATCTGTTGACATGCTAAAAACTCCAGATTTCAACTGTTCAACTAAAGACTGTTTTACGTGGGGGGCTATAGCTCCATTCAATATGCATGTTGTCTTCATTCGTGCGCTATGGTAGTTCTTAGCTATGTTGCTGTCAGGAAATATCTCTTTAAACATTGGACTAAGCTTATCAGCAAACGCCAGGGGAATATTATTTTCAACTGAGAGTGTAGCAACTTTAATTTCTGCAGTTGTGACCTAAAAATGGAATAGAAACGCGTTATTAATTATTTCACTAGAAGTAAAACAAATTCTTTAGGCAACCATACACTAATGTACACTGTTACTACAACATGCAGTATAATAATGCCTTACCTTATCTGTCAGCGGATCGGAGGCAGAAATAAACCCAAATGACCTTAATGGTGCTGCACTGGTTTTAGCTTGTACATTTTTTTCTGGTGCTTTTCACCTTGAATATGTCTTGTCACATCAGATTCCCCTTGATGAGCACAGCTGCAAACTTTGTCGCACATCGTACATCTGAACTCAGTGGGTGAACGAGGAACAGCAATAATAAACAGCCATTTTTTTGTCCAGGATGGCTGAAATTTTGATTTGAATCGCGCAGCACCGTCAAATTTACGCGAAGAAGCAGAAGAACTAGCTAAAGGACCATCAACTTTTGCTTTCGCCCGGAACTACTCGAAGTTTCGGCCATTGTTATCTAAATTTTCAACTTTTCTTTATTGTAGCTCAGTCACAACTAACTAGCATTTACAATTTCGGTTCTATATATACTATCGTCCTTACACGTGAATATTTTACGGTATTTTACAGGGACATAATGGGCACATTTATTCCGTTGGGAAACTACATGCATGACAGCGTGAGAAAGTGGTGTCTATGCGTGTGGGCGTGAGAAATATATCAAATGCGTGTGTCTCACGCAAAATGCGTGCGAGTTGGAAAGTCTGCTGAGTGGGAGGGCCGGACGAGAAAATATTTGGCCCGAGGTCATCATGGTGTACGGACCGAGCGCAGTGAGGTCCGTGCTCCATGACCGAGGGCCAAATATTTCCCTGTCTGGCCCGACCTAAACTCAGTCAATAAGCATTTTATCACATGGGCTTCTTACACTATTCATGAGCACTCAGAAAATGAAGTTGGAGAAAACAAGTCACAAAAATTTGCACAGAAAATTTATCTAATATGTTGTTTGCATTTACTTTTCCGGCTGTAAAGCACTTGGATGTTAAAAAGCGACGAGATCTTCTAAAATCGCATCGCGCTGAGCAGTATGTGTTCCTATAAACAGGGCCGTACGGGCTTTTTCCGGTCCCCATACGACCCTCAAAGGGGCATTTTCCTAATAGTTTACAATGAAAGCGCACGCGGGGCCGTATGGGACATATGATAAGTTTAATTAGTATCACCCAACTAGTGGACTAATATAATGGAAATTAATAGTCCTCGAGTAGCGAAAAGCGTGACGCTTTCTTTCGTTTTATTCCCAAATAAATATTTCTTTAACTTGCATTTGCTAACTTTATTGTTGCCTTTTCTGTCGGACTAGTTGGG
>OX421446.1:53315979-53323479 GCA_949126865.1 Montipora capitata
CTACATCGCTCAATATGTATATGAAAAGAAACAAAACAAGCATATGAACACACGTACAAACACAGGCACAACACACAGATATACTGAGAAAGAAGAAAAACAATCAATAAACACACGTACAAACACACAGGATACACCACAACTGCAAACATGGGAATTAATATTGAGCAAAGTAAGTCTTGAAAATTGCTTTTTTGAAAAGGGTTTTAGTTGACAATGTACGAATAGTCTATAAAAAGAGAAATTCCAGTAATATTTACCAATAACAGTTGGATAGCTGTTTCATCATGCTCTTTCCATTTCTGGCATCTATTTCGCAGCGCGACCATTTTTTATGATTGACAAGGACACGTGACACGGTCATGCCAAGGGCCTATTTGTGGAACGGGACCAACTGTTTATTTGACTGGAAATTCAGAACACTTCCAGAGGTCATTACAAAGGCCGCACTTTCTCCTCAAATATTGAATGTTATGACAAATGACACGCGGCTCATCTGGGCGACAAACCAGGCTGTTTCTAGTTTATTACAACCAGTAAGAAAACAGGCAAATAATGCCGGAAGAGTGAAAAATAAGAACCCTGTCCCGCTCAAAGAGATTGAAAATGCTGCCGCAAATCTTGCTTCGCGCAAAATATCGCCGTTGAGAGGTCATTGAAAGTCGTTCGCGATTGAGAAGTCGTACACCCTGCCTTTTGAATCGTGTGTGCCTCAGAATGTAGAATTAAAAAGATGATATTTTTATCTACCTTTCCTTGATATATCTAGGAACAATCTGGCTAGCCGACTCTGCTAACACAATGTGAAAGTCGTAAAACCTGTATTGAAACTGCCACCCAAATAAGGCTTGTTTACCAATGAAGGGGATCGGTCAAAAGATAAATTATTTTGATACAAGTCTCAATTCATAATTAATTTATTGCACTTTTGTTCATCTAAAAACAATCCGGATGTTACAATCAAAACTGCAATGATCAAAAGCTCCTCAAACCGTTGTTTTTGCCGCAGAAAAAGTGCTTCAAGAACAGGTGTAAAAAACACCGGGTCAAGATCGCTAAATGATAGTTTTGTTACTAATGTGAGTGCTGGATCTCAAACTGAAACAAAAGATTTGCTATTTGTCAGGGAAGAATATAAACATTCGTATCCCCCGCGATCTGCCTGTAGGCAGATCTTGTTTTTATTTACACGGACGAAAAAATAGAACAATTTGCGCCAGGAAAGGATATAGGCACTAAAAAACTTATATTGCTCGCAAATATATAAATCTTTTCGGCTAAATTCTTCGAATGTTTGAATAAAAGGTTTAAAAATATTCAGTTTTCTTATGACTTAAGGCTAATTTCTGCTTGTCTTGAAATTGAAGAATAACTTCCTTGACCATTACTTCCGCTTTAGGATTTCAATTCTGAGTTAAAATTTATTAAAATAAAATAAAAAAAATTACAAGGTGCCTGCTTCATCCTCGGTGGTTCTTGAAGAGGTCGTGGGGCCAGCGCTCGATGTTGATACCCCCATAGAGCGCATTTTTCGCATCAAAGCTCTACAAGTCAGGATTTTAATGAAGGCTTTGCGGAACGGTTTCAGTCTCCACGCGAAAACGAATGGGTTCATACTTGAATTTGCCATGATCAGAATGTAATTAATATCTCTTGCCCAGTGAATAAAAACACAACTGCAGTATGCGCAGAAGCTAATAACATAGTTAAGAACAAGTGCAGGAAGAAAACAGGCAATGAAAAGCGATAACATTACCAGAAATGTTTTGGTAACATTTTTCTCCCATTTCAGCGTTCTCATTTTGATCTTGTGCTGCCCAGGGCAATTGTGAATTGTATCCCAATGTTTCACCTTATGTTGAAAAGTTCGGAAGACTTTTGCGTAAGTAACACAGAGCACTGCAAATGTGACCACAACCGCTGTATTGGCGAAAACGAAATGATATTTCAGATACCCAACTTTGAAGTAAAGGAACGGGAAACCAATTGAGAAAATCCAAAGGACACACGAGGTGACAACAGTTCGTCGAGAATCCAGCATCAATCTGTATTTCATAGGGAATGAAATGGCAATAAATCTATCAACCGTGATCGCAGCGATACTCAGAAGCGATGCTGTGCAAGATATGAAAAAACTGATTCGTCTAGCGGCATCTCTGGGAAGAAGTACGAGTCGTTCGCTCATTGCCTCTCGAATGTAGAATTCCACTGACATGGGCAGTACCAAACAACCGACTATCAAATCCGCTGCCGCCAGATTGGCCACGAGGAAATTAAATGGCGATCGCAATTGACGATATGGGTCGATAATGATGGCGAGAAGAACAAGGACATTTCCAATCACAGCTGCGACTGCGAGAATTGAACAAAATGTGCCTGAGATGATGCTCAACTCGGTCGGGGCTGAGATGTTTGTGCAAGGATACAAGCCGATCAGAGACATCACTCCAAATGAAGAGCAAACGGATAAGTGATTGTTTCTCAGTAAGCAGTTATCAGCTCATTAACCAAAGAAGCGAAAGTCGTAGTTAATTAGAGCAACCAGTGACCATAAGTTCCGGGTAGAATCAAATTAATTTCCGCATAGCAGGAGACTTAATTGAGGGACTTCAGGACATGTCATTGGTTATAAATAGCGAAATTTGGAAAGTTTCCAAAACACGCGCTGTCTGAAAGGGATGATGTAGCAGCTCTCGTAACGTATGATGTGATTGGCTGGCTACCTTAGCCAAAGCCAAAAGACTAAACAATAACTGAAACAATGACTTAGACTTAAAAACAATAGAAGCTGCTTACAATACCAAACGATAGCAGGTTTCGAGAGCTGCTACACTACTGTGTGAAAGAATAGCATGACTCCAGATGGGACTATTGAATACTGAGAAGGAGAAATGTAAAGCGCGAGCATTGCTAGCGTAAATAGTCGCTATAAATGTTAGGTGTGTATAGGGATCTTTTGATACGAAAGCCAGCCAGAGAAACAAACTTGCGAGTTCTGAAATATACCCTACTCTCGAAGTTTGCAATTAACATATCAAAAAGTTTCGTACGACCGACATCAAAACAAGGACGATTGCTCAAACTGATTAGAACAGTTAACCACTCCAAAGAATTTGTAAACGAAAATGGTGACAACACGAGCAAAATCGAAGGTCACTGGAGACAAGCGAAATGCAAACTCCCTAAATTTGGAGTTAGAAAACATCTTTTTTCTACATATTTGGCAGAATTTTTGTGGCAATATATGTATAGAAACGAGGATTTGTTTGCTGTATTTGTGAATGATGTGAAAAAAGTTCATGTAAGCAATTAGGGACCGAAAACAAATGCACAAGCAGATGAACACATTAGGGCGAAAAATGAATGGTAATATTTGTGAACTGTATTTTAAGTTTTATGCCATGACTGATAATGATGCACGTGCATGTTGTACTGTGGACGGCTTTCTTTGAGCGATAATTCACGCTACTAAGATGTGTTAAATAAATGCACCCATCTTTAAAGTCATGTGTTCTGTTCTTTTGTTGTCTTTTCTGACTATTCATTACTAACAATAACCAATACCGAACTGGATTGCGAGTACAAGTTTTCGTAATTCTAAGCACATGTATATTTTTTAAGTGCTCGAGCTCAGAATGAGAAACTCACGCTCATACTCCAATCTTTAAGGTCGCCAATGGCAGAACAATGCCTTTGAAGGTGTGCTGTGGGTATCAATGTCACTTTCCAAAACCACACATTCTTGGCACACCATGACACAAATGTCACTGGGTGTGGTCCACAAATAAGAAGGGCGGCCCAGGCTCTTGACACCCTCTCTTTGATATCTACAACTAATTGCAAGTATTCTCAAAGCCTCTGTTGCTTGTAACAGTTGCTGACTGAAGATCTTAGCGATGCAAAACACACCTTTGCCCCTATAACATAAAGGTATTTGTCAAGACAAAGTATTCCTTGCCAATAACTTTGATAAAAGTGGCAGGCAACGGAAGCCTCGATGAAGCTTAAATGAAGCGTAGTATCTGGAATGATTTTTCAACTGTTTTTGTTGGCTTATAACGCAGGAAATCTATATCTGCACCTTCTTCAAATATGCATTGTGTCAACATCGGCTTTTTTTTTTTGGACACATTTGGCATTGATAATAAAAATACTGTCAGCAGAACTGTTCACTGCTGCGTAATTTAATTATCATCTGAATAGCTTCTTGTACCTGAGGATCCAATTCTTGTTGATGTGCATTAAAGAGATGAAGTCTGTACACATTCAGGGTTCTTTGGTGCTCAGTCTGTGCCACCTCAAATTCATGTCTGAGTTGTTTTAATTCTGAAAACAAACGAACTTCCTGTTGCTTGTTGTTTTGTGAATTTGACAGACTGTTCTTACCGAGGGGGACATTGGGGTGTATTAGAAACCGCAAAACCGAAGAAAAAATCATCCAAAACCGCAAAAAAATTCGGCCAAAACCGAAAACCGCATACAAAACCGTCAGAAAACCGATACAATGGTGACTAATGGGGCATACAGAGCAAACTACACTAACACTTTATTTCATCAAAGTATTTATGAATGTCATGGACTTTATTTCTGCCGCTTTCTCGAGCCCGGACTTTATGGGCTCATTTTCCGTAAAGCGTTTCGCGGCTATAGAGCGTTTTTATGTGACCTCTCCGGGAATTCAGCTCTATTATCACTCAAACGTTTTCTTTTGTTTCGGAGGAAAAACAAGGTTATTGATCACGTGAGTGAAAACAGGCATCTTGTCCCCTATGGGACCTTACATTCTATTTATCAGGCCCTAGTACAACCTCATTTCAACTACTGCAATATTGTTTGAGGAAACTGTGGAGTAAATTTGCAGGAAAAACTGCAAAAACTACAAAACAGAGCAGCCCGTGTCTTGACCTATACTCTAACTATGGCACTGATGTCAACAATTTATTTGAACTCTTAAGATGGAAATCCCTAGTCTCTCAAAGGCAAATTGAAAGAGCAACAATGGTATTTAAGTCCCTACAGGGACTAGCACAGTATCTCTGCTCGAAATGGCCGTCGCGATCCAGGTTTTTGTTTGAGAGACCCTGTGATATTGAGTAAGATAGTTAATGTAGTTTACATAGTTTTATCTATACTTGGTCTTAAATTTTTCATTGTACATATGGTTTTCATATTGCTGATGAATTGCATATAAATAAATAAATAAATAAATAAATAAATAAATAAATAAATAAATAAATAAATAAATAACACTCTATTCGAGATCAATTGCCGCTCAAATCTAAGAGAAACCGGAACCCAAATAGGATAAAATAGGAAAACCCAAAAAGCACATTGGATAACAAAACCGAAAAACCGCTCGTATTTTCTACAAAAACCGAAAACCAGATGCTAAAAACGAAAACTCCGCAAACCGCAATGAACACCAAAACCGAAAAACCGAAGTCTTTCAGCACAAAAACCGAAAAACCGATCTAAAAAATAGCCAAAACCGCAAAACCGAAAATCCCAATGTCCCCCTCCTACAAGAACAGTTCATAGACTATCAGCTTCTGTCGGATGATGACATCCCTCTACATGTCTGGAATGGTGCAACTGTGAAAACGGATGAGGATGGAACGCCATGCCTATTTCGAATGGATGTGATTTGGGGGCATTTGAACACAACCAAATCTGCTGGTGCACCTCGATTTTATTTGCTAGCACGAGTTGCTTTAACTGTACTGTGCTTTCCTCACTCAAATGCAGAAGAAGAGCGAGTTTTTAGTATGATTGGAAAGAACAAACGGGCAGAGCGTTCAAGCCTTCAGGTTATAGGAACACTTTCATCAATAATGACAGTGAAGCTTGCAGATCTGAACGCTAATACTTTTACGCCTCCAGCGTCCGTCCTAAAAGCAGTTAAATCTGCTACTTATGAATACAACAAAGCACATAAGCGTAAGCTATAATGGTTAGCATTGAAGTATAGGTTAATGCTGATAGCTAGTTGCGAGCTAGTCAGTGTTGTTGTTTTGTAAATACGAAAACCCAGAACTTTTACTTCTTAAACGGCAATATTAATCAAAGAAGTTACATAAATCATTGAATGCAGATGTCAAAAAAAGTGTTACTTTTGAGATTTTATGGGACATTTTTGTACCTTTAGAATTTTGCAAATCTTTTCTGAAAATGCAAAAAATCGCATTTCAGGGACTCAGATTTTCAAAATTTTTCCGGGGGGCATGCCCCCAGACCCCCCTAGGTGACTGCCTGCTATCGGCAGGCAGTAGCCCGCCTTCGGCGGGCTATTGTGCCCAATCTCACTCATTTTCAAAACAGAAAGTTGGAAGGTCTGACTCAGTCAATAAGTGCACAAGCTTTCACGGTTTAACGGTTATTTTATTATATTATTATTATATATATATATATATTTTTGTCGTTTCGGTTCACTTACACGAAAAACACAGACATGTCGCTCGTCGAAAATGAAACATATATTGTTTGGCTTTTTGCTTTTTGGGGTTCTCCGTATCAGTAAGGCCTTACTACACATATTGAATAGAATAAGTGTGACTTACATTTTTGTCGAGACCTCCAACTGGGCGGCTATTTGGGACTTGTTTTGTCTTGTCAGACAAGCCTAGTGGAACGAAATATCAGAGAATATAGTGCAATGGTCTTGAGTGCTCTGAAGTATCGGCTAATTATTTCGAAATACTCCCTACTACACTTTTCAGAATTAAAGTTTTAAAATCACGTTAACTGCTTTTAAATGGAACTGGGGTATCCCGGTAGGTGGGGTCAAAAAATAGCTCGTGTTTACATGCACTCTTACCACCCCGGGGTCCTGGGTGACTTTTCTCGAGGCTATTGCGTGGTCGCTAAGTACGTAAACAGGCAAAACGGCAGGTGGAGGGCGCATTTTGGCGGTTTATGCTGGCGTTGCATCTTTTGTTCAGTTAAAGAAACCAAGACACCTTATCACGTGAGTAAACAGGCTCTATTCGAGAATTGTCCTTCCAACAGCCGCTTTGTACTTGTGAAAGTCCTAATTATTCCTTACCGGATGTTCTCTTTAATTTTCCTTGTGCTTCTGATGGCATCTGAGGCTCGCAGGAAGCAACTGTCGAAATAAATGAAGGTGAACAATGCGTGAGTCTTTCAGAGTTACAAAAAAACATGGTCAAATTAAATCCAACATGGTCGAATTGCCGTAAGGTCACATATACCTTCTCTTCGATGAGAAGCGACAGAAGAAGATGGGAAGCCTTCACTTGTAAATAGGAGGTGAGTTTGTTCCTTGGCAGAAACATCTGTAAAAGTCAAATACAACAAACCATACATTACTTTACAGTAAGTTGGAATTCGCATAAATGATAAACGGCATACACAATACGAGCTTATTTGAAGCTTAATCTCATTATTTCTGGCTCAACAACTCTTACCAGCAGCGAGCCATTTGATTGACCCTTTTGGGAATTCTTCTAGCTAGACAGCAGGCACCTAAACTATCTACTGTTC
>OX421446.1:53328479-53348479 GCA_949126865.1 Montipora capitata
CACGTCCTGCACGCAACTTCAATCACTACAAGTGCCAAGCTACTCGGGGTCATAATTAATAACAGTTTAACATGGAACTATCAGGTTGAGGAGTTAGTTAAGAAAGCTCGGAGGAAGCTATATTTCCTAGTTCAGTTAATTAAAGCGTGCGGGCATACCCGCTAGAGATCTATAGCTAGTAGCACTCACTCTACAGTTAATTAACTCTTCAGTTAATTGAAGCGTGGGGGCATACCCTCTAGAGATCTATAGCCAGTAGCACTCTACTACTGCACATGGATACAGGCATGCTGGACTACTCATGTCATGCGTTTTATTATTCTCTGTCAAAGTATTTACAAGCAGACGCAGAAAGGGTCCAGAAACGAGCTCTATGTTACATATTTCCTGGTAAATCTTGTGCCGAGGCACTTGGTAGTACAGGAATAACGGTTTTTCGTTCTTGATCACCAGGATGCAATCACGAAACAGCGTTTTGAGTCTATACTTAGAAATTTTTCAGAATTAATTTAATTTTAAATTTGACGGAATTATGGTTATTATTGTTGTGTAAGAGTTACGCAATTCAGCAATTTATAACTGTGATGTAACTTTATAAACCAGTCTTTTGTTTGTTTATTTATTTTCCCTTGCTTCAATAGAGAGTTACGGTGAACCACGTGACCATGATTTTCCCGGCATTTTTCGCATTCATCGAAACCCATAAAATTTGACAGGAAAGGATTTTCATCTTTTTCTACAAACGAAGTTTCAATAGGTTTTGTTTTTGTTTTTTTGCTAACAAAATACACAAGATTTACAGACTCCAATACCAAATTGCCCTTGGGTCACTTGAAGCTTAAATCTCAAGCTTCACTCCATTTTACGTGAAACTTGAAACGGCACCGAAGCCGACGTTTGCCGTTTCACCTAAACGTGATGCTAAATCTCTCTAATGTCGGTCATTTTACGTCGTCGCGAGGACGACCAAGAACGCCAAAAAACACAAACAAACAAACAAACAAAGAAAATTCCAAACGCATAACACGTTCCAAACTAAAATGGTTTTTTCCAAAACCAATATGTTCCGTTGAGAAAGTGAATATTCCTCGGAGCCTATACGCTATTCATTGAAAATCTTATCATTCCTAACAACAACGAAACCGGTTCAGTAAAGAAAGCCTTTATTTGACCGTCACAATTTGGCAGTCAGTTAAACATGCCAGTAAAACTTCTGAATATGCTTACCCTATGAAAAATTGATCTCACCGCATGCAGAATGAAAATCTGCTAAAACTGAATTACATCGGCAGCGACTATTTTCCCCCGATGCAGAAATTCTGCATCATGTGCAGTCGTTAAAATAGGCTTAAAATTTACTGAATTCAGCTACCATGCAGAAATTCTGCACGCAGTAAAATCCGTGAAAATCTACAGAAACTGGACTACATCAGAAGTGACTATTTTCCCCCGATGCAGAAATTCTGCATCATGTGGAGTGGTTAAAATAGGCCTAAAATTTACTGAATTCATCTACGATGCAGAAATTCTGCTCGCGGTAAAGTCCGTGAAAGTCTATAGAAACTGAACTATATCGGCAGCGGCTATTTTCCCCCGATGCAGAAATTCTGCACGCGGTAATATCCGTTAAAATTACTTAATTTAGCTACGGATGCAGAAATTCTGCACGCGGTAAGATCCGTGAAAATCTACAGAAACTAAACTACATCAGCAGCGACTATTTTCGCCCGATGCAGAAATTCTGCATCATGAGCAGTGGTTAAAATAGGCCTAAAATTTACTGAATTCAGTTACGATGCAGAAATTCTGCACGGGGTAAAGTCCGTGAAAATCTATAGAAACTGAACTATATCGGCAGCGACTATTTTCCCCCGATGCAGAAATTCTGCACGCGGTAAAATCCGTGAAAATTACTTAATTCAGCTACGGATGCAGAAATTCTGCACGCGGTAAAATCCGTGAAAATCTACAGAAACTGGACTACATCAGCAGCGACTATTTTCGCCCGATGCAGAAATTCTGCATCATGTGCAGTGGTTAAAATAGGCCTAAAATTTACTGAATTCAGCTACGATGCAGAAATTCTGCGTAAAATCTGTGAAAATCTACAGAAACTGAACTACATCAGCAGCGACTATTTTCCCCCGATGCAAAAATTCTGCACGCGGTAAAATCCGTGAAAATCTACAGAAACTGGACTACATCAGCAGCGACTATTTTCCTCCGATGCAGAAACCATGTTCAGTGGCTAAAACAGGCCTAAAAATGACTGAATTCAGCTGTAGAGATCGCCAGAAACTAGACTAAATAAGCAGTATTCGTAAAAGACATTGCCCAATAGTTCAAATAGACTTCAGTTTACTGAAAATGGTGATGCGATTTTTTTTCTAAATGGTTGCGTCGAAAGCGCATGGTGAAAATCATGGGTACCCACCCTCGGCTACAGCTGAAAATAACTAAAAACGATCGTTCAAAATTCAATGAATTGATTCACTGGCATCAAAATCACGCGGGGTTTGTCAGTAACTAGTGCAGCGGCGACAATTCTCGAAAACATTGCATCATAACCGTAGCTGCGGCTAAATATTGAATACTCCATAAAATTAATCTATTAATCTATAGGAAAAACGTGGAACCGCTATTGCACCATGCATACAGTTGTTAGTTGAAACCAGAAAACCTTCAAAGATGTATGGTTGAAGTGAAAAAGATAAGCAAACGTAATACTTAACAACCAGATAGTTAGGTATTTTCAAAGCGCAATGCTGTTTCAGAATACAGCCAGGTGTTATCAACACAGAATTGGATGAATGTCCCATGATAAGATCATTCAAAAAAATCTTCTTATTTCTTTGTAACTTTTCAGTCTCGAAGAAAATACTTGGTCTAACCATTCAGATAAAGCCTCTTCAGTAGAACTTTCACATGGTGCTTTTTAGTTTTTAGTATTTCACAAAAAAATGAATTGGATTTTTTCTCCTATATTTACATGGGCACTGGGAGTGAAGGTTTTAACAGTGTGCATCCTGGTGATTATGAATTATTTGTACTATTCCTCACTGAGGAATACTTTTCCATTAAGTGCCTTCTTGTAGTCACCTGCAGCTTCTTTGCTTCAGTAAGTTCAAAGGAGTGGAGAATAATACACTCCTTTGGAAAAACTTCTGTCCAAGGTTCCCTTGTTCTTGGAAGGCTTAAAGGTGACCACTTCCCTCTGTATATGCCTTTCCAGTAATGGATTTTGAAATGATCCTCACCGATCTCTTTTAAAACACCAATCACTGGCTCCTCTTCACAGCGTGATAAGAAAACTGCTGCAGATGTTTTAATTTGAAGCCCTTCGTAGAAAGAGTCAACACGTTCAACAGGATTTTCTCTGTTGCTGGGGGCAACATACCTTCCAGTGTAAAGCTGAAAAAGAATACAGTTTAATCAGAAAAGGTTAATTGAAGTTACCATGTACGTTCAGAGAAAAAAAAAATCGATTTTCGTTTTTTAAGTTGGAAATAAACTTTCCAGTAAGATCTTTCAAAAGAGTGAATATTTGCCGAGAAATTGGGATGTAAGCGATTTTCACCGGAAGTTAAACTCCACTTTGATTGACAGCATAATGTAATCATGCGGTCACGATGGTTCACCGGTACTGGTGTTTCCGCCGCTCTTTCTGCTGATGATTTAGCCCACCTTTGTCGCTTCGGCTTGGGCCCAACAGCTTTGCTTGATGAGGTCTTTCCTCGTTTAGTTTTTTCCATGATGATTACATATACAAAATGCAATATCGACGGAAAATAAACACCGCAAATATCCAACGAAATGGCGAAGGAATTGATTACTCTGTAACGCGATTACGTGCAAAATTGCGAGAAAATCATCACAGCAGGTAACCGGAAGAAAAAGTGCCTTGCGAAACAATTGGCTAATTTTCCGTAAAGGCGTTAGGGGGCGGTACTTGTTTGTGTAGGGATAATTGTTTTTGAGCGCTCTTTTCTCGAACGTTAATTTTCGCTTCAAGGAGACAATTTCAAGAGTTACAGCTCAACAACGATTTGGCCGATTTCTGTTAAATTTGGCGTTCCAGTCCGCGGGTTGCCTGAACTAAATAGGGCTAGATTGCAAAATACCCCGTACTCCAAATGCCTTAAAAAACTGCCACCGCAGTCCCGCAGTCGTGAAGTGAAGTGAAGTGAAGTGAAATTATTAGTCTCTTCCCTTGGGGCTTTTCAAGACTAATTTATTGCTGCATGTTACGCAGTTTACAATTAATTTAGAAGGCGAAAGATGCCCCTCGTTCTTTAATAGAGGTGTATTACATGTTGAGTGTCCTTAACTGAACCACAAAATGAAAGCTAAAATTTTACGAGAATGCTTAGGCCTAATCACTGAAGCGAGCGCTTAGGCTTAATCAGTAAATGAGTGCTTTCTTCTTCACACGAACTCGTGGAAAGTGTCCTTAACTGAACCACAAAATGAAAGCTAAAATTTTACGACACAGTGGCATGGGACAGAAAATGATACATATAAACAACTCTGTTCCTCAACCGGGTATTCTGCAATCAATGCTAAGCTTTCATTTTGCTGTTCGGTTAACTACAGTTTTCACTGATGAGATCGGGTGAAGAAGAAAGCACTCGACTGTTTACTGATTAAGCCTAAACGCTCGTTTCAGTGATTAGGCCTAAGTATTCTCGTAAAATTTAAGCTTTCATTTCGCGGCTCGGTTAACTACACTTTTCGCAAGATCGTGTGAAGAAGACAGCACTCATTTACTGATTAAGTCTAAGCGCTCGCTCCAATGATTAGGCCTAAGCATTCTCGTAAAATTTTAGGTTTCATTTCGCGGTTCGGTTAACTACACTTTTCATGAGATCGTCTGAAGATGAAAGCACTCGTCTACTCATTAACCGCTCGCTTCAGTGATTAGGCCTAAGCACTCCTAAAATTTTAGCTTTCACTTTGCCGTTCGGTCTCATTAAGCCTAAGAGCTCGCTTCAGTGATATATAATTTAGGCCTAAGCATTCACGTAAAATTTTAGCTTTCATTTTGTGGTTCAGTTAAAGACATTTAGGTGTCATTCACCTCGTTCTTTAATCCACAAATGCTAAAAACGCCACTTAAAAACTGGCCGTTATTTTCAATTATTATTTAACTACTACGTGACTTCGGACCCCGGTCACAACCATTTTATTCTTCGGAGTTATCAAATATTCAGTCATCGACCACGGGACCGCGGACCGCGGTGGCAGTTCATTTTAACGTTTGCTCTTTAACAGTTTTCATTCATCGACTACGGGACTGCGGACCGCGGTGGCAGTTAGAACACTTTAGAACACTTTATTTATAGGGTGCATAATTACAGTAGAAAAACTGTATTCTCCCTTATGGCCCTGTTAAACTAAATACCAATAACTAAAATACTAAATTAATAAATTACTCAAATACTATAATAACCAATACGGAAATACTATGATACTCAAATACAGTTCATTTTAATGCTTCCCCTTTAACACTTTTCATTCATCGACTACGGGACTGCGGACCGCGGTGGCAGCTTTTAAATTTTTAAATAGGGCGTTTGCTGGGCCGGGTATTCTGCAATCGCTCCATAAATAGTAAGCTCATCTGCGGGCATTAACGGTTGGGGAATATCTTGAGTGTTGTCCTCGTCTCCGAGCGAACGGTGTCTACATGCTGTAGTGGCGTTTTGCAATTACGCTTACCATTTGATACACTCACCGTTGTTATTTATTCCAGCCGCAGCGCAATGGTCTCCACTTCGATGCCTCTTGATAGGGGTACTTTGAAAGATAGTATCTCCTATACGTTCACATAAAGCTTCAAGAAATTCTTTTTCCTCACTTATCCGTTTGTCGCCCATAATCACGGTTAATGGCTAAAATGTGCCTTGCACGTATTCCGCATGTTATCTGTCACTGAAAGTGATGGTCTGCAGTAAATCAAAGTTGTCGATTATTTGCGTATACCTCGTGCATGGGAACGGTTCGATTAAACACTAACGTAAAATGACGTGTCTCAATATCATTGGACTATTTCCACGAAACTCTCAACGTTCTTTGTCTCTCCTTATCCCTGTGATTGGTTAAATTCTATTACCCTCAAACATTTTCCAGATCTACGGGCTAGAATATTTTGACACATTAATTCGTTACCGGTTGTTACGACTTGCCGCACATCCGAAAAAGCTTCTTTTTAAACTTTTCCTGCCTTTACTCGCAAAATGGACCTCTGGACGATCCAATTAGCAAAACCCGGGGACAAGCCAAAAGTGTTTCGCGATGGTTCGCCCCTAAAAAAGAGTGATGGACAGCGTTATGGTGCAGTGGCAAACGTGTCATCCTCTGTCCAAGCAGGGAGTAATAAGCTCTTCTTCAAGGTGAGACTTTAAGATTTATCTTTTCCGCTTACAATAATCCCTACTCTAGTTCGATTAATTTTACATGACTATTGTCTTGGGTTTCCAGAAATTGTTGGCTGGAAATTGTTTCCAAGTTTGAGTTCCAAATACCACCACAATCTATTCATTTCCGTTAGCAATGACAGAAAAGTCTCGGTTTAAGATCATCCGGCTATTGTTAACACGTGTCCCAGGAAGCTAGCTTTTGAAGAACGAGGCATACAACAATGGAGATTGTTGTTATCCAGTGGTATGTAACTGAAGTAGCCGGGTATTCGGAAATTCTAGCCTATCGACAAAGATTTGTTTAAGTTACGTTTAACTGTCTTTGAAAGTCATTCACTAGAAAACTTAACAAAACGTGTTGCATTTGTTTTACCTGGTGCGATGTTCATTCAGGTTGAGATGTTGGTCAAATTTTCTATGCTTTGTTTCTAAACAGCATACTCTGTGAGGTATACCTCGTCACACATAGATTCCTTTTAGAGAACTCAGCAAAATAAATCCTTATTGATTTTGGATATCAATATTTTGAACATTTGAAAATTGTGTCTTTAGAGGTATGCGAATTTATGAGTTCGAGCTACTATATGTGTCGCGTGGCATTTGTGCAACGCACTGAAATACGAACTATCCATTTACGCAAGTTAATATATTTCATAAAAAAATCTTTGACTTGGGCCATTCAAGTTTCAATAAGAATAAAACGCAAACAGCGGTTACAAACATTTGCTTGAACTGCATAACTTTTATAAACTTAACGTTTCGTATGTTATTACATGCATCATCAGAAGTGATTATTATTCAGTTACAGATAAATTTAAATTAAAAAAATGCAGCTGTAAGGACTGGGACTAACGAAATTGATTTTTCCCATAAAAAGATAAACTAGCTCCTTCCTTCAGGTCAAAAGTAGTGTACAGAGCAAACTGCTGGGATTGCAATGATTTCTATACAGGGAAAACGATACGCAGATTACGTGACAGAAAAACAGAACATTTTAAATGATTTGACTAAAAAATTTCACGAATCTGCAATTGCTGATCATGCTTTCTCAACCAACTACAGAATTAAGTGGGATCATCTTGAAATATTAGCAACTGATCGATCAGACAAGCATTGTAAAATTAAAGAGTCTCTGTTTATCCGTGATCTAAAGCCAGCCTTCAATGAAAACGTTGGCAGTGAGAAACATTATCTATATTATTAGCATATTTCTTGTCGTTTTATGTCAACCAATTTCGAATTTAAATTTACCTGTAACTGAATAATAATCACTTCTGATGATGCATGTTGTAACATACGAAACGTTCAAGTTTCAACATTCAACTTTCAATATTCAAGTTTCAACATTCAACATTGAACTTCACGGATGAATGGTTGACCTTTTGAAACGAATCCGTTTAGAGCGTTGGGCGCAAGGAGTCACGCAAGCGAGACGGTAATGAATAGCTAGGAACAGCCAAAAATGGCGGCTGGCGGATATTTTCATGCTTATCATATAGTTTAGGAGACAATCGCAAGGCTTGAAAACCTACGTGAACCATTTGAAATTGATGGATTATTCATGAGATTGGATTATCTCAATCGCTTTCTTGTAAACGTTGATAATGACAGTAATTCACAAACAGATGGAATTATCAAGATGTAGCTTTTAGCTTTTTGTGTGATTTGTGGAGTTCTTCATGAAAGGGCCTTCACTTACTTGAAGTTCTGGATCTGCCAGTGTAAGGTGTCCCTAGAGCTGCAGTCTGCATGCTCTATTGTAGTCCAGATAATTATGTTTTGATATAGACTGTAATACTTGACCTACCATGCCACATTTTGTAGATTTTTGGAGGGATTATTCATTTCTAGTCGGTGTCAAAAATGTATAAATTGACATCACTCTCACATCTCATTTTGTTAGTTACTGTTTTAAAATTATATGTAAATTAATTGTTGTGATGTGCATCTCTTTTACACCCCTCATGCTTTTCTCTTACAGGGAATGCTGTTACTGCCGCTCTGATGTGTGGAAGGAAGGCTATATTGACAGGCACATCATGTGACAAGCGTGTTATCTGCCAAAAACTAAGTACCAGTACTCAGCTCACAACTACTGAGATGGATTAAGCCCTGGTTGTTTACAGATTTAAAGTGCATTGTAAACTATTGTAAACTATTGAAAATATCCCATGACTAAGGCTTAACGACTGGTAAGAAACAGATCTTACAAATTCATTTTAAACATTTTTAACTCATTCCAAGTGGATTTTTCAGGCCAGTGTTGGGGTCAATACCGAGAATCTGGAGCTTACATCATTTGTGATTGGCTAATGGGATGTGTTGGTTAAAATTTTCAACCAAGAGAAGGCATTTCTAATGATGTGTCCAAGTTAGCTATCTTGCTATTCCTCTTGGACGCCTTTAAGTGACTTTTGGAAAATGTGCTTAACCTTTTATTCAAAGAGTTAATTACGGAGGCAGAAAATGTTGTACCTTTTGAGTCATTACATGAAATCCTATGTTCTTACCATTCGAATGAAACCACTGCAGCAGTACAAAATGAAAATTTGGATTTTTCCAAACGTTTACATAGTGACCATTGTTGTAGTGAAACGTAAAGAATCACAAAAATAAATCATTTTAAGACCAGCCCTTAATCTACTTGAGTACCATATGGTTTAAGAGGGCTTTATTGATCATTTTGTTTAGTACAGTTGAAAATTCAGCTGTTGCAAACTAAATTTTAAGTTTGGTAGATGATGTTGTTAGTAATAAACTTCCAAATTTTAGAATTGACTTTGATTAGCACACCATGAGTATTAGTTCTTTTGCTATAAACCTAATTATACAATGCCAATGTGTAATCTGCACTCCGGCACTGCAACAAGTTAGCCAGAAACTGAAATGACTATAATTCACTTTTTTAATCCAATCTTGTTTCAAAGTGGCCAAAACCTGTGTAGTGAATTGAATAGTGAATTACATTTTCATTGTACAGAGGTTTTGCATCTGTTGTTTTGAAGTTGTTTCTACACCCTTCATTTTGCTGTACGTAAATAAGTCAATTAAGTGGAGAATAAGATTTACAGAAAGTCTGCATCTTTTGAAGCCACTAGGCTGAGATAATTTTTGCATCACACAGTTGTAGAAAAATAAGGTTTGCAGAAATTCTGCGTCACACAACTGTTGTAGAAAAAGTATCGAGTCTAGCGGAAAATACAAATTCGCAGAATTTCTGCATACAACGTTTTCAAGCCACTAAGCTGAGATGCAGAATTTCTGTATCACAAAGTTGTAGAAAATGTAAAATTTAGCAGAAAATAAGATTTGCAGAATTTCTGTATAAGACTTTTTCAAGCCATTAGGCTGAGATGCAGAATTTCTGCATCACACAATTGTTGTAGGAAGGGTATGGAATTTAGCAAAAAATAAGATTTGCAGAAATTCTGCGTCACACAACTGTTGTAGAAAAAGTATCGAATCTAGCGGAAAATCAAATTTGCAGAATTTCTGCATACAACGTATTCAAGCCACTAGGTCGAGATGCAGAATTTCTGCATCACGCAGTTGTTGTAGAAAATGTATAGAATTTATCAGACAATAAGATTTGCAGAATTTCTGTATCCGACTTTTTCAAGCCATTAGGCTGAGATGCAGAATTTCTGCATCATACAATTGTTGTTAGTAAAAGTATCGAATTTAGCGGAAAATGAAATTTGCAGAATTTCTGCATCCAAAGTTTTCCAGCCACTTGGCTGAGATGCAGAATTTCTGCATCACACAGTTGTTGTGGAAAATGTACAGAATTTATCAGAAAGTAAGATTTACAGAATTTCTGCATCAAACTTTTTCAAGCCATGCAGAATTTCTGCATCTTTCATTTGCGTTAGATAAACTATACTAAAATTTGTCTGCAGCCTGTAGTCTTGTGGACAAGAACACCTTTTCCTTACTGCAGTTTTTTAGCCCATTTTTTGTGTCCGTGTGTTACCCATAATTTTTGATTGTATATTTTTAGTGAAAATATGAGTGCAGAGTAATTATGAGCTATTAAAACAACTGTTTGAAATTGTGATTCGGTCGTGTTAACAGTATATCACTCCAAGTTTTGATATTACTGCAGTCAAGTCTTTTAAGTTCCTGTCGGAAATCACGTTTTATGCAGAACCAAAGTGGGCTTTTTTGACGGAATTTTGTATTTTGGAAAAACCCATTTTAGTTTGGAACGCGTTGCATGTGCACGGTGTGGATAGCAATATTTTCTGCTCATTAAATGTGTTGTTCTTGTCGACCTCGCTGATAATAGAACGTCGTCGTTAAATTGAATTTGCGTTCTTGTAATCCCCTCGCGACTATTCTAAGCATTTTAACTTGACAAAGGTGTGGCAAACTCTCAAGAAAACTCTCAAGAAAGGACCTACTATCAATGGCCCTCAATTTATGGAAGAAAATGAAAATTATCATCAAGCGCTCACGTTCTTCCTAAAACCTCAAATTTGGTCATTTCGCGTTGTTGTTTTGATGACGACAGCAAAGAAATGAAGAAAAAAAGAAAAGATTCACGTGCAGAGCGTGCAAGGCTATTGCTTCTGCTCACTGAATATGCAAATTTGTGACGTTCTCGTTGCCGTCGCCGTTAGGGACCTCAGGATCTCCCTGAGGGAGTTTGAGAAATGACGACGGCTGCAGCAACGACAATGCCACAAAACGATAATATCATATTGGTTAAAACAGGAAAAAGAATCATGCTGAACATGCGGCACGCATTTCTGCTTATGTTTCTTCGTTACTCTGAGCAAAGTTCATTTAGATGACTGGTTATGAAACTCTTAAAACTTTAAAAGCGAGAACAGTGACATCGCGCTTCATGTAAACGTGACCGTGACCATGCACAGTCTTTTGCCCTCGGTTCACAAACTGAGTTTTTAATAAATTAATCGAAACCTTTGATTGGCTTCAAATTTGAGGTTTTAAGGGCAACGTGATCACACAAATGTAAAACCTTTAATTCTCCATTTTTACTCCGAAACCGCTCCCAACCAATTTAGTCTTTAGGATACATTGTGCCAACGTTAACAGGGTGGAATAATGGCAAAAGACTTACAATGGTGAAAAATTATATTTTGGGGTGACGTCGGTATCGCCGCCGATTGCTGTCGTGGATCTTAAAGTGGGGACCTTAAGATGTACGACAAAATAACAGGATGATTTGAGGTCTTTGTTATTTAGGCAGAGTACCGCATATATATGTGTGTGTTACAATGCGTGCCGCACGTGCAGCAAGATTGTTTTTCCTCTTCAGTTATCCAATGATATTAGGGAGTTTACGACTACGGCTACGGCAACGCCACAAAGCAAGAGTATCATTGGTAAAGGATTGAAAAATACTCGTGCTGCACGTGCAGCACGCATTTCAGTGCCGTAATCCACAAAACAACAACGTGAAATCATCCAATTTCAGGTTTTGACGACAACGCTAACATGCAACAGAAAATCGTTCACTTTTTATATTCACTTTACAACCGTTCCTATTTGTTACATGATAGTTCGCCCCTTTTGTTGAAGTTGAACAAGATAGAATAATATTTTGACTGAATAATTGTGAAAGACTTATGATAGAGCCATGTTATATTTTGAGGTTTTCGTTTTCGTCGACCGTCACCGTCGTAGATCTTAAAGAAGCGATGACGGATGCGGCAATGCCAGATAGCAAGAATATGATTGGTTAAGGGGGGTGGAACTTAAATACGGAAAGACAATGTTTGCTAAGGAAGGTTTTTAGAAGAGCCCAACAAAAAGATTCAATGGATGGTTCTATGAAGTAACGTTTTCAGTGACAATCTGACATCACTTCAATTAGAAAGCACAAGCGCAGTTAGTCCCTGGTTTTTTCACCAGATGGGAACCGTCCCATCATTTTTCGCCAACTGTAGCATGGAATTTGTATTTGGACAAAAAATGGAACTGATGTTTTGAAAAGTGTATCAAAGGTGGGGCTTGTGACGCCATATTTTTTTTGAGAAATAGATCTATTTTAACTCCATGCTACAGATTTTGTGTTAGAATGTCCTCATAAAGTTGCGTTAAAAATGTGCGAAAAACATAGTGAACTTGCTGAGTGTTAAACCAATCAGAACGCGACGCAGGTACGTGAGGCCGGCGCTAAGGAGACGCGGCAAAACGCGTGTGAGAGCAAGCTGGCAGGACATTTTCGTCTACCAATCACTGAGCGCAGGCGAACAAAAACCCTGTCAAGGCGAAATGTCTCTCAAAAATTGAAAAAGAAACTTTAGTCTATATGGTTTATAAGCTTGCAAGGCTGTAGCTTGCGCGCAGGCTCTCTCTTCTAGGTCTACTCCAGTCCCGATATTAGGGACTTTAAGCACCGATGACGGCAACGGCGACGGCGACGGGAGAGGCCACTGGGAAAACCCAAACTACCAAACGCGCATGTCTGGCGCGAAAATGGCCTCACGTAGCCGTCATGTCGCAACGTGAAGAGAGGGAATTTGCCGTTGTGTGAAAACGTGAGTAGTAAAGAACTCATTTTCTCGGCCTGTTTTTGAATATGTTGGTGTTTTCAAAATCTACTGACCTCCATAAAGTCTAAGGGTAGTTAAGAGGTGTTCTTGTTTTTGAGTGATTGTTGCTTAACAACGATTTTGGCTTCTCGAAAGTGAATGAGACTGAAGCGATGGAGATTGTGTTGTTTTGTTTGAAGTTCGCGATCCTTTACCTGGTCTCCAGCGTTTGCTTCTAAATGTTAAGGATACCTGATTATACCACAAGGTCACAGTTAAAGTTGTGTAAGGTAGAGGAGTTCATAAGAATAATCTGAGAGGACAACACTTATTGTTCGGTCAAAACGCTCGACAAATCGTAAGGTAAATCAAGATTTGGTGATGTGTTGATGTCATATAACAGACGAAATTCTTCGTCATCTACAATCCCTTCGTAATGGCTTATGAGAAGGTGATTTCTAGCCATTTTTAAAGAAGACATGATGAGAAAAATACAGTTATTCAGTCTGCAAACAATTTGCCGTCACCTCTGAAGATTTGGCAAGTGCTTAATGTTCAGAATTCGCACCACAACGGCGTTTTCTCCCCAGTCTTTCCGCTCTGTACACACGTCGCCGTTGCCGTCGCCGTCATTGGTGCTTAAAGTCCCTATTTCTCGTTCGCCCCGCCAAGAGAGAGAGCAATGCCAAAACTGAGATGTATCGCGGTGTAAATAGTGGGTAACTGTCATACTTCTTTCTTGAGCATGGAGCTTTCCATTGGCCCATATCACTCAATGTCCAAACAAAAGATTTTGCCCGTCGAACCTCTCCTTCAGTGTGAGGCTGGACGGGCAAAGACAATGCAAAGACAAAGCCTTTATTCCCCACGGACTCCAAAATGGCCGCCGCGTGATAAAGGTGAATTGGTTCCACAGCATCTTCTAATAAATAATCCCAAGCATACAATGCTCGGATCAGATAAACAAAACACAAAGAAAGAGTGGAGTACAATGCCCAGCAGAACGCAAACAAGATTTGTGACCGCAAAGACTTTCTTGCTCATTTCAAGCTTATTCTTGAACGTTTATTTTATTATTTTGTTCACCGAGTGACCGGCACGACTTTTCCGGTGTGTAATGAAAATGTCTGCTCTATAACGGGAAATTTAGTTAGAAAACGGTAATTTTCGGCGGAAATTGTTTTTTTCTCACCAAGAAAGCTATAGAGCAAGCGCTAAAACGAAAAATGTGACGCTAGAATGAAAAACTTTCAACCAGAAGTTCATGTGATTCCTCCGACGGACAACCTTGCCAGGATTTGCTTTTTGTCCCAAGTACCTTGATTGCACTGACGTTTGTCGCTCTAGAATGAAATGCCTAAGGCGTACCCTACTTTCTTCGCTCATGTTAAAAGATTGTTAAAGAGCAAGGTATCGGAAAGTATTATTCGAGTCTTGTAGCGAACCGATCCAGAGAGCTTTTGTTTCCCCGCAATTAATCTGCAGGGGCTCACTTGTCGAAACTCGGCTCCTGAAGCTATTCGTGCGAAGTTTCGGCTGCTATTAAATCATTATGTCTTGAAAAGGAAGACATCTTAAGGCATGAAACTCTGGGTGCTTTTTTCCTGGTCTAAGGAACATGTAACGGATTAGCTATTCCAAGTAAGCACGTGAGGGAGAGGTTGTTGAGAGGGAATTTTCGAAGCCACCATGTAAATGATTTCCATTTACCAAGGGATGCGATAAACAAAAAAGACAAGTGGTCGTCGCACTCATCTGGACAATTTAAGCAACTGCCTCTTTTTGACACCTGAAAAATTCAGGTGGCTCCAACGGGATCCGATACCGGTAGAGTGCTCAACCAATTGATGACTACAGCCACTCATTTGAACGCCACATGAATTTTTCAGCTGTCTATAACGAGACAATTGCTTACAGATACAGATAATTGTACAGATGAGTGTGAGGATCAGTTCTCTCTTTCGTCTTTAACCCGCACTTCAAATATACATTCATTTCAGACACGATAAAGATACTTGGAGACTAAGGGGTAGATAGTGGGGTAAGGGTGTCTACTATATGAGACAATTGCTTAAATTGTCCAGATAAATGTGAGTATAACTTCTCTCTTTCGTCTTTAACCCGCACTTCAAATATGCATTTATTTCAGATAAGATAAACATACTTGGAGACTAAGGGGTAGATAGTGGGTTAAGGGTGTCTACTATAAGGAGACAATTGCTTAAATTGTCCAGATAAGTGTGAGGATCACTTCTCTCTTTCCTCTTTAACTCACACTTCAAATATACATTCATTTCAGATGCGATAAAGATATTTGGAGACTAAGGGGTAGATAGTGGGGTAAGGGTGTCTATGATAAGAGACATGTACTCGGGTGCCCAGGGGTAGATAGTGGGGTTCTGTCTTTGACTCCCAGGAGTAATCAACATGTAAATTCTCATAATCTCAATAAAATCTCTGTCAAACAGGTATTGAGGAAGAAGACAATTATCAGCTTAAGAAATGATTTAACACCAAATTCTCATGACTAATCAGCAAAGAAAGCTATAGTACTCGTTAGGAGAATGAACGTTTCGATCTTGGGAATAAAAGGGTTAACAAAGCAAATGAGAGAAGACAAGAAAACGTTGTCGTTTTCGTCCTTAAGAAATTCTCATTGCCCTAACAACCTGACCGTGGGAATGAACGTTTTGCTTCCTTACGGAAAACGACGATATGAGCCTTGAACTCGGGTTGAAAGATATTTTTATGGTAATCCTCAGGTAAGAGCATATCAGGACCCTCTTAAACTCGCTGCTCCCGATCAGTAGAATAAACCGATCAAACTCTCTTGTTTAATTGATTTAATTCATAAACAAAACTCCATATTTACGCAAAGCAAAGTAATCGAGAAATTTCCTTGATAAGACCTTTGAAAAATTGCATAAAAAAGGATACGAAAAAAAGATTATTTGTTTCTCCTTGAAAACGCAGGAATATATAGATATCGCTTATACACAATAAAACACTATTTAAGCGAACACCGTAATAAATTACTGTACAAGGATGTTGTCAGATTTCTTGAGCCTGAATGTGAAAAGCTGCAGCAATCTTTGCAGCTTAATAGACCTAACAACATTAACGTGCATACTGATGCATCAATTAAAGGACTGAATAGGCCTTTTTGGATATATTAAAATTAAGCTTGAAAGAGAGGTTTAGAGGACAAAGACATAGGAAAGTGAATGATATGTAAGTATTTTTCACATTCATTCCATAGTGTTTCGATTGTGTATTCACGCTTTCCAAGCCGAGGAGAGACATGGAAAATTATTACAGTAAAAGGAAATAATATTTTTACACAACAACGTTCTCGTAGTCGCCCTCGTCCTTGCTTATGTCATGATCCTGTTGGCGTCGATGTAGACTCTGAAACCTTTAGAAAGAAGATCACGCTCGCCACAGTTTCATGCGAGAGTCAAAACTAAGGTGAGGAGCACCCAACAAGTTGCCAGACAAATCCAAAGTAGTAAGGGAGGTGTTTAATGCGAGGCCCTGGGAAAGTGAAGTAGCACCCTCAGCACCTATGGAGTTAAAAGACAAATCCAAAGTAGTAAGGGAGGTGTTCACTGCGAGGGCCTGGGAAAGTAAAGTAGCAGCCTCAGCACCAATGTAGTTTTGAGACAAATTTAAAGTAGTAAGGGAGGTGTTAACTGCGAGGGCCTGGGAAAGTGATGTAGCACCCTCATCACCAATGGAGATGTGAGAAAAATACAAAACAGTAAGGGAGGTGTTTACTGCGAGGGCCTGAGAAAGTGATGTAGCACCCTCATCACCAATGAAGTTCGCAGACAAATCCAAAGTAGTAAGGGAGGTGTTTACTGCGATGGCCTGGGAAAGTGATGTAGCAGCCTCATCACCAATGGAGTTCCCATACAATCTCAAAGTAGTAAGGGAGGTGTTTACTGCGAGGGCCTGGGAAAGTGATGTAGTACCCGCATCACCAATAGAGTTGCCAGACAAATCCAAAGTAGTAAGGTAGGTGTTTACTGCGAGGGCCTGGGAAAGTGATGTAGCACCCTCAGCACCAATAGAGTTGCGAGACAAATCCAAAGTAGTAAGGGAAGTGTTTACTGCGAGGGCCTCGGAAAGGGCAGCAATGCTCGTACGTGGTTCGAAGTATATTCGAATTTCCGTCAAATCAAGACTTTTGCAAAGGTATAAGCTAATTTAGCATACAGGTTTTTGAAGCAAGTTTTATATTTCCCTATGACATCTAAAGCCAACTTCAGGTACAAGTTTGCGTCATGCGGAGATCTGCGGCCTCTCATATTTACAAGTGAGGCAACATCATTCACAATCGACACTGCCGTTTCCTCGGATTGCGATGCGATGATTCCACTCATGAACATGAAAACTTGATTTAGTTCACGAAAGTATCTTTCGTCAGTCAGAACTGACTCCTTATCAATTTCTCCATCCAGGATAGAAAACGCAAGATGTAGACCAGAAAAGAATTTTTGAATACTCTTGTGAAAAAAGCTATAACGGAAAAAAGGTGTTCTCTTACTACCGCCAGCCTGGATCGAGAGAAAGCCAAATTTAATGAACAGACTTTCCGTGAAATTCCCTTCGACGTCTTCGAAATGCTCTTCTCCTTTAAAAAGAGATTCTTGCGCCATTCTCCCTAGGGTCATCAGTTCCTTCTTGTAAACTATTAGAAGGTCTTTACCACTACTTGGTAAGTGGTTCTTCATTTCGTAACGTCTCAAAACGAAGAGAACAAGCTCTACGTACAGCTGTGTTCTGTTGTTTGGTAGAATGCCGCCAAATCTTCGAAAAGCACACAGAGCAGAAGTGTATTTAAAGGGTTTTTTGTTAGTTCTTCTAAAGGCCCTTTGGCATGCTGACGCCACAGTACATTTATCAGCTTCTTTGCCATTTGTTCTGCGAGTCGAAAATACATCCTTATAAAACACTTCGCATCACTAGTCGTGAATCCAACAATCTCCAACAGTGTGTCCGAGAAAGGTCTTACTTTATTTTCTTTTTCGTGACGCGAGGTAAGAACAACGTGACAACCAGGGAGCAGCTTTCTTTGAACAAGACTAAAGTACAGAGCCAATTTTTGAGGGTCTGCCTCGTCTAACCCATCGAGCACTAACAGGACTTTAGCAGGGTTTTCTCGCACGAAACGAAAAAACGTTTCTTTCAACTCTGGGTCAATTTCCTCTGGCAGAATTTGATCGTCGATAGCCTCCCAGATGCTAGATTCAGTTTCATTCGTCTAACCCATCGAGCACTAACAGGACTTTAGCAGGGTTTTCTCGCACGAAACGAAAAAACGTTTCTTTCAACTCTGGGTCAATTTCCTCTGGCAGAATTTGATCGTCGATAGCCTCCCAGATGCTAGATTCAATTTCACGACATCTGAGGAGCAGGAGCACCTCTACTCTTGGGAAAGACTCGTCCCATTCGCGCTCTTGTTTAGTTGCCCAATCATATGCCAGCTTTTGACAGTAGGTCGTCTTTCCCATGCCAGGTTCACCCTCAATCAGGGCAATCCGTGGATGTTGGCAATCTTCGTGTGATGTAAAAATACTTGTCATGTTGCTGATTTCTTTCGTCAGCGTTCCGCGTGTCTTTTAATTTGTTTTGCGACTATCTTAAGTCTGCTGAAAATGTTCTCTAGTTGGAAGCTGAACCCTTCACACCAAGGAACTGGGCAAACCACCCCTTCACACTTTTGGTAAATTTGTCTTACGGATTCTATGATATCACTTTGACATGAAGAACTAGCTGCAAAACAAGCAAACACCAAGTAAATAGGGTCAATTTAGAAGTTGATTGACTAGCTTTTCCTTTTTTCAGAAGTGAGAGACGATTTCCAATTTTAAAGCAAAAATCCATCCCCTCCTTCTGGTAGACTATTCTTGGCTTACCGATTTCCTAGCTAATCCGTCTTCACATTAAGATTCCTTATTCACACGAATAAAGTGTGCGAGTCAAGTTTCGTGAAGAGGTTGCGAAAATGGACTGACGAAAATATACTTTATGAAAAGCTAGCGGGTCAGAAAATGACTATCGCAAGCTAAATTTGATCATGTGAGTTAATTTAGAGGTGTCACTGGTATGCAAGCCCTCTTGGCTGATTTTCCTACGTATTGCCGCTTTACAAGTCATTTCTGGTACACACACAAGGAGACTTTCTAAATGAACCTGTTGTCCTATCCACGTTTGTTTTCATACAAAAATTCCCACAAAATGTTTTCTGCCGGCGTGCATAAGTGTTAGGCTTGCGTATCACAGTGCTTAGAGGTAAGAACTAAAACGAGCACGAGTTAACGTAAAACCAACACAATATTACAGGAATAATAATACATTCAAATTGAAATGCAGTGACAATTTTAAAGAAGTAATAAATCCACTTTTAAGCCACGTTGGGCAGAACGAAAAGTTGATATGTAAAAATTGCTCATTTTTGCGCAACACATTTCACTGCAATGTTTTGGACATATTGATTTTTACGACTGTATGATATTTTTTTTGTCCGCGTCGATTTCCAACATGATCAAATATAATATTAAGGTCATATGTACCTTTCGTTCAATGAGAAACCAGGGAAGAAGATGGAGAGCTTTCGCTTGTAAATAGGACCTGACTTTGTTCATCTGTCAAAATCATACAACAAACCGTACATGACTTAAGTTTGGCATTCGCATAAACGGCGCACACATTACGAGCTGATTTGAATCGTAATCTCATTAGTTCTGCCCACCTCCCTCCCCTGAGATGACCTGCGGCTTTCTACTACAACTGGTATTCTGCGAAAAAAATATGTCACCAGTCAGCTACGCCATTCCTTAGTGGTGCACTCCCTCCTAAGAAAAATTCTGGATCCGCCCCTGCACAATACATAAAAAGAACTTCTGGGGTGTCCTTGTTATTGGGTTGCCAAACCCAGTCGGAATCTGGGTTTCATTTCGTGGGTTTTTTTTTTTGTTTTAATTTTTTTCCGTGTCGGGAAAAGTCTTGCCTGTCACTCCCCTGCTAAGTGGTGTCTTTGTGCATAGAGTCTTCTGAGCGTATTTTGTTACGT
>OX421446.1:53370979-53390979 GCA_949126865.1 Montipora capitata
CGACTAAAGATATCCACCAACGCTTCTGCCACAGTCTCAGTATCAATGTTCTTCAGTGGGACAGCTTCAGGATAACGTGTTGCAAAGTCGACCAATGTCAATATATATCTATGACCGTCCTCACTCGGGGGAACAATAGGTCCAACCAGGTCGATTGCTACTCTCTTAAACGGCTTGTCAATTAATGGCATCTTCTCTAGGGGAACCTCCGGTACGGAACCCTTGTTAACTGACTTCTGACATACATCGCAGGACTTGCAATAACGAGTCACGTCCCCTTGAATGCCTGGCCAATAGAACGCGCTTTGAATCTTATCAGTCGTTTTCTTTATTCCCATGTGACCTCCCGTGATCGATCCGTGCGCTAGTTCCATTATTCGACTTCTCAGCTGCACAGGAACCATAACCTGCTTCAGGGGTTTACCTCCATTCACATAAGGGTGCTTGTAGACGCGGTACAGAACTCCACCTTTCACTTCAAATGAAGTCTCAGCCTGGCCTCTCACAACTACGTCATCTTTCTCCCAAAATTTCTGTAGGCTCTCGTCATCACGCTGCATCTGCTTGAGCTTTTCTCTGTCAACTACAGGACTTTCTTTGGTATCTGGTACCTTCAACGGAATATGTTCTCCAGCTTTCTTAGCTTGACTTCTCGTGGTTACAGCACAAGCTTCTTGTACAGGAACTTGCCAGCTTGGGTCTGGGTCGTCAGCGGCTCTTGCGCCTGGTACATTACCAATAATTAAATCATAAACAGCATCGGGCAGACACTGCGCTTCCACTTGGCCCTTAAGATAACGTGTATCAACATCAATCTTTGCAATGGGAACTTTCCTTGCCGTATTGTCCATGAGCAGCATAACATTAAATTCGCCAGTAAACTGATCCTCAGACACAAGGTCCCTCTTTACTACAATTCCACTACAACCAGTATCTCTCAGGACATCAACAGGCTTCTCTCCAACTCTACCTTTCACGACAGGCATTTTACTTCTCACTCCAGTCAACGGTTCAACACAAGCACTACTCAACAATGGAATCCTCTTACCACAGGCTAACAGCAGCTTATCATCTTTAATACAGGCCTTAACTTCTTCATCGGTAGGTTTAACCTGAGGTGGCTGAACTAGACAACTGGCACTCACTTGACCACGCTGCACAGGGTTACCATCCTTACTTTGTCCTCCTGATCTGCGTCCACCTGATCGACAGTTTCTAGCTTCATGTCCCTGCTTGCCACACAGAAAACACTTCTTTGTTTGGGTTGGGCAGTTGACGGCTTTATGACCTCGGGTGTTGCACTTAAAGCAATGCAGAGCTGGTGGATTAATCTGCATGTTCTTGGCTTCGTCCCTCTCTGACTGTAGTGTTGGCTTTGTGCTCGCTGAGCTGAACAAATGTTTACCATGAGCCTCCAAGTACTGGTCAGCGATCTTCGCAATCTTTGCTAGAGTCTCAGGTGCCCTTTCTCGCAGGTGAATTGCCAAATCCTTAGGGCAAGAGTCAATAAATTGTTCTTTCACGATCAACTCCTTAAGACCATCAAAGGTTCGCGCAGTATTGGAAAGCTCTAGCCACCGTAACAGGTATCTGTCCAGTCGCACAATAAACTGCTCCGGACTTTCGTCAACTTCTGGTTTGGATGCTCTAAATTTTCGACGATAGCCGTCTTCGGTAAGGTCATATCTCTTCATTAACGCAATCTTTACCCTGTCATAATCCTTAGCTGCGTCCTCCGATAGTCGCGAATACACTTCTAGTGCCCGTCCAGACAACAGAGCACTGAGCTTCGATGCCCATCCATCTTTTTTCCACTTAGCTGTCTCGGCAAATCTCTCGAACCTCTGCAAATACGCGTCCAAATCGTCTTTGCCATCAACGAACGAGGGGAGTTTAGGTGCTTTAGCCCGATCCTCTCTGTCACCTCTTTCTGCAGTACGACCATCACCATTCATTGCTGCTATTCTAGCAAGTTCTAACTCATGTTCTCTCTTGGCAACCTCAGCAGCTTCCTTCTGTCTCATGAGGTCAGCTTCCTGTTGTAACTTCCTAATTTCTCTTTCCTGACGTCTCGCTTCCCTTTCTTCATCCTGTCGTCTGCGTCTCTCTTCTTTCTCTTCTTCTTCGCGTCTCTGTCTTTCGTCTTTCGCTTCATGAAGCTGCCTACATTTCTCTTCAAGTTCTTCCTCTCTACGTTTCTCTTCACGTTCTTCCTCTCTACGTTTCTCTTCACGTTCTTTTTCTTCTTGTTCACGCACAAACTCAAGCAGCTTTTCTCTTTCCAGACCAAGCTGAATAAATTTCTCCATTTTCACAGCACTAAAGTTCCACGGCTCTTTCACTCGCTACAACTTTTTCCACAGCACAGCTACTTCCTTCCAAGTTGTGATCCTTTCCTGGTTAACGGTAGACAACAAACAGTTCCTTGAAATTCCACTCTCCCGGACAGGCCCCCAATGTTACGAGTTCGATGTTTTAAAGTGGTAGGTATAGTTTGCAGTTTAATCAGAACACAGTGTCAGAACACAACGAAGTTTTTTATTTCACACGAACGCAGTAATTCCACTCCGGACTTCACAACAAGCACACGCTAGACTTGTTAACAATACTTCGACCTCCGTCACTCTTGTATAAACACACGGCCTCTGCCTTGATATCCACGTAACCTCTCTGTTACACTTAACAAACTCGACCTCTGTCACTCTTCAAAGCCTCCAAGCTTTACACGCGACCTCGTCACACTTCAGTAAACACTACTGTAAAACTCCTCAAACATTCCTCGGATAAAAAAAAACCCCATCGATTCGCTTATATACTTTACAGCGAAAGATTCTAGAACTTTCCGGCTATACTAAATAAAGTAATATTACAATAAGAAACTATTTACAGCAACATACGCAGACGGCTTAAAATAGAATTACTAAATCACGGTGCACTAATTAAATGATCTAGAAGACTCGAGACGAAATTAGCACATTCGCGAATGTTCCAAATACTAGTCACGCAATAATTTTTCGTAACAACCATCAACGTACCTTTCCCAAGGGATCTGGCATGCGAAATAAAGCCGATACCAGAGATGACTTTCCAGCACCTGTGCGACCCACAACTCCCACCTTCTCCTTAGAAGAGACACGAACGTTGACATCTTTTAAGACGCGAGGTCCTCCTTCAAAGTAAACCAAAGAAAGATCTTCTATGGTTAGGCTTCCTTCACTGGGCCAGGACTCTGGGGGACGGTGCTCAGCGCTGTAGCCGGGCTCCGAATTGATCTTAGTATACGATATTACTCGTTCGACTGACGTCATGAAGTTTTCCACCTCTGATGCTGATCGCACACCATACTGAATCACATCCAGTGTTTGCAGTGCGTATGTTAGAGCGAGTCCAGCCAAGGCTAAGAAAAAGAACAAAAGGGAACTGCTGATCAAATGGAATTGTGAACGAAAAGAGAAAGCAGCTACCAACATCGATTTATGAAGAACGACTGTGGACAAATAAGGGGCAGAAAATGTTTGCCTTTTTGCTGTTGTTTCCAGTTTTTCTCAGTTTGGTTTCTTTATAATTGTACCTCAGACTGTACCATGCAGCCGCCTTAAACTGACCTTAGATGCAGTCAGTGTGAGAGACGAGAGGCATGCGGCATGCTGGAAATTAGGGAATAGGGAGTGAAGTAATTCTAAGTTCCCCAGAAACCATCCCAGAAACCATACATTAGAGCACACATTAGAGACTATTTTAGGTACAGGGATGGTGCAGTGGCAAGAGCACTCGCTTCCCACCAATCTGGCCCGGGTTCGATTCCCAGACTAGGCGTCATATGTGGGTTGAGTTTGTTGGTTCTCTTCTCTGCACACAGAGTTTTTTTCTCCGAGTACTCCGGTTTTCCCCTCTATTCAAAAACCAACATTTGACTTGATTTGCGTTAATTGTTGATTGCAATTAACAGTTTCCCCAATTAGCGCTCCAGCGATAGAATGCCTAGACACTTAAATGAAGTTCCGTTCCTTTCGCTCCTTCCATCCTACCTTCCTTTCTCTCTTCTTTATTTGGAGATTCCCCAGCAGTTTCAAGTAACTTCAAACTTAATTCTTTTTTTAAATTTTCAGCGCAACTTGTACGGGAACACTAACGTCAGAACCCGGTCTTGTTTTCTCTGGTTGTACTATGTCAGCAGAGAAAGCAATGGGCAATTTCTGGCGTTAATGGCAAACGAATAAAATGACTCTTACGGAAAGAAAATAAAGAGATTTTTCCAGGAAAAATGGCTCTATAAATTTCTCAATTAAAAGGATTCTTGTCAATTTCGTTTCGGACTAACTTACTGACCAGGATTTTCCAAAACCAAAATGGCAGCCACTGCAACAATGGTGACAAACAAACTAGATAGCAGATCAAGGCGCACAGTCAACCAACGATTAGAAGACACTACCATGAAAAAAGCTTGTGTGTTCTCGTCCTGATACCTAGAAAGAGAATTACAAATTTCAGAAGATAGAAAACAGTGCAGTGCCAGAGAAATCAATATGGTCGATGAGATTGTCAAAGGCAGGAAGGTCAAACTCTTTAACACATGTGGGACGCTGTAAGTCCCGGAAACTTGGGTTGGCGTTAGGGTTTGGGCTCTATCTGGGAAACTCTTTGTTTGTAGTCATGTATTTCGTTGCCTGTACACTCTTAAATGAAACAAACGGTTTAATGAAGACTAACCTTTTTAGTCTGTCCACAAACGTCTTGCTCATGTTTGAAGTGTGCACTATTTCCAGACCGTATACTGTTTCCGTGATGTGTGAGTATACAGGGCTGCATTTGATGGCTTCAATTCTTTTCAGCTCTCTGGAGGACCTCAGATAATAACGGGTGATGTAAACAAATATTCCAATTATTGGGAGAAGGGCCAAGAAGAGCCAGTAGTTTGTTGCAACAGGAACCAAAATGCCGCTGAGAGAGAAGAGGCAGTATATAAGAGCTTGAAGAAATAACGGTGGCAAGACGTCATCCACGCAACCGATATCTTTGGAAAACCGATTCAGGATACGCCCAGCTGGGGTCAAATCAAAAAACTTTACAGGAGCCTTGATAGTTGCCACCGTCATTTTACTGTGAAGGTTTTCAGCCGCTTTGAGGAGGAGGTAGTAAAAGGAGAAAGACGACATTGTCATGACAACTAGGGCCACTGCCACTAAACTACCATGAATGACATGAGTGTTCGTCGATTTCTGTTGGTCATGTGACATCTGGGCCATTCTGGACAACCACCAATTTGGACCTAAGAGGCAAACTGAAACAGTGTTCATATTATTAGTACAACTGGAAAAAAAAAAAAAAAAAGAAAACAATGAAAGAAGTGTTAATAGCGAGAATTTATATTTGGCGAGGCACTTCGGTGGTCTTTCATTGCAATTTGAGAGATTGTGCACAGTCATGTAGATTTGTGAACGTTCTATCTACTCCGAAATCGTTGAGAAAGTTATATTCCACTATCCACGCAAAAGATGCTGGGTACCCTTTGAGATTAGCTGAACTTTACCATACGTGAATATCTTTTCTCAAAACAAGACCTTGCTTACCTTAAATCATACATCGAACTTTTATCCTTAATCATATCTTTACGACAGCAATCACTGTGTCGATAATAATTTCTAGTGTAGTTTGAAATATTTTTGCGACATTCGTCCCTTTCCCATATACCGCATCCCCCTTCCGCACAAAAAAAAAAAAAACAACAACAACAACAACAATAACAAGAAACAAAAAAAAAAGTCAATTTCTGTTCGGTATGCTATTGTCTCACGATTGTCCATGCCATAAATTCTTTGTACATAATATACTCTTTTTGTTATAAGGACATTTTTTTATAACAACGTTCAGGCTAAGATTGATCATAATTTTACGAACATACTCGTACTAAGAACATACCTAAGCTGAGAACCAGTTACAAATAAAGAAAAAAGAAATGTAAACTAAGGACAATTAACTCAAATACTAAAGGGCTTTTTTTTAACATTTAAGAACGTGGTTTTCTTATTGCGTGATACACTGAAGAACAGCTTAGTCTACCTCACGACTTAAAAACAAAAGGGGGGGGGGGGGGGGAGGGGGTGATGTCCCGCTATTTTAGTCAAACTTTAAAAAACTAAAATCGATAAAGGAAAAAACATAATGCTGTAGTATTGATGCATTGAAGTTCACTGCGAGGCTATTCTTCGTTTTTGCAGCCAAGAATGGATAGGATGGAAATGGGTTGAAACTTGAAAAATTGGCCCGTTCTTACTAGTTTGGAGACGGTGTCTTCAGAAAGTCGCCTATAATTTAATGCAAATAATTCTCTGTGCCATAAATACATTCCATATCTTGTCAGTGGGTTGTCAAATATGTTTTACATGTGAGCTAAATTACTAATTTAAATTTGTACTCAGTTTCGACCTGAAAATAACTAATTTAGCATGTCACAGTGGCACTTTAATGTCAAGAGCGTTTTTAGGCTCAAATCGCCCAAAAAAAAGTTAACAACGGCCCGCCTCAGCCCCAAAATTAGACGTTCTTATAAAAAGGAGTGTATGGGTGTTTCATATTACTCAGGGCTCATAATATAGCATGTGTCACTAAAATAAGAACACATTGCAGTATTTTCAAGTTATAGTGAGAAATTTACCTTGTGCAAACAATTGGGCAACTGCAACAAGTATTATCCCGGAAACGGGCAGTCCTTTCTTAAAATAGTTCCAGTACAGTCTAAAGGTCACAGTTCCTGCACTCTTAGTTTCCTCGTCTTCCTTTAAATCAAGGACTGGTGGTTCTTCAGGATCAGTCACTAACACATCATTCATGTTTGAAACTGCTGGGGAACAAGTAGTCTGCAGAATCGTTTCGTCTTTGACATTGCCGACACCAACGTCTTTATTTTCCTGTTTAGGTGGATCCAAATCATGGCCGTTTGACTGTCCTCTTACAAACGAGTCCAAAGGTTCATTCATTAGCTTCTCGTTCATCCCTTCATCATAAAATTCGTCGGCGTTAACACCAGGACCATTCTCAAAGGGCTCAGGCAATTCCTGGTGCAAATTTTCCTTCCCTTGTGGATCAGGTCTGAATGCTAGGTTATCTTCTTCTTCAAAGGCGTCATTAACTTTACCTTCTGCTAATCCTTTTGAGCCTGAGACAATCGAGATGGGATCGTTCTCAGTATCGGTGATCCCTTTGTTATCTTGGACTAGTTCAATCAATTTCGGAGCTGGGGTTTGGTGCTGAGCAATCCCAGGCGTATTGTATGCATTGATTGGGGGGATCGATGGCCCTTCCAGCTCCTTCTTCATAATCCCATTGTCATTAATTTTATTTAGGCTGACATTCTCTGAGAGTCCAGGCCCATTTTCACATTGCTCAGGCAATCCTGCTACTCCCCGAAATGCTCCCTGTTCTAGAATTTCAGCGTACTCCCCTTGGTGAATGATTGAACCGTTCTCCATGACAACGACGCGATCCACATCTTTCAAATATTGCAACTGGTGTGTGACCAGCAAACGAATGCGACCTGATAAGTGGCCTAGTATGCAACTCTCAAAAAGTTGTCTTCCCACTTTAGTATCGACTGCACACAGTGGATCATCAAGCAGGTAAATATCAGCTTCTGAATACACTGCACGAGCCAAACCCACTCGTGCTTTCTGACCTCCACTGAGGGTAACACCTCGCTGCCCAATTTCCGTGAGGTCGCCATTTGAGAAGTTTGCCATATCTTTCGTCAACTCACATATGTGAACAACCTGTTGGAACCTCTCTTTATTAAAAGCCAATCCAAACAAAATGTTTTCTCGTATAGTGCCAGAAAATACCCAAGGTATTTGTGGAACATAGGCCATCCTCCCGTGGTATGAAATTGATCCTCTATGTAGGGGAAGTTCTCCAAGTATAGCTGTTAATAGAGAGGACTTTCCACTTCCAACTGCACCTGTTATTGCTAACAGTTTTCCATTGCGAACATTAAGAGTGATGTCACTTAATATGTTACTCAAATTTTCTTGGTTCCAAGAACAGGACGCTTTGGAAATTGAGACAAAAGGCTTTTTAAAGACATGGCTAGTTGCGAATAATCCTAGTGTAGCCAGATCCATCTCTGATGGAGAGTCGCCGATACCCGTTTGTGTTCTGCTTAAATAGTCGTTTCTTTGTCTGTAACTCACTAACTGAACAACCGTTTTCTTTTTCTTTTCAGTTTTATAATTCTGTACCGTAAGATTGCCGCTATCATTTTGATTTTGATTTTGTGTGTTCTCTTCTCCGATTCCTTCGAACTTCGTTACCTTCTCCATCAGGAATGTCTGTATTCTATCGAGTGCTACCTTACCATCCAAAGCAACTTGCATGGTGAAAGCCAAGTTGTAGCAAAATATGCTTCGTAATATTGAGAAGCCTAGAAGAAGTGTGAATATTGCAAATGACGACAAGTGGGTTCCAGTCAATATCAGAGTTGTTATTGAAACCAGGGTGGCGATAGGAAATGTTGTGAAGAACAGAACAAGTAACATTGATATAATTAAGCCTTTTAAACGAATTATTGCCATCTCCTTCCTGTGAAAAGATTACAGAAAATAAAATAAAAAAAATTCAAAAATAAATTTAACACTTGCTAGAGCAGCCTGCACCCAGCATAATCCACGCTCCTAAAAGACATCCAACCCTTTTTATAGAATGATTGGCAGCTTGACAATAATTCACTTTGCGCAATATTTTATATTTCAGGCGAAAAAAAAGGGATAGAGTTTACTAAGCCGAAAATATGCCATGCAAAAGTTTGTCTGTTTGCTTAAAGTTGTACGGTATCGTTACTGTTGACCGGATTTATTAAAAACTGAACTACGGATATGACATTTCCAGCGTTTTCATTGACTCGCCGGACACAGGCTATCATTTCATATACCTGCTCTACCTAATATGGTCAAGGAACACGTCACCAATAAAGCAAGCTGAAAACATTTTTTGAAACTCTGAGAAACAAAAAACGGCGGACAAAAGCTCTTTTGGACCTGAATTGACCGAGGTAGAAATCGATGCTTTAGTCGGGCTTGCTGGATATAAAATGATTATAACCAACTCGTCGCTACGCGCCTCGTTGGTTATCTATTCCTTCATATCCAGACCGCCCTCGTAAAGCAAATAGAGGATATTACATAGCCGCTTGGAGATACGAAACTGCAATTCTCGTGTTAAAAAAAAATATATCACTCGTTCGCTGCGCTCACTCGCGAAATATTTTTCGACAGTCGAAGAGAAATTTCGTATTTCAAGTTGCCATATAATATTCTATTTACTATATTAACATCAATCAAATACTAAATTCATTTCACGAAAGGCATCGAAAGGCGCCATTTTTATACGTAACCATAGCAACAGTGATTTTTTCACGTGTGGAGATAACGTGTTTTCGCGCGAAAGCTCACGTGCTACTTCGTTGGTGTTTATAAAATAAATGTTAATCATTCTTCATTCGTACGACAAAGCTTTTTAATCAGGCTGGAGACGAGTCTCCTGTGATCCAGTCCACCAGTGGAAGGGAGGCTTCTACAAAGAGTATGACGGAATATTTTACCCATGTATTTGAAAAATCACTGTTTTCTCATTCACAATGGTTAGACACTGCAGAGCAGCCAAGCTGTTTCTGTAGATCTGGATGTAGTTGTTGTGTAATGGTACATTGGAATTAAATTCATTCCGGGGCCTTACCAATAATTCGGCCGTCAGAGTGAACAAACTCCACTCAATTGCAATTTACTTGCATACATTCAAGATTATCATATTATTGAAACGTTTTCACATTTCCTTTCTTTTAAGCAGTTTTTATTGAGGGAATTGTCTCATTTTTTTCATGGTTGCTTTAGATGTATGAATATCCAGACATTAAGAGTACTATTGAACCGAAAGAAAAGATGAACTTAAAACAGATGGCATTCCGACGTACACTAGCTGTGAAGAGTCACTGAATTTGCACGATTGTATTTTTTTCCGAAGCACAGTTAAACAATAGAGAATAAATGTAATTCCGAGTAAGTGCATTGTGTCTATAGTACAGGCAACAAATGCACAGAAACGTTTACTTATAACCTTTCGATATAATTCTATATCATCTTCAGACTGAGGTGACAAATACTAAATACTATAGATGGCGCATCAGCATTATTGAGCACGTGAAAATGCAAAACAAACAAGACGATACTATCAAGAGAATAGGCAAAGTTCTCTACTGGCTTTTAAACCAATGTTCAAAGAGGGAGCTGAACGCTTGATGTGATAAGCTTCTTTGTATAGTAAGAGATTCCAGTTATCATCGTGGTCTATTATTTTGTATTACCACACACGGTTTGGGTGAGAAATTCTTTGTTCATTGCAGCAGAAGGTGGGGCATTCTCATTGATAAAAATGTCCGGTAAGTTGTATAAACCTGGTGTTTAATCTGGTCACAAAGCAAAACAAAAGAAAGCAATATTCTTTTTCGTTAGAACTATTTGTCATTTGGTTAGGCAGCGATTGTTGGAAATTCCAAGACAGCTGGCCCACCTTATGCCTAAAAACGACAAGGTATTTCTATGGTGGAAGTAAACTACCACTTATCCTGGAACGCATACCTGCGGAGATGACGGACGATGTCTCTAAAGTTCCACTCCCAAGCATGCATCTTCACCGCTCGTATTCCAGAGATGATTTCGTTCATGATTACCAGCCGTTTGTCTGTAAAAGTGGCCCCTCTCTTTCTCAAGTTTGCGGCTTTTCTCGCCATTATCATTTGAAAGGCGACTAAGACGATGAGAAAAGAAGCGCCAATGAGGGCTTTCCAGCCATTCAGGTACCACAAAATAAACAGAGTAATCACAATTTCTAGCGGCGCTAACAACATAACGCCAACACTGTTTAAGGACTTCTCGATCTTTTGTGCGTCATTCGAGACGAGGTTGATAGTGTTTCCAGACAACTTGGCCTCCAGGCTGCAACGACTTAGTGACAGAACCTATGAGAAATAAAAAAAGTGAACTTGGTATGAAGTTGGTATAGGCGCCAATTGCCACAGAGAAACTGCTTATCAAAGAAAAGAATATGTAAGGTTCAATGATTTGCCGCTTTCTTTAAAAAGTGAATATTCTAAACAGTGTGCTACAATGTAGCATCTTTTGTACGATGCCTTTGCTCAAGGGTCCAGAGTGGATGATTCTAGGTAACTGCACCTATGCCGTGTCCTTATTTAAGCATGAAATCAAGCCCAATTCATAATATGTAGATTTAGTCAAGCCTAAAAGCAGATATCCGTGTTATTTATTCTTACAACAAGTTAACGTGACTTGAAACTGCGATCCATTCGAAAACCCAGTACCTGGTCAGCGTGACCGCGATGAGCTTAAACTGAAGCCCGCGATATGGTCACGGGATACTGGTCAGCAAACACCTTGCTTTGACAGGTGTAAATTAACCATAACATGGATGCCCAATATCAAAGATGTTCCCGCCAAAACACTAGGGTTGCACCATAGAGTTTCATGTTGATATACATGGATGGGAGGACGGCCGCGTGGTCTCGCTCAAATTGGTTATCATATTTTCTTACCCATGGTGCTCCGCGCGTCCACTATAATGACGTGGCTCACCTTCTTATATACAAGTCCGATTAACGCCACCTTCATTTTTAATCCCCAGAGTTCCGTGAGGTAGTCATAGTGATGTGTCGTTAAAGCTTTTATTACACTAGTCGTTCCCAAAAGTGCCACGTAGATGAACGCAAACTTCAAGTTCAGATTTGCTCCATCATTCAATGTCTCTAACACAAGCCAAAGGCAGAGAGGTAGAAAGACAAAACTCAAAGACTCTAGGATTTTCAAAGTTATCATCACAAGACTTGATTTCCAGGGAATGAGGCTGGTCATTGCTTTCCATAAACGTGGTTTCCCTTTCCCGGATTGACATCTTCTCAATTCTTTGAACCAGTACTTTTCTGCGTCCTCCACGAGAACCTCAGCTTTACAATCTTCGAGAAGATGAAACAAATCGTTTTCGGTCAGTGGTCGTTTGTTGCCTATCTTCAACACGTCATTTATCCACCAGAAGAAGATGACTGACAGCCAATTTGCACCATCTCTTGGATTTTGCCTCTCGGTAGGCCTTGGCATGTTTACCTCTAATTCCATCACAACGATTCTAGAAAGTTAGAGGTAGTAAACGAAATGATCGGTTAACTCTTTGTAGACTCCGAGGGAAAGATGGGGGCGGGGGGAGGGGGCAGTGGGTGGGCGAGTCATCTTGTAAGCTAACATGACCATCTTTGATTCAGGAGAAATCAATTCGGGAAGAAATTGGGACTCAACATTATTTACGGAAGTTGATGTTGTTATGGCAGTCATATTTTGGCATACATTTTTCTGAGCTCAAATTGTATTTTATTTTTTGGCTTTAATTGAAAATTTCAGGTTAAAAGTTATCTTTCATGATCCTTTTATTAGTTCTGACGATCAGTAAAGGCAGAAATGCTGGTTTATTTACTACATGGAAAGTCAAGAACATCAGATGTGCCGACAGTTTAATACTTGCACATCACGTGACGTCATCGAGTCATATTGCTTACCTTGTTGTACTCGTTGCATTTCGTAATCGTTCTCGCTTTGGTTTAGAACGGTTTTCAATTGAGTGTCGAAAGTAATTAGATAATTACTTTGGTTTATGATTACTTCACTCAGCGATTGGTTCAAAGTTCTCGCCATTTTGTCAACCAATCAGAAGTGAAACCAAAACCAATCGTGGCTCACGCGTGCACATTTTCCCGCGCTTTGTGTCGGGTACGTGTAATTACTTCGAGTTTTGATTGGTTTGCCGGAATGTCTCAGTCCTTTTTGATTGGCCATGCCAAAGTAATTACCTTGGTTTTGGTTTTACGACATTCAATTGAAACTCGCTCTATGACTGAATAAGGTTATTAAAACAAGTAGAATATATAAGCCGGTAGTATGCGATACAGACGAGTAACATGCAGGTAAACGTACAGGTAACATGTACGAATGCATACGGGTAGTACATAGCTGCCACACCCGAAAACTACCCCTTGCAGTCGAGAGATAATTTTTAATTACGTAAAATGCTGGGGTCAGCTCCAATACAACTACATTTTAACACAATATTCATTTCTAATAATTTGTAAAAATGTAAGTAATTAAAACATACAATTTTTTTTTTCCCATAAAGAAAGACTTTTATAAAGCATGACTAACTCGTGCGGGAGTCATGTCCCTCAATACGATAGCGTGTGATAGTGTAGTTTTACTCCGGTGGAGAGTCGAGGGCGAAATAACAGAGAGAGATGTGTGGCATTGAGAAAAGCTAAATATACCTTACAAAAACATGCTTTGGACAAACACTCGTATGCACTCTAGGGTATCCGTATATTATTCGTATGTTCTCGTATATGGTGTTTTGGTCATGATCCCTCATAGTCCCATTATGCACGCAGATGAGCGTTTGACCTGTTATAAATTATAAAGAAAATGATAAGAGAAGTTTGTAATTAACCCGAAAGTACAGTTCATTTACACGCATGAATTGAACTGTCCGTCTTTTTCCAATCTGAAGCGAGATCGAAGAGCCTGAAACAAAATAAATAAACGCATTGAATCGTAGCAGAAGGAGGTTTCCTTCATATAACGTATAACATTCAAACTACCCCGTTGACAATGTTATAAACCAGTTGGTTTCACTTTTCACTTTTCGAACGTGAAAAAAATTTCTTTCGCGAGGTTTTTTTTTGTGACGTCATCAGCGCGTTCAATGGAATTATCAAACATGTTTCAGCAATTGAATTTGATTACACGGCGAATTTACTAGCTATGCCACTAGGAGTAATCACGGATTAGTAAGACCCTGTCCACACGTATTCAGAAATTTTTGAATTCGCAACTTTTTCTTTGCGGATTCCCCTTCCGTTTACACGTACATCCGGACATCAAAGAGAGTTATTTATTCCTTAGTGGACCGTCTACCCGCATCTGACAGGACGATCGTTTTGTTTGTTTCGCCTTACCTGGAATATCGAGGCTTCTGTACAATTTTAATTAAAACAGTAGTAAACAACTCGCTGATCAGGCTTCATTGATTATTACATCTACAGCGGTATTTTTAAGCACGTCTCACCACCTCCTTTATTTCCTCTATTAATTAAATGTGAGTTTCGACTAAAAACAAGTTCGCAGTGGCAATGGTAGAAAATCATAATGCCGGTTTTGTCCTTAAGGACGCGTGCACCTTCAAAAATTCATGTTTTGCGATGTATTTCTGTTTCCGGTACGTTTCCCAACCTCCCAAGAAATCGAGATTTTTTCTGCAAAACGGTTCGTGCCCAGTCTGTGCGCACCTTTCCATGTCGAAGCTCCTTTTCAGGTACGGTTGTGACTAAACTAGGGTGAGACTCATAACTTTGTGTATATAAAGTCCCAAACGATGTCACAATAACCGTTTATGAAAACTAACCATTTGCAGGTAGCGCCTAATCCTAATGACTAGAGATCAGTGCCAAACCCAGCAGTTATTCTTTGCCTAAACAGTCTTGGTTAAAACTGAGGTTGTCAGGTATTGCCAAGCAACGTCACCAAATGTTACACCTGTATATATGCCACGAAGTGTTCCACCTTATTTTGGAGTATCCATTCCCCGACCAGGCTTCTCGGGAGTCAAGTTTAGGTTGCGTTCTCTTGATGCCGGACGCAATAAAGATGCATAAAATAATCACCGAAACGCAGAACAAAAGATCGGGCAGCGGTGTGTTCAAACAAGGAAAACATTAAACATTTCTAAGTGTCTGTAATTGTTTTTTTCTTAAAATAGCCTTTAATTTGCATTTGTCTGTTCAGGGCACGGGGCTTTAAATCACAAATTAAATGATTCGTTTTCGAGACAGACAAGGCAAGTTCCTGATAACCATGAAACTGCGCAAAATTTCTTAGCTTCTTTCCATATTCAAATGCCTCTTGATGTGTGGCTGTTCTACTTCCTTGTCAAAATCGTCATCACTACATAATAAGAGTGATGCATCTTTGGTCAGCACTTCAACGCCCTCATATAGCAATTCGACCCGTGCTATTTCCCTTCAGTTGGGTCATAAGTGTCGACGTAGCTGGCAAGGAACACACTGCAGCGTCATCGTCAGCAATGACAAAATCTTCTGCCGTACAACGTTCATCGACTCGATTTTCAAGGGCTTGCAGATCTTGCAGTTCTTCTTCATAAAAAGGGTCATCTTTGATTACCTTGTCTTGCGGATACTATCCTGTTTTTCGGATGCAATTCTTGATTGTTGTTTTAGAGACTTCGTCCCACGCTTGCCTACCTTATTCAATAGCCATCAGTACATTGATTGAATTGATAATCTCTGTTGTTTTCCTTACACCGTTTAATTGGTTACACTGAAACACATCGTGGCAGTCGCTTCTTGTATCTAACTTTCCAGCTGCCAATTATACCGGCGTCCAGGGATTGGGTTTTGGAAGTGTTTTTTCTTTCTTTTTTTTTTTTTTGTAAGAGCGTGATGTTCGTGTTCGAAAACTGCGTAGCCCGCGTGCAAGCTCTCTCTTCGCAGTGCTAAACTTCTCTCTTCCAAAGAAGTGCGGTTAAAATTTTCCCGTCAGTTTTTCAAATATATATAGTTTTCATGTTTTTATTGTAATATACGTATAGCATCCCTTGTCCATTCAAGTCTCCAGAAAAAAAAAAACGTTTACGTTCTTGACAAAACGTTTGGTTTTGGTGTTGTTCAGAAATCAATATTATTTTGAATGTCTATTTTGTACACAAAATGCCCTTTGTGGTCCATGAGATCGTTATCTTGCACATAATGTAGTTAATCATGGTTTTCTTCTTTCGAGGGCGATCTTTAATCTGCGAACAGAAAGCTCTTGGAGGACTTCAAACATCAGGAGGAGTAACTGCTGAATACCCTGGCACCTTTGTTAGCACTCGGCGGCGTTCTCTGAAAAATGAGTCAGAATACAATGGCTGTTCAATCTCGTTCGTAGAGTCTTCGTTTCCCGACTCTTCCCGACCCCATATAGAGTTGGAACTTTCACCCACTCCCCAACCCGCTGGTCCAACATGTCCTCTACTCCTGAAATGACAATTATCGACAATTCCTAATTTTCTTTGAACACACTGTTATCGTCAATTTAGATTTGCATTCTTGGACAGGATTTAAACCGCTAAAGATCAACTGGCTGATAATTGTACCGATTATTTACCATTACTAATTAGCATATATAAAATCATTGCTGACTAGGAGTTAAGTCTAATGCCTGATTTTAAAATGGTTAACTTTCAACCTCTTGAGCTTTGGCCACCGACATATTCTCCTGTTTGAACTTTTTTCTTAGTGGGTGATAATACACGTTGACAGCGGTATTCCGAAGAGCAAAAATAATGTTTTGGTGTGGTAGTCTAGTGGTTAAGTGAAAGGGATAATTATTAATCGACCATTCCCAGGTTCGAGTCCTGCGAGTTCAGTCATTGGTGTTCGAATTTTTAAAATATATATTCATTTCCCCTAATCCCTATCAAGCGCTAAGCGTCCTAAATGTTACTACATGCCTCAGCTTCAAAGCGAGTCCTGGTGCACAACCATTTAAATGGAAATGAGTTGCGTATTCTTATGCAGATCAAACTCCTTACAATAGTTGAGCACCAATTGCAAGACTCATTTCGAAACCGACACAAACAGCAACTCGGAAATGGCCCATTGACGCATAGTTAATAGAGGGAAATGGTTAGGAAGCTCGGCAAACATCAAAGGAGCAAACAAAGATGCCAAGATTTAGGTTGGAAAGTCCACGATCGTACACAATCTTTTGTTTTGCGCTCATACACTATGCATGAATTACGTAACCAACACGTTTCTACTGGTTAGTTCCTCAGTATGGAGTAAACAACTATTGTGTTTTGTGCATGGTCACGGCTAGAAAAGAGAAAAAAAACCTACAACAAAGAAAGTTGTCGGGTTTCATAACCATTCCCCTCTATTAAATATGATTGACGATAATAGTCAATTTAGAGAAATTCAATATATTTAGAGAATGGTCGATAATCGTCATTTCAGGAGTTGCATTCCTGGACAGGATTTGAACCACTAAACATCAACTGGCTGATAATTGAACCGATTATTTACCATTACTAATTAGTGTGGTGTGAGGTTAAGTCTAATGCCTGATTTAATAATAATCAATTTAGAGAAAATTAAGAATGGTCAATAATCGTCATTTCAGAGGTAGAGGATGGGTTGGCTGGTAAAAGGGAACAAAGACTCTGGTAACGAGATCGTATACTAATAAATGACAGGGTATTCAGCAGTTTTCGACATCATGATCATGATCATGCGTATCACGAGTCACGCGATACTAATTTCCTCCATTCTCGTCACCAGAGCCTTGGATCGACCCAAGGCTCTGGGGAACTCTGTGCAGGAGAACATGCGCCGTAGGGTTGTTATAGCCAAAAACTGGCTATTGGAACCTTACAGCGCCTGCTCACTCCTCGTTCTAACATGAATGCACCAATTAGAAAAGCTTTTGATTGTTCTTCACGAAAACCAATGAGAAGACACTTTGTTTCAGGGTTCCCCAGAGCTCTTCTCTCGCTCAGTCAAGAGAAGAGCTCTGGGGTCGAGATTGTAATTTCCTCCTTTAAGATAGGCAACTTGTTTGGCGTAAAAGACCCTATCCCTGGCGGGCTTCGTTCGCATGTGGTTTGTAAGTTTGCGTGCGCGGGCTGTAATGCCTATTATGTCGGCGAAACAATTAACCCCGACATTTTTCCACACGCGTGTCTGAGCATTTAGTCAGAGATAGGGCCTATCACATTTTCAAACACCTACAGAATTCTGAACATTGTCGCGCCCTGTGTTCAGTAGACTGTTTCCATATTTTAGATCACGCCCTTACGAGTTTTCAACTTAAGATAAAAGAGGCTATTCATATTCAAAGAGAACAACCTTCTTTGAATCAACAATTACATCATGTAAATCTATATATTAGCATTAAAACAAAAGAATATTTTATTTGGCCGCCATTATGAAAGAGATGTATGACGCTTTATAGTTTGATCACGTACTGTAATTCGAAACAACAAAATCTATTCGGGCTAGCGTTGTTGGGTGAATGAACTGGAACTGCGGTTCAAACAGGACTCCTGTGCTTCCTGTGAGAAAATGGACTGATAAACTACTTCCCTAGCTGGAGATGTCAATTTTTGCGAGATTGACAAGTATTCATAATGGTATATTTCACCCACAGAAACTACTTGTGAGTTCAAAAGGAAGCCTTTTCTGCAATTAGCTGCTTTTGCAGCCATGTGCATAATGAAGAGGAAATCGGTAATTTTAACTAAGCAATGAAAACTTGCTGCATTATTACCACAGTTCCAACTAGCTACAGTTCTAGCCAGGATATTCGCTTCCAAGGCTGAGTCGTTTCCAAAGCGATGTGTCTGCCAGCGTTAAGTTTTATGCATAATCAGTTAAATGGAATATAGGTTACCAACCTTCATCCAGATACAGATTCTAAGGAAGAATCGACGCTCTTACTAACTTGAAGATCAGAGAGTGAGTGGATGACGTCAAGGAAGGTGCTTTTGAGCTGGGGTCCAATCTTCCCTCTTGGTGGTCTTCACTTGTCTCGTAATATTAGTCCTGTGATGTAAAGCGACATTGACTAGGAAGGATGAACGTTATGGATCGCTACCCATCATTCTCTAATGCCTCTGATTACCATACCATCTATCATGGTGATAGTCTGCGATTATGAACTCTCTCTCTCTACGCTCTCTTCTTCCGCAGGTGTACAACATGGTGTTGCAAGTTCAAGAAGACAGTAATGGTGGGATACTAGAACCTGAAAGAATATAAAAGAAAAGGGAAATTGCTACTTCCCACACGATTTCCAGCTGCGCTTTTAGCGCCCTTATTTCCTTCACAAAAACAGGATCACAAAACGGCTTTCAGAGTTATCATTGATCTCCATTGATCTCAAACTGTGTGGATTTTCCGCGCCATTGATCATCATCTTAACCAACAACACCCGGCTGCATTTGAATACTTCGAATACCAAATTGCCGATATCGTAACTTTCTGTGTCGTGGAATGAATTGAATGGGATGTAATGATAACGTTCCGCTATAAGACGGTGGAGCTTAAAACGGAGAAGTTATGTCCACTTTTGAGTCTTTAATTTGCAGTTGTGACGTGCTTCAATAAAAACTTGTCACGCGTGGCAGAATATATTAAGGCGGCGATATACGAGATACAAAAACTTAGCGCGCAACATTTTTTCGTTGCAAGTTTGGGTCGATGTTTCCCGTTTTTCACCTTGCATGATCAACTTGTCGCGCAACAAAAACATTTGTTGCGGGTTGAAGAAATTTGTTGCGAAAAGTAGAGCGCGGGTCTACTCTGAGCAACTAATTTTGGCTTTGTTGCTCGTTTTTCATCAAGCTCAAAACTTGTCGCGCAACAAATGTGCTCGTGTACTAGCAAATCAACCAATCAGCGCCCTGCATTTCTTCAACCCGCAACAAATGTTTTCGCTGCGGGTCAAGTTGATAACTCAAGGTGAAAAAAGCGAAACATCGACCAAAACTTGCAACGAAACAATGTTGCACGACAAGATGAGGGTTTTTTGTATTTCGTCTTTCGTCGCCTTTACACTCAGTCTTTTTTCTTTTTTTTTTTTTTTTTAAATAAGAAACTGGGTTATCTGTTAGTCAGACGGATAACTCAGAAGATATAAAAATTGGTTGAATTTGTTGGTTCTGTACTCTACACCGAGGAGTTTTTCTCCGCGCACTCCGGTTTTCTTCTCTCCTCAAAAACCAAGTTGAACTTTTGCTTTGTTTTTTGCTGATTTTCCGGTTTACAGTGTCCCCAGGCCAATTAGTGTTCGCTCCAGCGCTAGAAGTTCCTTTCCATTTCTTTCCTTTGCTAAGTTTGCTATATCGGT
>OX421446.1:53395979-53398479 GCA_949126865.1 Montipora capitata
CTCAATTATTACAAGCAATGTCATACACGCGACACCAAAACAAAACTCTAAGTGACATCAAACGTCAATAATAATTTCCATGCTTTACGCGTGAATTAACTTGGTCGCTATTTATAATTCCTATTTATCAAATACATAAAACATTTCAAAAGCTTTTGAATTTTGTCGACATCTCATTGGCTGTCTGCACAAGAGCGATTGAAGTGCTTCACGTCCAACTTCATATAAATTCAGAGTAAATTCGATGCGTCCTTCAGTCGTATAAACTATAAGCTCATTTGAATTTTAACGGACGATGTGTATTTCACCAAATTATAACTTGTGGCTTGAATATTAAGGAGTGCCTGAATTATTTGGAGATACAGGACTCTTTCCAGAGACGGGACAACTCATAAGTTGTCACTAATAGTTTATGTTGTTATTCGAGGAAGATCGAGGTAAATATTTGAGAACATATGAATAACGCAATCCGTTCAACTTTCCATTGACCTTGTCGTGCAAACAAGATGTCGAATTCGGATGCTGTTCTTTCTGCTGGAGCGGCCCAAAATGGACATTCCACTGTAGACACGTTTTCTTCGGATCAAGAAATCTCAAGGCTACAGAGAGAAAACGATAAAATTAAGGTAATTTTATACTCTTTAAACCAATGAGAATGGCTGTGTTATTGGCGCAAATATGAGAAATACAAACTGGTGGCTGGTTGTTGGATCATGAATTCAAAGTCAAAATTTGATAATTGATCAGCTTTCAGAAAATCTTTGTGTTTTGATAACCTTCGGCCCTAATTACAAATTCGTGACTGAGGAAACTTAGTTCTTCAAGTTTATCCAAAAACAGAAGCTGTATAAAAGCCTCCAGCTCGGTTCTACGTGTAAAACAAGAACTTCAGTCTTCGTCTTCGAATGATACTCCAATAAAACGTATCAGCCAAATTAACCTACAACAAAAATAATAAAAGTTTAGAAGTGGTTTAACAAGAAAACGTAATGAAAAGAGGCAAACGGAAAGCAATACAGACGATGGCAGCAGACTTAGATCGGATTTTGGGCTGAAAATACATACTTGCAGTTTAGCCGGATATATTGTTCTATTCCTGAGCATGTAATATTTGACGAATCATTTTGTAATCATTAACCATGGCCTGATGAATGATACTCGTTTAATTACTATGTGTTAAATGAATAAACATAGCGACCTTTACAAAAACAAGTTGAACAGAGGTCAAATTAACGCGTTTACAAAAGCCATATAAACTATATGAACGCAGTCTTGTCGTTAAATGTGCGAGAAGTGCCAGTATTAAAACGTCTTTTATTCTTTAAAACCCCGTAAACAAATCACCACAGGCACTACGCCAACGGTTGAGGGCATAAATGCACTGCATGATATAACGAATTCGAAATTAGTGAACTTGAACATGAGTGGTCATTCCAATCGGTGTTATAATACCTTGTTTGTGGGAAAGTGGATAAAAAATGGTCCTCGAATCGAACGATCTGTAAAAGGTAAATAATATACAAGTTCTGCAAGACAAAAACATGCAATTTAGTCTCAGTTATTGCCTATTCGTTGGATTTAAGTCGTGCAAATCACTTGTTTTGAGTGGAAACCTTTAATTATGCTTTCGAGGCGTTGCAAACAATATTCCACTCGAAGACTTAGGGCGCGTTCGATTGACCGTATTCCGGAATAGGAATGCGTGGAATAGAAGTTAGAAATCCTTCGCTTGTCAAACACCCGCTAAAATGCTATTTTAAACATATCTTCATTTTCCTTGTTGCTTCAAAACGCCAAACATACAGTTTTAAATCATCACTCCACTTATTCTTATTCCTCATTTCTTCGTTATTAACATTTATTTTTATTTTTTCGGCATATAAAAGAAAAACATTTCTCCATTAACGATTTACCGAGCTTGAATTCAGCATCCCTCATCGCAATTGCTGGAATACTCCCTTTGCACCTTTCGGAATCCGTCTTTAATTAGCATTGTGCAGAACTTATTAAGCGGGTAAGAGCACCCCAGCAAGTATTCAATTTTGAGCATGTACGTACAGTCTTAGATAAAACGTCTCTATCTGGGCCAAAAAATGCCAAACAGAAAAAAAATAGTTTTAAGAAAAAGTTCTGAGTTTAATAACCTTGCCACATCTCTAGGGCGCTTTTCTTTTGTCAGAATTGGCAGGCCAATACTGCGTCAATTTGAAAAGAAAATTCAACAATTTGAAGGAAACATTGATAATCCCTTGCATTATTCTGGAGAAGTAAATATCATCCTCGAAATGTGTTAAAGAAGGCGTTGCAGAGGTGGTTCTTCCAAATGCCCGGTCTGTCTGGTCGGTCAGTTCTGTCAAATGGAAAGCGTCCTTAGTTTCGCTGAACAAGATCCTAGAAGTATGGCGGGACAATTGTCACATGAATCCAGTTTTCCCTTTCTCCCACGAGTCTCCTACAGGAGAGGGACATTAGGGGTTGCCCAATACCACATTTCCGCGCC
>OX421446.1:53403479-53435979 GCA_949126865.1 Montipora capitata
AAAGAAACCGAAATTGAACGAGCTGAAACAAAACGAAAGCTCGAGGAACTTGAAAACAAGTTTCGTGTCTGCGAGGACAGCCGAGCAACCGTAACTAGCGAGGCGAATGATCTTCGCAGTAGACTAAAGGAATACGAAGCAGAGCGAGCAGAGATTCGACGAGAGCTACAGGATGCACTCCGACAGGTGAAGATCCTTGGCAGTGAGTGTTTGCAAGGAAAACGAGAAGTAGCGGATCTTCAAGAGAGACTGTCACGTGAGGAAACTTTGCGAGAGGAAGTGCGGCATGAGGCGTATACTTTGAAGCAGTGCATTTTACGTGTTGATAGCGAGAAGGAAGAGGCAAAACAAAATGTGTCAAGACTGCAAAGAAGGTAAGAAGGTACATTTAAAATTGCGACCAAGAATCTGTTGTTGCGCAGATTGGATCCAAACCCCATGCAGTGTCTCAATGGAGTGTGTAAAGAGTCTACTTGTACTGTCTATTTGACTGTTCTGGGAAATTGTTATTCCTGTTATTTTCGGTTGTTTTATGAGTGTTATGTGGAACGCATTCTTATACTAGCTGTAACCATAAGTTGACCGTGTAGCACTTCTATTTCAACAGACTTAACTGATTAGACTTTAATGTGAAGTTCTAGTTTTGCACCCTATATGAACCATGTGAGCGTTAGCTCTACTAATGGGAATGGTTGACCAGGGTGGAAAATTGAACCCACGACCTTCGGGTTAGATCACCGCTGCTCTACCGACTGAGCTACAAGGTCAGACGGGAACAGGCCGTGGGAACTGAAGATGTTAAAGTGACGACAATTAATATGTACAAGTACAAGGAAGGTCTGAAATATAAGTGCTACACGGCCAACGTTTGTAAAAACGTAAGACTTCCTTGTACTTGTACATGTTCATTGCCGTGACTTTAACATCTTCAGTTCCCACTGTTTGTTCCCGTCTGACCTTGTAGCTCAGTCGGTAGAGCAGCGGAGATCTAACCTGAAGGTCGTGGGTTCAATTCCCACCCTGGTCAGAGTTTTTCTCTGTTCTTGTGTGGGCCCATTCCATTACTGGGGCTAACGCTCACATGGTTCACATGGGGTACAAAATTAGCACTTCACATTACACTCTAATCAGTTAAGTCTGTTGTAACCATAAGTTGACTGAATTTGAATTGGTTCTCGGCCTTCCAGCAAGGGATTTTCTCCACACGATCTTACAGTTTTCCTCCCTCACCAAAAGTGACGAAGCTTATATTTCTCTTGTGATGACCGTATGGGAAAGTACAATATGGTGTAAATACATGTACATGCCTATCGGCCAATGAAGTATTTTAAATATATTCTTTCCTGATGATTAAAAAGGGATACGCCAGCGTGCCTTAACCAGTCCTATTTTGGTCATTTTGACTCAACTTCTTGTTAAAAATTATTGTTAAACGAAGACAAAAATAGCCAAAACTATGTATGCAAATTGTGCTAATTGAAGTAAATTTTTGTAAATGTAAGTGTCCCCCAAATGCTGCTCCTGGAGTAAAGGCCGGGACACACTAGGCGACAAGTCGCCGTGACAGGTCTCTGCGACAAGTTGCTCCGTGTGTACTACTTGCAAAACAAGTCGCTGCGATACGACACTTGTTCGGTGCACACACAGAGATCTCGTATGAGCGGGAATGTGAACTAGTTTTCTAATTCAATATGGCTGACCATATGACGCTCTCTCGTTGGTTCATTTATATTTTATCGCAGCGAATTGTTGCCGGAAGTGTACACACGGTGCGACAACGCTACTTTCGCCAATTTTGTCGCTGCGATTAGTCGCACGAATTCAAAATGATTTGAATTCGTGCGACTGATCGCAGCGACAAAATTCTGCCGCAGCGACAATGATTTTAATAAAATTAAGCGTGCCACACAAGGAGGATTGTTGCAGCGACTTGTCCCCGCGACGTGTCGTAGCGACTTATCGCCTAGTGTGTCCCGGCCTTAAAGATAAGCAGCTGCATTTACCGAAAGCTAAAAATTACGCTAACCTTTACCCTTACTTTATTGTTGGAAATAGGTAGCAGAGGTGTATTAGACTCGAAGGCATACTTCGTGTTGGATGTCAAAATTGGACTTGCATGTAAGCGTGCGTTCCATTGACCGTTTTCCGGAATAAGAATGCATGGAATATAAGGTAGAAATCCCTTGTTTTTACGGTGATTCACATAAAAATTGTCAAACATCCGCTAAATTGCTATTTTAAACATATTTTTGTTGTCCTTGCTACTTCGAAACGCGCCAAACATACCGTTTTAATCATCACTCCACGTATTCTTATTCCGGAATAGGGTCAATCGAACGCGCCCTAAGTGATGCCTCAAGGAGCTCTCCATTTAATCGTCTCATTTAACTCACATGAACTTCTTAGGAACGTTGAAAAAGTACAAAGGTAGTGTACCTTCAGTGTACTTTCGCTGTTTATGGCAGATAGTGCTGCCATAAATAGCGAGCCGGTAAATTGTTTGAAGGCCGGCTTACTCCAATCCGGCAGCATAAGAAAACAACATTAGCAGAAATTTGCGATGAAAGCGTAAACATTTAGGATTCAAATTGCGAGTTAACCGTGGGTCACGTTATATACCTCCTCCTTGTACAACCATAACATAATTTCTTGTCCCTTAACCTATAACTTCTTACCGAGGTTTTTACTCAAGCGCCTTAGTCTTAAATGTACTACTCTCGTTTTTTTGTCTACTAGAATCAAAGAAGCTGAAGATACTTTTGCAAACCGAGAGAAAGACTATGAAGCGCAGCTGGAGGACTGCACCCAATTCGAAGAGAAAGCGAGGAATAAGATGAGAGAAATGGAGAATCTTTTAGAGCAGACCACATTTGATCGAGAAAATTATAAAGCTCAGCTCTCTGGAAATGATGGTAGAATAAGTGCATTGGAATCACAGATTTCTCGAATCGAAGCATCAAAGAATGATTGTGAATTTAAACTATCCAGTCTTTACTCCATCCTCCGAAGATCACTCGGTTTGCGATCGCACTCCCAACCACCGACTCCAGACGAAGATAGTCCGAAGAGGAATAAAAGATCCTATCAAGGGCGTGCGAGATCTAATTCAGGTGAGATTTACTCAGGTTTTGACTGAGCGACGTAAGCCACCTTTTCATTTCCTATAAAGGTAAGAAATGCAGAGTTGAGACAGTCATGGAGAAAAAGTGTTAAAGCGTTCCCCTTTTTGTCAATTTAAACCTCATCTCGAGGAAGGCCAGCATCATCAAACATTTCCCCAATATTTGTAGAGGGAAGTGGGGCAATTTTTACACGTATTCGCAAATAAAACACCCCATAGGAAATTTCAGTAAAGACAAGAAGTAACGTAAAAAGTTAGGAAGTTGGTGAAATAATAATCTAAAAGGCGAAAAAACAAACAAACAAAATCCTTACTCTTTCAGAGGATTCCGACGATATAGATCCAGACTCTGTAAAAGCATCATTGGCGGCGCTGCTGCAAAACCTGAAAGAATCAGAAAGGAAGAAAGAGGAAAGCTTGGTGAAACTCGAAAGTCTGCAGCAATCTGTGGCTCATTTAGAAAAGGAACGAGCTGGTCTGGAAGAAAAACTTCGAGACGTCCATCAAGAAATGAATCAATTGAGGGATCAGAAAAGACTATTAGAAGGGAGATTGAATGGTGCTGAAACCGCATTGACATTACAGGTTAGAATTACAGACTGTAACTATTTCAGTGTGCTACTAGGACAAGACGAGCGAGTACGAACGTTTACTCGAAGACTTTAGAACATAGTTACGTTAGTTTATAAGGCTTTGAATGATCAGAATTCTTTGTATATAGAAGATCTTTTCCAAGTACGAGTCTCTAAGGTCATCCACGAGACAAATATTTTGAATTTACCTAAATGTAATACCAGCACTTATGGACTCAAATCTATTAGGTATTTAGGAATTGAAGTAAACTATGGGATAGCCTTGAGGACAAAATTAGAGCTAGGCCTAATCTGATTTGAAACAAGCTGTTGTAGTTTACCCTCGCATATACGTACATACTACATGTTTACCATATTTTAACCCTGGCTTTAATATTAATGTAGATCATTTCTTGTGTATTTATTATATTTATTTAGCTCGGTTTAACTGGCACTTTGTGTCCTATATCTTTTTTACTGTGTATAAATAAAGACTTTTTCTTTTACTTTTTACTTGCTGTGTACCAAAAGCGATTAGTCCGGCTGTGTGAACGTCCACCATATTTAAATTACACTTGCACTAGCAGCGTGATTTACCTCTTCACAATCTCGTCACCTTGCCCTCGTAGGGTTATGGCGGGCTAAATTCGCTTAACTAAGTCGGCTGCGAGGATTAAAGTGAAAGTTTTGGTGGTTTTACTAATTGCAGGAAGAGGCAATCCAAAAAGTTGAACGAGAGAAGCACGCATTAGCCGAAAAATTGCAAATGGTAGAAGGAACCTTGAATTTTTCCGCGAGTGAACGAAAGCAGCAAGAAGGAAAGATAAAAGAACTCCAAGAGACTGGAAAAAGACAGAGAGACGAGAAAGAAGAATTGCGAACACAACTGGAAACGTCAGCAGGGGAGCTGACGAAGAGTGAACTACGATTGAAAGCAATGGATGGGGAATTACAAAGACATAAACGAGTGCAAGGAGAAAAGGACGCTGAAAATAACAAATTAAGGGAAAAAATAACGGGGTTGGTAAAGAGCAACCAAAACTTAGAAGACAATGTTTCTAACTTAAAGGCGGCCATGCAAAAGCTAAACAGTGCTGTGGAAAAGGGGTCGTCTGAGGAGTCAAGACTCAAGGAAAAGGTGGAGGCGCTATCGGTGTCTCTTAGCGAAAGCAACAGTAGCTCGCAGAATTTACAAGAGCATATCTATCAGCTTCAGCGGGCGCTAGAGAGCACAGAAGGAGAAAAACGATTGCAGCAAGAAAGGGTGGCAGCACTTAAAGAAACGGTAAAAGAATGCAAAAACGAGAACAAGGTGATGGCAGAGAAAGTTAGATTCCTAGAGAAAAACCGCGAAGAATCCGACTTAATAGTAAATGATTTCGAAAATCAAGTTAAGAATGTGAAAGCTCTTTTAATTCAGCGGCAACAACGCGAAGACGAACTTCTCGAAAAACTGCATGGTTTAGAGGAGGAGGCAAACTCTCTCAAGATCGAGAACAGTTCTTTGCATAAAGTGAATTCATCGTTTGAGGTAGAAAAGAAGAACTTAGAAAAGAGCAATTTGCGAATAGGAAAAGATGTGCAGGCGCTTAAAAAGACCCTTGATAGGCTTCAAAGGGAGCGGTTAGAGTTTGAGGAATCTGTCTTTGATTCAAATCAGGAAAAAGAGGCCTTAAATAGAACACTTAATGAAGCCGCGAAAGAGAATATCGAATTAAAAGAAAAAGTGGATTCCCTGGAAAAAGCACTCCAAGCGGCGGAAGTCAAGCATAATGAGAGGTACAGCGGTGGATAAAATTCCACCTCATTGATTTCATAAAATGCCTTTTTTTTCTTTTTCAGGGTCAGCTTTATTCGAGTATTATGTATTTTGCATTTGGGATATTCTATATTTCTGTGCCATTTATTTCCTCAAGCCCTTTCCTCCTCTTAACCACCTTTTCTCGTCGCGTTTTTTTTATTTATTTTATTTTATTTAGAAAGAGCTTTCTAAGCGCGATCACTGACATATGGATTTGAGTACCACTCTTGAGCCAGGAGCTCTTCCCTTTTGTGCATGCGCAGACCTAAGATCCGAGGCTCTGGTGATCTATATTGCGTACGGGCACGCGCACTGGTAAATTTCGACCTCTAAACTCAGTGCGCATGTTCAGAATTTAAGATTCGCTCTCTAGTTGTAGTCAGGAGTTCATCAAGGGGAGCCTCTGACTCCACTAATTCCTTGAGTCAACCCTTTCCTGAGTAAAGTTATTTTTAGAAACAGGTTTTTCCCACAAAATTTACCATTTGCCCTCGATGCTGAGATATCTCTGTTTTGATTGTCTTTGATTTCACAACTGTGGACGTGCTGAATCTCCCAAGCCAGGGAGATTGGCTTTACAACTCACGGTGGGCGTACTGAATCTCCCAAGGGAGGCGCTATACAAATAAATCTACTCTGCAAAGGGTTGACTCCTTGACCAAGTATGGGAGATAAAGGCAGCGTTTACACGAAGGCGGTTTCATTTGTGACCGCATCGTTTTCGATTTTCAAAACGATGCGGTTTCACCTGTCGTGTAAACAGCGAAACCGCATCGATTTGAATAGGGTTACTGTACTATTTTGGCGCGAAATTCGCATTGCCTGCCTGCCTGCCTGTTATTCACGGCGTCTGGTGTGTACGTAAGTGAAAAACAAAACCCTACCCCTCTAAAGCAGATAAACTATTTTACCTTCACAGCCTACTCGAGGTTACAGAAAAACAACAACAAGACTTAGAAAAGGAAGCTAAAAGATCACATTTAGCGCTGGAAAAAGCACAAAAAACCACAGAGAAGCGAGAGAGGGCCTACAGAGCAAAAGTTGAAGCTTTAGAAAAACAGGTAACGTAAGAAAATGATACATGAGATCAGTTCTATTGTGTTGAAGGCTACAATTTCTTGACATCTCACATGAAATGGCCAGTATATGATAAGATAAGATACAATTCACACAGCGGAGATATCAGAGAACACTGATCGAATAGCAAAGAGAATTAACTGAAGACAGTGCGTATAACTGAATAACAATGCCGCCAAACACCAGAGTAAATTAAACTCTTGTTAAAGTATGCAACATTTTGAGCAGCGTTGATTTTTTTACATGCGAGGCATGCGTCAAAGCAAAGGCTTCCGAAACCAATACTCGCTGTGCAAAATATTTGCCTAACAACGTTGCTAATGTTCCAGGTTGCAGATCTAAAGGAAGACCTTGAAAATGAACGAGAAGAGAAGATGATACAGACCAACAAGGCTGCTATTAAAAGCGACGAGATCAGGGAAGTTCGGCAGTCGCTCGGAAAATCCTTGCTAGCTGTTGAAGAGGACGCCAACAACCTAAGAAGTATGCTTGGGAAATCACTTCGGAAGATCGATCGCTACACCGACGCCATCCGACGAAACGAAGCCCCACAGTCAGCTGACACCAACGGATCGACAGTGGATGGATACATTGATAAAGCATCGGAGGAAGCGAAGTATCCTCTCTCGTCAAAACGACGTACTAGGTCCGCAGCACACTCCTCTTCACGAACACCATCATCGGAGATGATCGTAAATAACTCGGACTTGCCTCGGGGAGACTCGGTACCCCATGTTTCGCCCGAAATCCATTCGCCTCTCAGAAGGTACCGAAGAGGAAGAAAATCTGTAAACTAAATACGCACTTAATTAAGTTAAACATAAAGATACAGTTTCAGTCTGTGGAGTTGTAAACTGATATTTATTGCATGAGTAACTGTAAGAGTGAGTTTGCATTTTTTAAATATATATTTTTTTACGTTTAAATTAATAGACACATTTCCAACCTGTATAAGGATGTAAATGGATCGGCCTTCTCTTGGTGCAAACAATACTGACCGCACGAAATGTAAACATCGGTTCTTAAAGTGCAAATTACCTCAACAAATTTTTCTGCCTCAGTTCAAGTTATTCTTAGCACCTTACTTTGTCCCAAACGTACTTTTTACAACCTTTTGTTGAAAACTGACAATTCTATTCGCTTTGAATGGTGTCCGAAGAGCTGGCCATAGTTTTCTCTTTCATGATCAAGTAATGAAGATTGAATGGGTTCGAACGAGGTTGACATCACAGACTACCTGGAACTGTGTCAATTCAAAAAGGTTTTTGACGTCAACGATAAAATTAAATCCATTATTAACTCAACTTAAGTTTTTTGAGGTGATGGACACTTAAATAAATAACAAATGTATTTAGTATTGATCGCGATAAAAAGTAAAATTGCACAAATTCACTGTCAGTGAACAGTCTTCCTTTAAGTTAAAAGTAGCTTCAGCAGCAAGCGTTCTCGGAGCTCAGAAGAGCTCTTCGCGTATTTCCGGCCACAATGCATAACGCTGACTTGCTTCAACTGAAGCGTGTTAATGTAGTGTGTCAGCAGTGTGTTTAGATTTTCATTTCATTATGATCGCGGGTGCTCTTGGGGTTTCCAGCAGAAAAAAAAGTAAAAGTTGAGTTCCCGGACGGGATTTGAACACGGAGCACCCACTCAGAAGGAACTGTTTTTATTCACTTAACAACTAAAGCTCAACTAGTTAACAATTGCACCGATTATTTACCAACACGAATTAGTATATATAAAAATAATTGCTGAATACGGTGGTTAGGTCTAGTGCTTGATTTTGCAATGCTTAGCTTTCTCTTGAGGTTTGGCAACCAACATTTTCTTAGCGAATGATAACACACGTTTCCAGCGGCATTCGGAAGAAAAAAAAGTATTGACATATTATTAAACAAATAATACTAATTAGCAACGTGGTAGTCTAGTGGTTAAGTGAAAGGGTTAGTAATCGAATATTCCCAGGTTCATATCCAGCGAGTTCAGGCAATGGAGTTCAGATTTTAAAAATAGATCGTCATTTTCCATAATCCCTCTCAAGCCCTAAGCGTTCCAAATTCGCGATAATAAGCTATCCAGAGAATAATAGAAACGATAGTTATCAAGTTATGCATGACTGAGTTGGCTGATTCCTATGGTAAACGATCAATCTCAACATAATCTCATAAAATTCAAAGGAAAAAACAAACTGAACAATATCTGCATTTTTAAAAGCTTTTCACAGGTACAAGAATTCGCCCTTGTCACACGGCGGCCATATTGTCCCGGGAGACCAAAAGAGCTTTGTTTTACCACGCCAAGCCTCGGAGTGGAAACCATGGGGGTGAGGCTTGGCGTGGTAAAACAAAGAATTTTTGGTCTCCCGGGACAATATGGCCGCGGTGTGACAAGGGCGAATACCCTATATGATGGTGCGTGGAAGGGTGCTCTCATTCCTTCTTTTTAATTCCTGAGCCGCGAAGCGGCGAGGTAAGTATCCACTATTAGTATATACTAAAACAGTGGATAGCGTTGAACGCGGGCGCTGATTGGCTCGTCAAACTCCGAATATCCTGTGCTATTTATCTCCGAGCAACTCGGGAAAAAATGGCGTGACAAGTGAGGAAAACATCCAAATTAATATTTTGTGCTGTATATTATCTCACTGTTTTAGTATGTACTAAAACAACTATTCACCTCAGTGTCGAGGCTAGCGTTGGATATTTACCTCGCCGCTTCGCGGCTCTTTAATATGCACCACTAGCCACTTCGGTGAATAGTTGTTAACTATCAGCCGATACTGAGGTGAATAGTTGTTTTAGTATATACTAAAACAGTGAGATAATATGGCACTAAAAGATGATTTTAACTCATTTACTCCTGCAAAGATTACAACATTTTCGCGCACAAATTCCGTGCGAATTGCTGGGAGGTGAAATAGCAAAGAATATCCGGAGCTTGAGTAGCCAATCAGCGCGCGCGTTGAACGATATCCACTGTTTTAGTATATACTAATTCATACTAACAGCTAAAGCTCGTTTGAATAAGCAGAAAGACGTGGACACTTGCGTATAGGAAATGTGACTTGAGTCCAACAATCAGAGAGATTGGTTCCAATCCCTATGATTACACAAGTGTTTTGGTTGCCACCAAAAAAACAGGTGATTTCTCTGGTTTATATTTCATGGCTTCGATTACGAACTTATCAATTTGGCATTGGCACGGCTTGAATCGCACGAAGCATTGCTGGTTTACTTTAATGAACACAAATACATCTTGCATATGGATAATAAAATGGGAATGATTCAGGGCTTACACTATTCTTTATCCTTACGTTACGTTGACCCTAACGCAAGGTCGCAAAGCAGCTGGGCAGTCGACGTGATTAATGGACCGATTAATCAATTTTCTTTATGTGTACTCGCGATCCTATCTGTGGCAAGCACAACCTTAGTGACGAAGGTATCATTTTGGAATTTGGACAATTTTAAAGCAAATTCTACACAAATTACTGTGATAAATATCACTGCGATGTTTTTCCAGTTTTAAAGCTGTCAACATTGTTTCGGGATCCCAGCAACATAATGCCAACACTCAATGTTCAATGATCTCTTGTGAGGTAGAGACAACATGGCGAATATCGTTGTTAAGAATGGATACAACGGCTTTAAGAATAACAAGAGGTTCAAGAAAAAAATTCACCAGAAACATTCAATGTTAAGCAACAAATTACCGCCGCTGGAAAGACGAGAAAACGGTTTCATTTCGACCCTAGAAGCATCGTTTTCACCCGAAGTGCAACCATCGATATCGATATCTGATCGCACAACGACGGCCACGGGCGACATTGTGATTTTACTCGACGACGAAATTCGCCGTATTCGACAACTAAGTATTCACCTTGGGCTAAATCATCGTTATGAGGTGGCGCAATATCATAATCGATTCCAAGGCCGTGGTATACCCGACAAACTGCCGAAGATAGAAAGCTCGAAAAGTTGGATACAAAGTCACAACTGGATTAAGCGAATGGAAAACGGAAGCAGACTTGACCTCCAGAAAAACGATCTTGCACTAGCCAAGAAGATTTTTTCGCCGAGTGTGGATTTAGACAGTTTGCCTAAGGGCCGTAAAAAATTACTTGAACCCGTTAATATTCCGGCATTGGGATGCTCTTACCGGTTACCCGTGATAAAGAAACACACGCGAACAACACGAAGGTAATGTTTGCTCCATTGTTTCACGATGAAACAACTTCATTTTTGATGCAAAAATATTGGAATACCTTTCACGCGCAGGGTCATGTTAATTATCATGTAAATAGAAGAGCTATTCTTTTAAAAATAAGCCAGATGTGTAAAAGCCTTGCTTTTGGGTAGATATTGACCGTTTCCCAGAAAATTTTGTTGCTGCCTTATAATTATTTCATACACCTGGTTTAGTGTTGCAAGAGCCAGAAGCAATTAAACTGGCCTATGTTGAATATTCTTTGCGTTCATTTTTTTGTGGAACTTGTTCGACTTTTGATTGTGAGAATTAAATACTGGAGGGTGGTGATTGTTTTTAATTACTCTCTACTTGAAAGCAATACGAGAAATTTATCACAGTAATCAGTTTAGGGGGGCACTTCGAACTTCTCGAAATAACGACTAAAAATAATTAAAGTGACTACTCGTCTCCTGTAGAGCAGTATCTGTGTTGTCATGACGACAAAGCTCGTAAGTTTTCATTCCACATGTCGGAATATCTTCCCCATCAGAAAAACACGACACAAACCTCGAGCGACCGTCTTGCATTTGAAGAAGGAAGAAGAAAAAAATGTTAACACGTATTTTCGGGAGAAATGTTTCAGTCTATAATTATTTAAAAGTTCACTAAACTTTAAGTACAAATGTTACTGTCAATACAAATATTACTTGTTAAAAAAAATACAAAATACATTGGGTTATTACATGCTTATAAAGCAATCAGAGCGATACCAAATTCGACACGAAACTCTTTGAATACCATGTTAGGTACGTTAGTGAACATTTATAGAATCTCTAAAGGAAATAGAAAAGAGGAGCTAAAGTTCCTCTTCGGGTATTCTGGTTTTCCCTTCTCACCTTTAAGCAGAAATAAGTTGGCTGCATGCTAAATTCACGAGATCCTCCCTAAGTAGCAGTTAAAGCTCGATCTAAACGTTTATTCGAATCTCTGTCCATGTAATTAGGTTAAAGTATTTGCGTAATTTTCATTGGCCCTCTCCATATCGTTTATGATATTTTTTTTGCGCCAACACTGCTGTTAGACATCGATACAAAAGTTACCTTGACAATGGTGTAGTGACGACTTTGAGACGGTGTTTCATAAAAGCATGGTACGCGATATTTATCACATTAGTTATACACCACATCATCAGTTCTTATTGCAATGACTGATTTAAACATGGTGGAAATTTAAATTGAGCACAATTTATCATCCTCTGCACCCTAAAGTTATATGAATTTACAGTAAGGATAGAATCACATGAATTGTATAATTGCTGTTCCTTCATAGGACAAAAAGTGGTGCATATCCCATACAAACGTCACTGCAGTATTGACAGATTATCAATGAAGCATGCAGTTATAGTGCCCACATTAAGTTCAAATGAAAGGACAGCACTTATCCACCATTTCCAGTTTGACAGTTCAGAATGTCTTTAACACTTTAGTGCCAACAATAAATCTCTAGAGACACAAAGTGCTGTAGCGAAGTGTACAAATGCTGGAGCCACCATGAAAAGGATCTAATGAGCAATCTATTGCTTGTGTTCGTCCAGTCATGTGGTAGTGATCACCTACGTGAAAACCACCTATATGAGCGAGAATCGTCTATTACTTTGAGTCATACGCCGTCAAACACATACTCTTCCGCGAGGGTGGTTTGGGGGAATTTCAGCATTCATACCAGTCCTTTTTTTCATTATTTCTCGTTTTAACTGAAACTCTGTAAACTGCAGGATCACGACTAGGACCGTTTTGATTGAACCCAAAGTTACCGTTGGTGTAGGCGAATTAGAACACTCGCACTCGTTAGGACTAGGACGAATCAGAGCCCGGGGAATGACTGAAACTACTCCTTGAGGGATCGTTCTACCCTAGTTGATCGAATGCTATGTTTCTTGAGCCTGTTAAAGGGCTTAATCCATAAATTTGCATTGGAAAGACCTAGCTCTAGGTAAGTCCCGGAAAAGATCAAGGGCGATTTTTCAATCGCGCAATGCAAAGAACTTTTCTGCACATCCCGGCATAAGCCACTCGGAAGTCCCGAATCCTTGAAGTGTAGATGAAGAAGTTCATGGCAGAGTTTGATAGAGCAAGGGTCCTCACCCACATGTGTGCAGGTCCCTGCGGCTTTAAAAGCGATTTACCAGCACCGAATAACGAAATCATTAGCGGAAACCAACACAAGGTAAAAATACCAATTACTATGGCAAGCGTGCAAGCCACACGAATTTCCACGCGAGCATTGACATCCACGGACAATGGTCGTGCTCTTAGTTGGTTTCGTTTCTTCTTAATTCTGCAAAGATGCACCACGATCAACAGATAAAACGTAATGACTATAAAGTAACTAAGGCCAAAAGTTCCGATAGCGAGGAACCCTCTTGGGAAGGAGGGCGGAACGACGACACCAAGAATTGGAAACAAAATCGGAAACCCCCAAGAGCATATCAGCATTATCTTCAATCCATATTTACCCATAATTATTTCTTGTCGAAGGGGAAATACTACCGCCAAGAAACGGTCAACGCTGATCGCAGCCATGTGAACAACTGAGGCACTGCATGACAGTCTGGACAGAGTTTTGTAGATGTCATCCAAGTTCGTTGCGCAGTCGTTGGAGAAGGTAATCTTTGTGAGAACTACGACAAGAAGGGGCTCACATCCCATTGTGACGATCAAATCAGCGATGGCCAAGCTGAAGAGAAGGTAGTTCGAGCTTCGGCGAAGACGAGCATTGGATGCCACAGCAATGCAAACCAGTAAGTTGCCGACTGTTCCAAATAGCCCAACCAAAATGTTCGTTGTTATTAAGGCGATGCTATGCCCCTGAGGAAGATCACAGCTTTCATTAGATAGATTGGAATTTGGCCCAACTGGATATTCCGAATTGTTATTCATAGTAGAATTGAATTTGGACTTCAGCTAGTGATAACAATTTCACAGTGGATGTGTTGTCTCGCTTTCACCTGCTTCTCAGTTCTCAACTAATATAAGTTACTGAGGGACTGAATGTCTTTGCATCAGCTTTTCTTTTCATGGGAATAATCATTTTCAGTATATTAAGTGTTTTCCCTTTTTCGTGCAATTAACATAAAAAATAGAGTTATTAAAGAACTTATATGGGGATGGGTGCGAGCGCAACGGAACAATTACAATATAAGGAAATACAAAACAGCATCTTTGATTTTTAATTGAGCGATTAGTTATAGAATAGTTTCGCGATAAGAATAACAATGCACGTAATATCACGTTCGCAATTTTTTTTTTGCCATCTTGTGTCTCGCAATTCAATGCATCAGTCTTCATTCTCTCCTGTAGTTCAATGGATCTAAAAGTTCGCGTGACTTTCTTGAAAAAAAAGTACTACTTGATCGATATTTTTATCTTCCGGTATGTCATAAACTGTGGTTTATCCAATAAGCGCGGGGAGGCATGGCTGTAATAATGAACAATACTAATAAAGCGGGTGTGTTTGTAAGCAAAAAATGCGCGAGACAAAAAGCTGAGCCGAACAATCGGGGATCGAAGCCAGGGAAATATGAGGTTAAGACTTCTGGCCAATATATCTTACACCCCATCATGCCGTCAGTTGCCATTGTTTCTTGTTATAATTATCCCTGCATATTGCCTACTAACTTAATTTACTGCGTCAAGTGCCAGTTAACTTAAGAAAGAACCAGGGTATTAAAAGATTATCGTACTGATTCTTTGCAACTTGTTTGCTTCTTTAGCTTCAAGTTTTGTCAAAAACACGGGGGGAAAGAAAGAGATTTTAAGAAACTGCTATTCAATTCTCTCTCACGTCAACGCACTCGCTTGAGTTTCTTCATTCTTGGGTTTCTCGCCTTAAAAGCAATTACAAGGCTGCTATGGGCACATAAATGATTTAAAATAAATTAGCCTTTAAGACCAACAACATCATAATACTACGATACTCGTACAGACATTACTTGATGATTACGTAACATTTTCAGCACTACTCATGGCCTCGACAAAATACAAGCAGTTTTTCAATTGAGTGCCGTAAAACCAAAACCAAAGTAAGGACTTTGGCCAATCAAAAAGGTCGGAGACAATTCAGTAAACCAATCAAAACTCGAAGTAATTACAAGTAGCTGACACAAAGCGTGGAAAAATGTGCACGCGCGAGCCACGATTGGTTTGGGTTTCACTTCTGCCTGGTTGAAAAAATTGCGCGAGAACTTTGAACCAATCACTGAGTGAAGTTATCATAAACCAAAGTAATTCACTAATTACTTTCGACACTCAATTGAAAACCACTCTATAACAAATCATTGTAGGTTTACTTGGTTGTAGCCTAGCAGCGCACAAAATAAGCTCTCCGGGAGGTAGTTAAATGGCACGCGGCTTGATAACGGACTAACTTGAATAAAGCATTTTTCATGAAGAAAAAATAATCATAATAATAAAAGAAATAAACAAACGATTACGCAAGGTGGATGAGCAAGAAATGGATTTATTTCGAAAACATGGAAAGTGGAGATACGCCAAAGAAGAAAGTAAAACGAAGAAGGCCGCCAAGTAAATATCCGCAAACGATTTCTGTAGATTATGTGCTTGTAATCTGAAATCGCAATTCAGAGATTATTAAAAAAAAATCCTTTTGACCAAAAATGAATGAACCACCGAGTGACGATGGGAGCGAGAGAATCATCCCATCTCAAATCAAGAACTCTCTAGAGGAAACAGTTACTTTAAACGTTGACGTTTTGGTATCTGTAAAACAAACCCCTCAAGACCACTCAAGTAAAAGTTTTGATCGTTAATCCAAGTTCCCGTGTTTATAAGTTAACCCAATTAGACGAGAAAGCTAAAGCAAAGATTCTGAATTTGTCTGGAAAGAATTTGAAAACTGTTACCAACACCCGAATGTGCGAAGCGAGCTCGGAGACTCTGCCTCTGATTCTGTATTGATAAAGAGGTCGAGCCCAGCTGATGTCGCGGCATATGCAAACAACATTTTAGTTCACGAAGTTAGTTTGTCCCTCAAAGGTGTCTGTAATGTTTCGGATTCATCAGAGAGGAAATTGATCTGTCACCGCAGAATCTGCAAAACGATCACAATGCACGTTTTGCTGACAAAGTTTCTTCTCTCGCCAAAGTGAAGGTCTTGTATATTAACCAGTGGGTAGAATAGCCATAACATCTTTTCGGGAAAGCAACCCCTTCGAAGTAATCTCCTGCTAATTCTTGAGCAAACCCGTTGTTGTTGTTTTTTTTTTAATGTTGAGATATAAACAAGAGCTCTTGATAAATCTATTTCTTCGATTGTGGACATATCACACAGGTTCTTGATATTCTTGTTACTTTTCCCAAGGGACGAAGGTTTCAAGTAACATTTGATTGACGTGTTCTTGACTGTTATCAGCTAATTAGAAATTTCCTTCCGCTCAGTACAGATTGACCAACTGGTGTATTCGAAAAACCTAAGTTTTCGGGCAGGCTGGATTTCACATCATTACTTGCCTCACGTCAGCTACGCAGGCTACAACTTTATCATCGTATATCTTATTTTTCTTTACCGTCGGATTTTAAAGTAGCTTGGTGTAATACAAGTAATATATCTGAAAATTTACCCAACCTCGTACCCTGGACTTTTCTCCTCTTTTCCCCTACTTTCAGCGGAGAAACGTCCACTACTGAGGACAGACCACAACACCGGAAACCCCTCACCCTGCTCTTTGCGAATACTAACATCTTACTATACTAACCGAGCCCGAGGGTCTCACTAGAAAACATTACGGACCTTTAGATTCTAGGACGAGGACGAGAACGAGTACGAGTTTTGACTGGTAGTTTTAGCGAAAATACTTAGAAAATTTATAACCCGTACAATTAATCTTACTCTTTGTTAGCAGAATAGGTTGCTCAGTTATTCATATTGCTGTTACCTGGGCCTTTTTGCTGATCGAAAAATGCCAAAACTGCTACCCTGTTGTTGACTTGTTTTGACAAGACGACAATTTTGCGAAACCTCGTACTAAAATGACAACGGTATCACGTTTTTCCCGCCACGCGCGCTCACTGTTGTTCTATGTGAAATAATCGTACTCGTAGTCGTTCTCGTCCTAGAATCTAAACTGAGGTCTCTATTGACCCGAAGAACGAGCTCAGCGCCGAAGGGCCAATATTCCCCAGTACGGGCCCGACTAAGTGAGGTTAGTGAGCAAGGCAAGGCAACCATATTTAACGTCGATAACTCATAACAGTAATTCAACTGACAAACGTGAGGTCGACGGTGCGCTGATTTTACTCTCCCCTCTCCATCAATGTTCCGTTTTACGTGTACTTAAAGCTACTTAAGCTACACCGAAAGGAATTAAGTGCGAGATTCGGGGATCGAACTCAGGACTTCTTTCACCAATAACGCGAACTAACCGACTGTGCCATCCTTGCAGTTTTTCTTTGAGTAATCGGACACTTCTCCGCTTGGTGAATGTTCATAATCTTCGTCCTCCATCAGCGAACTTTGAACGATAACTTTTTACAAGTAAAACTAAATTCCGCTTGTTATAATTGTGCTGTTGTGAGGAAAAAAATATGCTTTTTGAAACTTGTGTTTCCCTCAACTTGATTTCCAGGGAGAGAGATAAAACATGGAAACGGACTATTTCCATGATAATTGTCCGTACTGTAAAATCGACCCGTAAAAATTGTAAAAATCGACCTGAAAAATCAACCCATAAGACATAGAATTACGTGATTTTATCCCTTGACTACTCAGTTTTTAAGATCTGCTATTACAATTTAAAACGATGCTGTTACTGAGTTCTTTTACAATTTGTTTTGTTTCCGTCATGTGGTAAGCACCTTGGTGAAGAACGCATCCGTATTCGTGAAATCTATAAAAACAAGCAAACAAGCAAACAAAAAATATCTGTTTGGGGTCCCCGTGCTACTTTCGATCCAAAGAGGGAGAGATTAATCGACCCCTATAGCTAAGCCATACGTGATTAAAATAACACCTTGACTACTCGTACTTCCGCTAGCAGTATAAAACTAAAGCGATAGTGATTTGGTCTGCATTTTGTTTGTTTGTTTGTTTGTTTGTTTTTTCTTCATGCGGTGAGCATCATGGTACAGAACGCATGCGTATTCGTGAAAACTACTAGTAGTTTAAGGTACATTTCATCGCACCGTCACTGGAATCTGAAATTAGCTAGGTTCGAACCAAGACGTGGAACGTTTAAGAAATGCTACGAAGAAAAACTTTCAAAATAAATATATTTTCTTTTCTAATGGTGGAGGGTAAGTTTTGGTCAAGGTTTTTGCCATAGGTGGTTTAGGGTCCGATTAATCTTAGTCTCTCCAACTGTCTTTTTCCGAGGTGTCTGAAAGTAGCTAGGGTCACCAAACAGATTTATCTTTTCTTCTTATTTGTTTTACGAATGGTCACTCGTTTTGTGCACCGCATTATTCGTATTTGTCTTACCACATGAAGAAAAGTTGGATGAAAGAACTTTGCAAAATTCGAATACGAATGTGCGTGTGTTCTGAACTCACGTGTGATTCGTAGTGTGGCTACCGCATAATGCAAACGAAGAGAATAATTGCAAATTCAAAATATGTATGTATGAATTGTCCAGATAAGTGAGCTGTTTCCTTTCCTTGTCATTGATAACCCTTACTTTAAATATGGAAAGGGTTATTTTGAGGTAACGAGGGGATAGCCATCCCCAAAGGACCTTAAAATAACCAGCTTAATTCCCACATGGGAGACGTTGAAACCCATATGCAAAGCAAACACTTTTGTTTAATGCACATGAATCTACGGTTACTGCGAAACAAATTAAAATGCCGATAATGCGCGCACTGGGATTTCCACGTGGTTTGTACGTGGGATTTCCACTTGATTTCCAATAGCAGAACATGTTTTGTGGCGTGTCTTTGCTTCATTCACTCCAACATTGGAACCAGATCAAGACAAGAGTGAAGTCGATTTGTTTTTGACTCAGAGCAGTCGGTTTCAGTGGTTGACTGGACGAGTTGCTAGAGACTCTATAGGTGGAAAGAGCCTTTTATAACGCACAATTTTATTGGCGTTGCAGAAGTAACTGAGAGTTTGTTTGAACATGGAAAAGCGTGTCAAAACGTGGAGGAAGTTTAGCTTGTGACATGGTGGAGGAGATTAATAACGATGACAAAAAGTTGTCCCAAATATAATTGAAGATAATAAGAAGACCTGAAAGAAAAACATTGCGATTGTAAACAACGAGGAGCTGCAAATAAGAAGCGAGGAAAGGAGCCATGTCAACTTTGTTTGCTGCTTAATGGCCGTGTTTTCAGCAACGGTTTTTCAGGTCACTTAACGAGTGATAACCTAAAATACTGCCGTGAAAACAGTTCCTTCCCAACTCGCTTAAAGTTAAGCGGACAATTGACAATGAGTGGGGAATATTAAATTAAACTCCCCTTGTAGAATAAAGGATACCAAGCCCACGTGGAAAATAAATACATTTCTTTTATTCATTGGGATCACATCAGCATACAGATCTAACTGATCTGGGCCTAATCTAGTGGTTTCATAGCTCAGCGTCTCCAGGTGATCTGGTGACGTAATTTGGAGGAGTGGGAAGAAAAATTTTAACGCCGTATCCCACAACCGGGCGCGGCCTTAGGTGTTGTTTCCAAACTTCTTGCAGTATTTCCATCGCCAAAACTCAACAGATCATTCCGTGGCTACCGCATTTCTTGTTGCTGAATGAACATTCAGGTAGACCCGACGAGATCTAACCTTGCCTCTGCCATGTTGAATTCGAAAATAAGGCCGCGCGTGGTTGTGGGATACGGCGTTAAAATTTTTCTCCTTAGTCCTCCGAGTTACGTCACCAGATCACCTGGCTAAAACATCGCAGCGGCATTGCAGAGGTCATGGGTTGGAATGAACAAGCAAGATCCTGCCGTTTCACGTAAACGCAGTGCTCAGTCTCTCCACGCATTAACTTCGAATTACAAAGGAGACTTATCGGTTTAGATAATTGAAAAAAAAATAATAAAATAGTATTTAAATATTTAGCTGATTCAAGGATGCGAGACCATTCAGTTGTTATGTAAAGGATTTGAGGCGAGCCTGGAATCTCGGTGTGTGAAGTTTTTAAATTGGATGAACGTCCTAATAAACAGCGATACATCTTCCATATATATTTAACAATTATTCTATGAACACGGGTTGGATATGACATGGTAAATAGCCAACGAGGCCCGTAACGCCGAGTTGGCTATAACCTGTCTCATAACCAACACGTGCGAATGTTTATTAAATTTCTTAAACTCCAAAAGTTTAGAAAGCACGAAATACGAGCGAAAAAAGGGAGCAAATCCGAGCGAAATCGAAAAACCTTGATGAGAACTGATGCGATGTTGTGTAAGACCTTGTGGCCAGACAGACGCAGGCTGGCGTCATTAAAACATTTCTTGCATTTTCGCGTACTTTTAAACGTCAGATTTGATCCAAGCTTTCCCCAAAACGTTTTTTTTTTTTTTTTGCTTTAGTCAAAGAGAAATTTCGTTTTCTGGCAAAAAAAAAAATAAAATAAAAAAAAAATAAAAACCTAGGCTGAGAATTTCTTTGAATGACTGCAGCCTGAGACTAAATCATTTCTGCAGCATTTCTTTAGAACTGTAAACTGGTGACTTCGATGAATTAGTTACAGCCCTTCATATCTTTTTAGATCAAGTGTTAACCAATCGCAGAATGTTAATGTTGGACGATGCCTTGAATTTAAAGCTGTAAAATGTTTCGAATGGAAAATAACACGATAGAACTTTGCAAATCTTGGAGGGTGTTTCCCGCCCGCCCGGTAGTTCCCTTCATACATTTTGATGAAAAATAAATAACAAAAAGGAAACACAAATTCAATAAGTCATACCTAGATGATTGCTGCTAGCTAATAAAGACTAAAATGACACCATGCATTCGTTACCGTTGCTTCTGCGTATTGAAAAATATTGAAGTTGTAACAAATACTTATTTTAACCTGGTGATTGTATAAATCTTTACAATTTACCATTTTTTCTTCCAGTATCCTTTCAAGCCATTTCGTTGCTAGGTTACGTATGACATATTGCAAAGCAAGCCGGTACATAACACACTGTGTTTTCGATAGTAACCAGGCAATTTCCTAGTCATCGATGGGCTCGACCATCTTGCTTGACCATTTATCGATCCCAGTACTTTTTGCCGAAAACCGGAAGTGGAAAGTTTGAGTTCTTAACCTGTGACAGATGCACGAAATAACTCATTGCTTTGTGTGAACGCTACACTTACTTACTTCGATACAATTGAAGCCGGTCTTAGATTTTTCCCAAAGACAGGCAATTCAGGAGCAACACATTTGATAGCATTTGCATATTTTGCCATAAGCATTACGGAAATCCCGCTTTTTGACACTGTAAATCACAAAGTTCATAACCGAGTTAGACAAAGCTAGAGTACGAAGCCACATATGAACAGGCCCGTTCATTTTGAAAAGTGGCTTGCCGGTGGCAAACAAAGCAGTCATCACGGGCATCCAGCACATCGTAAATACAACAGTAATCACGGCAAGCGTGTGCGAAACTCTCACTTCTCTGCACCAATTTCTATTTCGCGATCGTGGCTGAACTCTGATTTTTCTTGTTTTCCATTTTCTGTACAACAGAAACGCAACAATTATCACGTAAGACAAAATAATGATGCCATAACCTAAGGCAAACGACCCATATGCCACGATGGCTGAAGGGAATGACGATGGAAGTGCGACGCGTAATACAGGAGATAACAGAGGGATTGTCCATGACACGAAGAGCATGGTATATATTCCACAATTGTTCATCAAAGTTCTGTGGAGTAAAGAGAAGCACACAGCGATGAAACGGTCGACGCTGACGGCCGCCAGATGCAAAACCGATGCAAAACAAGAAAAATTGGCTAAAATACTGTAGGCGGTCTCCAGATGCCTTGATGCACAGTCTGGAAGGAACGTTCTCCTCCCTAAGTTTGCCAAAAGGATAGGTCCGCATATAATTGCAATTGCTAAGCTGAAAAGTAGGTAGTTAGAGCTTCGACGCAGACGGTGATCTGCAAGAACAGCCACGCAAACCATCAAGTTGCCTATTGTACCAAGAACACAGATTAAACCATTGGCTGCAATCAGTGCAATACCTTGAGGCAATGAAAGAGAGCAGTTATCTTCGAATGACAAATTTGTTGTGTTTTCTAACGAATGATTCATGGCTCAATCCGTAGTTTAGTTTCAGTTTGTTTTTGCAGTCGATGGTACTAGGTCACTAAACCAAAACGAAGCTACAGTTGTAGCTTAGTGTAGTAGAGACGGAGATCAGCGTTCATGCCTCGGCAAACGGATATTTAATTCGGTAGCGATTGCATTTTCATTTTAAGAAGTCAATACGAAGAAGGGATATTGAGTTTTCATCACCTTTAAGTATTCCTTTGAGTGTTTTTGCGCTTACATAACCATTTTTGGACCTTCAAATACAAAACCGTCATGCGTCATAAACAGGAAACAGAGGGAGCTTCAAGATTATTCTAAAATACTAAATTGAGAACAAAGTCAAGGACTTCTGCCTAAAAATAAACAATTTGTTAACTAAGCAAAACTGAAAAAGACTTTCAGACCTTACTCAAATCAGAAGGAGGTTCTGTAAGGATTTTATGGGAGTCTTATCCCAAAGCAGGTTTTTAAAATATGTGACCAATCGATGGTGCTTTTAGGAAGAAAAAGAGCGACGTTTATCGCTTTTAATTGAGGTCCAAGTATCGCTGGCCGGTCGAGGCGAGGTCTCAGTGTCAGTATTCAATAAGATGTGCAATTGAAAAACGTATTTTTGTGATACGGTAGTATCATGTTACCACGAAAATGATTTACTTTTCTTGGCTACTTATAGGTACAGCATGCTGTGTTTAATACGCATGCAAGTAAAAACATCATGCGATCAGAATATCACAAAAAAAAACTTGATACGTCTGACCTGCACTTTGATATAAGGTGATCAGTTTGATTTCTGCCGCAGCGCTAAATACAGTTGACACTTAAAGTTCATGATATTATTATTATTATTATTATTATTATTATTATTATTATTATTATTATTATTATTATTGATAATCACTTAGAACAGTATAGCTTGATGGAGAAAGAACGAAGAGATGCTAGGAAAGAGTGCAGTGGTACGATGAATAATCTCCTGATAGATTGAATGGTGACACAGGATTGCCACAGAGGGAAACGTAACCTGAGCACGGCATCGATGGATGTGAGTGAAGCTTATGACTCTGTCTCACACAACTGGCTTCTCAAGATGATGAAGGATCACCGACTCCCTCTTTGGATATGCAATATCATAAGCAATCTGACTAACAGCTGGAATACACGCATCGTTGCTAAAACGAGTCAAGGTCAGGAACAGTCTGACATCATCAGATTGAACAAAGGGTTACCACAGGAGAAGCTTTATGCCCTCGTCTGTTCACTCTGTAATTACACACCGTTGCATGGAAACTAAAAGCTACCAATGGCTATGAGTTATCGAAACCAATAAATTGGAAGATCACGAATTTATTGAATATTGATGACCTTAAGATCTACGCAGCCTCTGAAAGTAAGCTCAACACCGTCCTCATAACCACCAAAGATGCAATGAAAGATATTGGTCTGGAATGGAACTCGACGAAATGTTCAGTAATTAATTAACATCAAGAGTGGGAAGCAGGTGCAAGGCACAGATGAAGAAAAGGTGATTAAACACTTAAATTTCTTGGAGTATTGGATAATGTCAAGCAGGGAGACAAACTATCATTAGAATGTGCTGCATAAATATACCAACAACGAATGTCCATAGTATGTTCAAGCCCTATGTCAGATGAGAATCAAGTGAGAGCATCTAATCAATTTGCACTGCCTGTGGTAAGCTATTTTATTTGGACACAGACGTGGCCCCTTGCAGAGCAAAGGAGGATTGACAGAGAAGCTAGGAAGATCATTGTAGACAATGGTGGTAAGCATCCAGTGGTTTCAACAGTACTTGCTCTACCTGCAAAGTGATCAAGGCTCAGGGGTCTTCAATCTATAGAAGGGGTATACCCTAAGATCAAGGCAGCAATTAAGCTGTATTCTAACGATGACCCAGCAATGGATGCTGTAAGACGGTTCGAAGAATGCTCTCAGTTCAAGAGGTCGACACCAATCTTTATTAAAGGACGCAAACAAGTATGCAGATCAACTAGGGCTAACACTGCAACTGACCCATCCTAATCCTTCCTGCTCCGGAGTGGCTGGCAACGAGACCCCCACTAGAAAAATCATTACGAAGATCAACAACTGAACTGCTGAATGAGCGTTGTAAGGATGACAGTATTAGTGGGAAATGCTTTCAATGGTTAAAGAGCTGGAACTCCTGTCCCTCACAAGTCATAGCCGGTAGTATGCATGAACTTTACAAACAATTGCTACCGACTAGGATGTACTAAAGGAAAAAGATCGGTTCCATGGTAGAAGACGATCTGAGGTCTAGAATGTGCATGAAAGATCTTGAAAGTGTTTCGCATATCTTAGCCGGCTGCTCTGCTTTGGCACACACGAAGTACGTATGGAGGCAGACCTCAGCACTCACAAGATTCTGTTCTTGGAGATGATTCAAGAATGTGGCCTAGTCGACAGGACACCACCCTAGTACTCCCAAGTCGTCCCCATAGCCCTTATACGAGAACGAAGATTATCAAGCATATTGGGATGTCCCCGTGTACGCGGAAAGCACTGAAGTACGTGCTAACCAGATAGATACCAGCATCATTAACCACAAAGACAAAAAGATCACAATACTAGTACTGGAATGATGAGCTGCCCATGCGGGAGCTGATCTGCCATTTTCTCACAAGAGCGTGATTTCAACTGCGCATGAGCAGAATATTATTTGCAGCAAAACACTTGTTTGTAGGTAGTTATTTGCAGGTCACGAGGTGGGTTCTCGGCCAATGAAAAGGAAGGATAAAATCAATCAAATGATAAAAATTATTATTATTGTTGTTGTTATTATAATTATAACAGTTTCGCACAGCCTGTCATATTATGCTGGGTTAACTCTAGGAGCAAGTTGCCACCCACAACCTCAGGTCCTAGGTCTCCTTAATGTCCAACAGGCTTCAAAGAATCCTTGTCGTCCCAAGTAGAGACGTTTTTTGCAGTACTTCCACCGGTATCACTATTCCAATCTTTTCCAAAATTCCTTTAATTTTTTTTACTCAGTCTTCAGAGCGCCAACGATTACTGGGACAACTTCCACTTGCCTTAATGTCCACATTCTTCTTCTTCTTCTTCTTCTTCTTCTTCTTCTTCTTCTTCTTCTTCTTCTTCTTCTTCTTCTTATTATTATTATTATTATTATTATTATTATTATTATTATTATTATTATTATTATTATTATTATTATTATTATTATTATTATTATTATTATTATTATTATTGTTATTATTGTTTCTGATCCCTTTTGACTCTGAGAAAATACGAAATGGCCTATCCTATCAACACAGCTAATGATAAAGGCATTAAGGTTTGGAATTCTCGTGGAGTAGAATCCTAATGCCAGCAAGAGGCTTGCCTTATTATGAAAATATACTTTACTACTCTTGGCTACTTAGCTAGTACCCTGCGTTGGATAGGCCCGCAAACATTACACGACCAGCATATCGAAACACTTGAATCAGTTTCAAATTTTACGTCTGATAATTCTTATTGAAGAATTGCAAAACTATTTCTATTTCTTTGTTCGTTGTATGCCTATTTATATTCTTGAGCTTTTTGGTTCTATACCTTGTTTCAAACCTCTGGTTTGGATTTGTTTCCGGTTGTCCCGGATTCAACTCTACCACGCTTTGTAAACAGCCATCTGGTTGCCTCCTACCAACTGGGGATTGTTATGTTTGAATTGTTTCTTTCAGATTATTAAAAGTGGGGTTGCTGTGAACTAGCTCGTTACCTAAGTGTACTCCCACTTTAAACAAAGGATTTACATTTACATTCACATTTTTCTACGGGTACTCAGTCTTTCCCCTTCCCTTAAATGATATAAAATGATTTGATCTTTGCACAGTGTTCCCAGTTAGTGTCACAACGCTAAATACAGCACTTTAACTCGTAGTCGGCTACGCCTCGTGTCAGTTTAACCCCGATAAAACACTGCTGTTGGTTTTCCTATTAGTTCACTGTCAACTTTTTCAAAATAATTAGGATAGCACGCGCGCTCTCGTTGGTCAGTAGCTTTGTTTAGATGACAGTATGGAAACACGGCTGTGACATCACATGAATTTTGATTGGTTATTCGTTGTCAAACGCGCGTTTTGATTGGTTGGTAGGAAATATGAGCATGTGTCAAGAAAATCTGTTTCCATCAAGAATTAAAAAAAACAAGAAACAGCATTTTTGTTCATTTGTTAAAATACATTTGAGAAATATTTTATAAAAACAATAGAGGACTTTTTTCCGTGTTTCCATAGCCTCATCTAAACACTCGGGGGAGTTGGGAGAATTCTTGAGACCCGAGACGCAGTCGAGGGTTTGCATAACTTTCCCAACTTTCTCGTGTTTAGATGAGGCTATGGAAACGCGGAAAGCGTCCTTTATTGCTTAAATAGAGGCTATTACACGGTGGCGAGAAGGCAATGAATCAGTATATTTGAGTGGCAAGAACATAAAATTCATATCTTCGAGCTAACGTGTAATTTTCTTTTTTTTATTATATAGACAATACATATAGATGGTAGAGATTAAAATAAAATCTGGGTGTTAATTAATGCAAACAAAAAAAGTCGGGAATCGTGCCATCATAGTGGTGCCGTGTCGTTGCTCAATTTGCATACGAAAAATACGTCACTCGGTCTTCGGATTTAGTTGTCGTATTGATTCTACGGCTGATTTAGTTCCTAGTAATACACAAACGGCGGCTCGTAATCCTTTAAAATTCTTTGGAATCCTAACTGTGACTGTGTGATTTCGTCCATGATATGGAAGGAGTCACATTATACGAGACGCCGTTTGTTTGGCTCAAAGCACCGCTTACGTTTGACAAACAATTAGAAGAACTATTGATCACATAGCAATGGCAGTCAACATCCTTGTTATTGTTAAGTTTGATTTGCAAACTGACCTTAAAATTTTGTTGCTGCATTATAATTATTTCATATACCTGGTTTAATGTTGCAAGAGCCAACAGCAATTACTTAAAATGACCCATTTTGAACATTCCCTGCGTTCCCTGCAAGTTTTGACTGTGAGAATGAAATACTAGAGGATGCTGATTGTTTTTAATTACTTTTTATTTTAACTTGAAAGCAATACGAGAAATTTATTGATCAAGTTAGGGGCGTACTTCGAACTTCTCAAAATAACGACTACTGATAAGTGACCACTCGTCTCCTTCAGAGGAATATCTGTGTTGTCATGACAACAAAGCTTGTAACTTTTCATTCCCGATAAATGTCGGAACATCTTCCCAACAGACAAACACAAAACAAAGCGACCAACCGTCTCGTATATAGAGAAGGAAGAAGAAGAAAAAATTAATATGTATTAATTTTGGAATTCTAAAGGTCTCTGAAGAGTCTCTTGGCCGAGACGAAACGCCGCGTAAGACTGGCTGCGAACATTTCACAAGTATTTGACAATAGTTTTGCTTTTGTAGAAATGTTTCAGTCTTGAGTTATTTAAAAGCTCTCTAAACTTTAAGTACAAATGGCACTGTCAATACAAATATTACTCGTTAATAAATTAAATTTGGTTGCTACATGCTTAAGCAATCAGAACGATATCAGATTGGACACGAAACTCTTTAAATGCAATGTTAGCTACAAAACTAGTGAACACTGATGGAATAAAGGAAATAAAAAGAGGAGAAGTTCCTCTTTGGTTATTCCGATTTTCCCTTCTCACAGGGTCACCCAGCGACGGTTTTCTCTCAAGGTAAGTGCTTTTAAACACAGTTGTAAGCTCGTCGGAGTGCTTTTAAGGCTTTGTAAGTTTATTTTAGACTACGCTATACAATTTTTATATTTTCGGTTGTTCTAGGGGAACTTGAAACTTTTCCAATTTATTAGGTATAGTATGAGGGGGGCATTGGAGTCTATTAGAAACCGAAAAACCGCTCAAAAGTTCACCTGAAACCGAAAAACAGAAAATGAAATACAAAACCAACAAAATCGAAATCTTTACAGACCCGGATTTCCAAAACCTTAATCGATCTGATATATTAGTGGCACCTGAAGGATACAGACTAAACTTAATTAATTTCATCACTGTATGCGTTTGGCTTCCGCGGCGCGCGCTTGTGGTTGAGGAAACTAGACACCAAACAGGCAAAACCGAAAACCGCGTTGGATACCAGATCCGAAAAACCACTTGTATTTTGGCCGAAAACCGAAAACCAAATGCTAAAATACGCAAAAATTCGAAACCGTAACAGACACAAAAACCAAAAAACCGAAGTTTAAAAGCCGAAAAACCAGTCTAAAAAATGGCCAAAACCGAAAAATCCCCACGCCCCCCTCTTGTATCCTTTCCAAAACTCATAGCTGGCCTTTTTTCGGTAGTCACAAAGACATTTTTATCAATCAGAAAGAAACAGCAGGCATTACCTTTTCCAGATCACGAAAGTTCGATGTGAAAATTCCCTAAAGGAAATCCTAGGTGATCAAAGGACTTCCGAACAGACAATTTAACGAAACGTACCGCGCACCAGTGGCTCATTTGGTTGAGCACCGGGCTGCCATGCGGGAGGTCGTGAGTTCGACTTCGGCCGGACCAACACTCAGGGTCTTTAAATAACTGAGAAGAAAGTGCTGCCTTTGTAACTACATCCGCAAATGGTTAGACGTTCAAGTCTTCTCGGATAAGGACGATAAGCCGGAGGTACCGTCTCACAAATAACATCCTTGTTCATTAGTTCCCTGTGGGACGTTAAAGAACCCACACACTATTGAGAAGATTAGGGGATGAAGTTCCCGGTGTTGTGGCTGTCCTCTGTGTGTATATGGGTGGGTGGGTAAAGCAGGTCCACATCTGTTCAGCTAAATAGCTGCCAAAACTTCAACCTTCTTAAACAAATAAAATAACAAGAATGAAAGGACAGTACTTATCCACCAGGCTGTGATTTCTCGTTTCAAAATTGGACTTTGTAAACTGCAGGATAACGACCAAAGTTACTGTTGCTGTAGGCGAATTAGACACTGCCACTCGTTAGAACTGGAACCAATCAGATACCGGGGGCTGACCGAAACTATTCCTTGAGGGATCCTTCTCTCCTAGTTGACCGATTACCTTCCTAGATATAGGTGAGTCCCGGAAAAAGATCAAGAGCCATTTTTCATTCGCTCAAGACAAAGCACTTTTCTGCACATCCCAGCATAAGCCACTCGGAAGTCCCGAATCCTTGAAGTGTAGATAAAAAAGTTCATGGCAGAGTTTGATAGAGCGAGAGTCCTCACCCACATGTGCACAGGTCCCCGTGGCTTTAAAAGCGATTTACCAGCACCGAATAACGAAATCATTAGCGGAAACCAACACAAGGTAAAAATACCAATTACAATGGCAAGAGTGCAAGCTACACGAATTTCCACGCGAGCATTGACATCCACGGACAATGGTCGTGCTCTTAGTTGGTTTCGTTTCTTCTTAATTCTGCAAAGATGCACCACGATCAACAGATAAAAAGTAATGACTATGAAGTAACTAAGGCCAAAAGTTCCGATAGCAAGGAACCCTCTTGGGAAGGAGGGTGGAACAACGGCACTAAGAATTAGAAACAAAATCGGAAACCCCCAAGAACAAATCAGCATTGCCTTCAATCCATATTTACCCATGATGATTTCGTGTCGAAGGGGAAATACTACCGCCAGGAAACGGTCAACGCTGATCACAGCCATGTGAACAACTGAGGCACTGCATGACAGTATGGATAGAATTCTGTAGATGTTTTCCAAGTTCGTTGCGCTGTCGTTGGAGTAGGAAATCTTTGTGAGAACTACGACAAGAAGGGGCTCACATCCCATTGTGACGATCAAATCAGCGATGGCCAAGCTGAAGAGAAGGTAGTTCGAGCTTCGGCGAAGACGAGCATTGGATGCCACAGCAATGCAAACCAGTAAGTTGCCGACTGTTCCAAATAGCCCAACCAAAATGTTGGTTGTTATTAAGGCGATGCTATGCCCCTGAGGAAGATCACAGCTTTCAGTAGATAGATTAGAATTTGGTCCAACTAGATATTCCGAATTGTTATTCATAGTAGAATTGAATTTGGACTTCAGCTAGTAATAACAATTTCACAGTGGATGTGTTGTCTCTCTTTCACCTCCTTCTCAGTTTTCAACTAGCATGTTACTGAGGAACTGAATCTCTTTATATCAGCTTTTCTTTTCATGGAAATTATCCTGTTCAGTATAATTAAGTGTTTCCCCTTTTTCGTGGAATTAACATAAAAATAGAGTTATTGAAAAACTTATATGGGGACAGGTGTGAGAGCAAACGGAACAATTACAATATAAGGAGATACAAAATAACATCTTTGATTTTTCATTGAGCGATTAGTTAAAGAATAGTTTGGCGATAAGAACAACAATGCGCGTAATATCACGTTCGCAATTTTTTTTTTTTTTTTTTTTTTTTTGCCATCTTGTTCCTCGCAATCCATTGCATCAGTCTTCATTCTCTCCTGTAATTCAATGAATCTAATAGTTTGCGTGATTTTCTTTAATTAAATACGACTTGAATGATATTTTAATCTTCCGGTATTCCATGGGAGGTGGAAGGCTTAGCGGTAATAATAAACCATTCTAATGAAGCGGGTGTGTTTGTAAGCAAAACATGCGCGAGACAAAAAGCTGAGCCGAACAATTGGGGATCGAAGTCAGGAAAATATGAGGCTAGGACTTCTCGCCAACATATCTTGCGCCCTATCATAGCTTATCATAGCTTATCATGCCGTCAATTGCCACTGTTTCTTATTATAATTATTCTTGCATATTGCCTCGCATTTTAACCTACTGCGTCAAGTGCCAGTTAACTTAAGAAAGAACCAGGGTTTTAAAAGATTATTATAAATTCTTCGCAACTTGTTTGCTTCTTTAACTCCAGGTTTTGTCACTTCCTTGAACGTAAAGAAGAAAACAAGGGGGAAAAAGAAAGAGAATTTAAAGAAACTGCTGTTCAATTTTCCCTCACAGCACTCGCTTGCAGCCTTAAAAGCAATTACAAGGCTGCTATGGGCACATATATGATTTAAATTAGCCTTTAAGACCAACAACATCATAATACTACGATACTCGTGCAGACATTACTTGCGGATGATTACGTAACCTTTTCTGCACTACTCATGGTCTCGACAAATACAAGATACAACGCTTATAACAAATCATTGTATGTTTACTTGGTTGAAGCCTAGCGTTGCACAAAATAAGCTCTCCGGGGCGTAGTTAAATGGCAGGTCGCTTCATAACGGACTAAGTTGAATAAAGCATTTTTCATGAAAAAAAAAAATAAAATAAATAAACAAACGATTACTTTAATTGAACCTCCACATCGACAGAAAAGGCTTTAGACCGCAGGAATAAATGTTTACCAAGAATGTCCTTTAAGTTTCTTCTTTTACAAAAAGAGTTTGAACCGGAAACAAATGAAGTTCAGATTCGCTTTTTTTGTTTTCGAAGATGATAATAGCGACAAATGACGTACCTGTGTCGACAATCCAAACACCAAAATCTCACTATCACGTGAGTAAAGGTATAGTAATTAATAAGAATTTATTCTTCTGGCCCCTGTTGTTCAAAGGGTGGATAGCCCTATCCACTGGATAAATCACTATCCACTGGACAACTGAATTGGTTTTGCTAATGTTTATCCGCTGGATAGTGATTTATCCAATGGATAGCGTCATCCACCTTTTGAACAACCGAGGCCTGGTAATATTTAGTAAGTTTCTATAGAGCGTCATCTATATACTTCCCCTATGACTTATTTGGTTTGACTTTTTTTTGCTAATTTAATGGGCCATTAATAACTACCTTTGTCTTTTCTACAGTATCGGATTCTCTGATGTATATTTGCCCTAGTTTAATGTAGAGGTTCAACTCTTTTATTCTAATATAATTTCAATTTGGTTTGTCAAATGCACTCAAATAGTAGTTGTTATATTTTAATATTAATTATTATATATTGTCAAATATATTCACGCACAATATGGAAAACAAAAGCAACAGTTGTTAGTGTCAGCATCAGAAGTCAGAATCCACGACAACAAATCAACGAAATGAGCGATTCAATACAACATGCAATCGATTGTGCGTGGGAATATTCCATAGAAAATTGATACTTAACAAATAGATTCCATGCTGCCGTGCGTCTATTCGATGATAGCCAGATCACAGATGACGTCAAATGTGGTAATAAAAACAAGGCACACGAGGCGATAAATGTCCTTACAACATTCTGGCGTCTTTTGTGATCTGTTAGGGACTTCATGATCCACGACGCGGTCTTCTATCAACGAGGAGACCACGAAACAAGAATATCATTGGTTAAAAGAGGAAAAATAATCGTGCTGCACGTGCGGCACGCATTTTAGCACATAATTTTGTTGTACTTTGCATAACAACGACGTGAAGGACGGTGCCTAGGTATTTTTGCCCCGCTTTATGAATATG
>OX421446.1:53445979-53460979 GCA_949126865.1 Montipora capitata
TGGAAAAGAATATGGAAACTTTTGATCAGTTGATATTCTGTGACTTAAGAAGAATAAACACTTAAAGTTGTGTAAGCTTGCCTCAAGTTGCCTTAAATCACCTGATTTTTTGGGCTTTTTTTTTTAGTCATCTTAAGTCACCCTAAGTCGCTTTACCACTTACTAGTCCCTCCGTGTGTGCCGACCTTAAGGAGAAAGATGACGAAGAATTTTTTGTACTTGTGAGTGCTTTGAGTAGAGCAAATGCGTTCCCATACGCTCTTACTCTTGATGTTGACTTAATTGAAAAAAAGGTTCGTTTTTTGTACAAGTCAATTAATGCTAGCCCCATTTTTTTTTACCAGACAAGGGTACTTTCTTGAAAATAACACAAACTGACAGCTCTTTTTGCTCTAGGACCGGTAAAGAAACAGAAAAGAGGCCAGCATACCCGCATCTACGGTACAAACTCCATTCAATTTTCAATTTTCAAGCCCCCGGCAGGCGACCGGCGGTCCGCGTATCACTGATTTCCGCCAAAACGGTCATTCCGTTCATCTTGCTTTGGGAGTAGAATGAACGGAATAGATCCAAAGGAACACGAATACCGTCTATTCCTTGTGCTCAATTCCTATTCCGGAATGCTCCCTCAGTGTTTTTGATACTAAATAAATGTGATAAATTCCTAGACATCGATGGGCTCGACCATGATCGATCCCAGTACTTTTTGTTGAAATCCGGAAGTGGTAAGTTTAAATTCTTAACCTGTGTCAGATGCCCGAAATAATTCAGTGCTTTTTACAAAAGCTACACTTACTTCGATACAACTGAAGCCGGTCTTGGCTTTTTCCCCACAGACAGACAATTCAGGAGGAGCACATTTTCTGGCATTTGCATATTTTGCCATAAGCATTACGGAAATCCGGCATTTTGACAGTGTAAATCACAAAGTTCATAACCGAGTTAGACAAAGCTAGAGTACGAAGCCACATATGAACAGGCCCGTTTATTTTAAAGAGTGGCTTGTCCGGGGCAAACAAAGCAGTCATCAAGGGCACCCAGCACACCGTGAATACGCCAGTGACCATGGCTAACGTGCGAGCAACTCGCACTTCTCTCCGCCAATTTTTATCTCGCGATCGTGGCTGAACTCTGATTTTTCTTGTTTCCGCTTTTACGTAAAACAAAAATGCAACGATCATTAGGTAAGAGAAAATAATTATGCCATAACCCAAGGCAAACGACCAGAATGCCACCATGGCTGAAGGAAACGACGGTGGAAGTGCGATGCGTAATATAGGAGATAAAAGAGGGATTGTCCATGACACGAAGAGCATCGTGATGGTACGCATTCCACAATTGTTCATTAAAGTTCTGTGGCGTAAAGAGAAGCACACAGCGATGAAACGGTCAACGCTAACGGCCGCCAGGTGCAAAACCGATGCAAAGCATGAAATACTGGCTGAAATACTGAAGGCGATCTCCAGATGACGCGATGCACAGTCTTGAAGGAACGTTCTGCTCCCCAGGTTTACCAAAAGGAGTGGCTCGCACGTAGTTGTAACAATTAAATCTGCAATTGCTAAGCTGAAAAGTAGGTAGTTGGAGCTTCGACGCAGACGGTGATCTGCAAGAACAGCCACGCAAACCATCAAGTTGCCTATTGTACCAAGAACACAGATTAAACCATTGACTGCAATCAGTACAATACCTTGAGGCAATGAGAGAGAGCAGTTATCTTTAAATGACAGATTTGTTGTGTTTTCTAACGAATGATTCATGGTTTAATAGGTAGTTTTGTTTCAGTTCGTCTTTTGCAGTCAGTGGTACCGGGTCACTAAACCAAAACGAAGATAGCTCAGTATAGTAGAGACGGTGATCGGTGTTCTCGCCTCGGCAAACGGATATTTAATTGCATTTTCCTGTTAAGAAGTTTTTAAGAAGGAATATTGTGCTTGTATCACCTTTACGTTTTTGCGCGTACATAACCTTTGTCAGACAGGCTTCAAACACATGACGACGACATAAACAGGAAACACTTAAAATTTAAATTGACAACAAAGTCAATGCCTTCAGCCTAAAAATAAACAGCTTGTTGACTAAGCAAAAACGTTCAGACCTTACTCAAATCAATAAGATGCTTTGTGACGATTTTTTGGGGAGTCCTACCTCAAAGCAGGTTTTAAAAATAGATGACAAATAGATGGTGCATTTGGGAGGAAGAAGAGCGGCGTATCGGTATATCGCATTAATCTGAGTTGCAAGTATCGCTGGCCAAGTATCCCTGGCCGGTCAAGGCGATTTTTTTTCCTATTCTCCGGGTCAGTATTTAATATGACGTACAAATAAAAGCAAATTTGTGATACGATACTATCATGTCATCATGAAAGTAATTTACTATTCTTGGCTACTTAGATGTAGCGTCCTTTGTTTGATACGCCCGTTAACATCACGCGATCACGATGTCACAACACGTGAATCAGTTGACACAAGTTTAATATTTGAGAAAGTACGTCTGATTGAAGAGTTGCATAAGTATTTCTGTTTCTTTCTATTTCCCTTTTCCCCTCTCCCCAAACACCAACCTACGCTATGATATAAGTGCAGGTTGTGAAATTCTGGTGGAGTAGAATACTAAGTAAAAGCCAGCAATAGGATTACCCTATCATGAAAATATACTTTACTACTCTTGGCTACTTGGGTAGTATTTTACATTTGATAAGACGGTAAACCTCACAAGATTAGGATATCAAAACACTTCAATCAGTTGAAGCATTGCATAAAAAGACTATTTCTATTTCTTTCCTCGTTGCATAAATATTGTTATTTCAGTTTGTCTGTTCTGTACCCCGGCTCCAAGACACGAACCTACGTATACGCTGATTTAAGATGACTTGATTTCTACAGTGTCCTCAATAAGTTCCGCAGCCCTAAATACAGTTGACACGTAATTAAAGTTTATCATCATCGTTATTAATCATAATTATTACATGCATTTCATCGCGGCTAGTGTTTCCGGCCGATATGACGCGCGGTCGCTATCGCTCGGTCAACGTGGCAAGGCCCCCAGTTAACGTTTGAGATTCTCACCCTCAGTTATTAAATTTGTTATTATTACTATTGTCATTACATGTATTAATACTTCTGTTACCATGTGACACTGCGAAAATGACAAATGCTCTGTCCTATCCGGCAACGCAGCGAATGATAAGGGGTTGCAGTAGAATACGTAGACCAGGGGTACGGAATACGTACGAGTGAATATTTCACGAGAAATTTATCTTATTTGCGTAAAGCCAGCCTTTACGCTCGCCTAAACATCTTGTCTATCGCCTCAGTGCGAGAAGGCTATTTTAACGCCTTGCGTTAGATAATGTTGTTATAGGAGTGTTTTAACTAAGTGCTCGGAAAAATGAACTGAAAGAAATTTAGAAAATAGTGTTACCTATAAAAAAGAGCATTGTCCTTCTTATTAATTTTAATTTATTAGAACGAATATTAGCACTAACAACCAATACGAGCAACAACTTATGCGGCAACTAATTACGTATCCTAATTATATAAATACGAACTTTTGCTAAAGCCCAAAGCGACACTTGGCGCGAAACTAAAATGTGTTGATAAAGGTGAATACAAACAATAGGGATAGTTTCAAAATGAGTGTGATACAGGTGAACACAACCCACATATGACGTCGAGGCAAATTTCCCTTTCGTTGCCATTTCTCAGAACGGTCGTTGCCATTTGAAACGGTCGATGCCATTTATAACGGTCGACTACACACTTCACTTCAAAGAAAATTCAAAGAAACAAACTAAGAAAAAATATTAACAAAAATTAAGACAAAAAAGGAAAAAAAATATCATTTATAAAAGAAAAACTGGAGGAAAAAAGAGTCCGAAAATTTCAAGGCTCGAACTCGGGTTCTTAGCCCTCACCCTTAAAGGAACCCGAACCCGAACCCTAACTCATATGACCAGCGAGACACGGGCCACACTGCTGGCAGGCGACGCTAGATCACTAAAGACTGCAAACTCTCACCGCGAAATTGTTTGATGGTAGTAAAATTACGAAATCCTTGATTTTAAGTCCCGAATTTGGATGTTACGAATATTCAAAACTTCCCATTATTGAAGACAATCTTCCTGTCAAATTCATGATCAGAAGCTGTGATTGGCATTCGTCTCCACACTCTCTCTTTTATCTTCATCTTTGCCGCTTTGCCGCTCGGATTTGTAGTGGGTTGTCTTGCATGTAAACCATTCAATAGTTATTTATAAGAGGCTAGAAATCTTTATATAGCTTCTGATTAAAAGGCAATGACTTCTGACCCTTCATCAATTGACTACGATTATATTTGGTGACTTGCAATGGCCCGCTGAGAATATGTCCCAAAATTTGGGAGAAACGAACACTCAGTGAAAAAAAAAAAACAAACATGCAAAAAAAACTCAAGCTTCATAAACATTGTCAAAGTTATTTGTTTCCAGTTGATATATATACAGTCTATTATACGGGGGCGAGAAGACATGAATTTTATCATGTTTGAGTGGCAAGAAGACAAAATTCATATCTTCTAGCTAACGGTGGTGTAACTTTCTTTTTTTATTATATGGACAATACATATAGATGGTGGAGATTGAAAAGTAGGCTTTAAAATAAAAACTGGGTACTAATTAAAACAAACAAAAGGCGGGAATCATGACGTCGTTGCTCAATATGACCAAAGTGTTACATTATGAAAAATACGCCACTCGGTTCCTTTGCTATTCCCTTCCGAGCAATATTCGCGCGGAATAGACCATATTCGAATTCCCAGTATTGGACTGGAACTAGCTTGCAATGGAGGCTAATGTGGGGGAATATATTAAAAAGTATTTGCATTTGACAAGATTTCCCCGCATTAGCCTCCATTGCAAGCTAGTTCCAGTCCAATACTGAGAATAGGAATATGGTCTATTGGCTCCCGAAAATGTTGTAATCTTTGCACGAATAAATGGCTTAAAAAAATCTTTTTTGCGTTATTATCTCACAGTTTTAGTATATACTAAAAAAAAAACTTTTCACCTCAGTGTCGGTGGCCACCACTAGCCACCTCCGCTATAGTGAATAGTTGCTAATTATACACCTCGTTCCTTTACTTCAAGGCCATCATGCCACCATCAATAACCGATTGTGGACTTGATAAATTAGGGTTGAATTCGATTGTTCACGCCAGTCTTTCTTTAGTCTATCTTACAGCGTTGATCTTTTGCTGTTGACGGTGCAATTATACGATTTTTTTCCCCCGGCAGCTTCGCTCATCAGTCGCTGGTTCTCTATGTTGAACTGACGGAATCATCCGAGGAACATCGTACTCGCCACTAGTCCACCCAAAGCCAGAATGTATAGTAAGCGAGCAGCTTAACCTACAAACGGTGGCTCGTAATCCTTTAAAGTTTTTAGCAATCCTAATTGTGTGCGATTTCGTCCCTGATATCGAAGGAGTCACATTGGACAAGACGCCGTTTGCTTGGCTCAAAGCACCGCTTACGTTTGACAAACAATTAGAAGAACTATTGATCACACGGCAGTGGGAGTCAAAATCCTTCGAAATCCTTCCTTTCAAAATAGTTGAAAACCTTGGCGGGTTTTGACTATTTTTGTTTATAGCATCTCTATGCTTGTGCCACACAAAATTGCACGCATCCCCTGTGTATTCACGAATCACGTGTCGCCCTCTAGGGTCCACTCCATGAACTAATGTTAGAAGCTGAGCATTGTCTTCTTTTGATTCTCTCGGAGGCCACATTACACGCAAAACCAGAAGCGAGGACACTGATGCGAAATACAGATCGTGAATATATTTATTTTCTTACGACAAACCGACTGCTTTACGGTATGACTTGAGATTCGGAACCCACCGTTAACAGCCGCACACGTTGACTTCTCGATCAATAGGAGAATGTTTCCTAAGGTTGATGGTTTTTATTCACACACAACGTACTCTCCGGTGTTTTTTCTTAATCTCTTCACTCGAAGTAAAACTCTCGGCTGTCTAAAGCAACGCGCACTTTGAGGCCAGCTATGTTCAATCTCTTTTTTTTTTTAAATCGTGACAAAATTCCTCACATGAATGCTGCGGTAACTAATTCAAGGAGCAACATGGCAAAATGAAGAAAAGCCTTTTGGTATGACAACTCCAATACAACTGAGATAATTACTTAGAAAGGAATGTCAAACTTAAAAGTTTGTTTAACGAAAGTATCTGGGTAATCGGCTTTAATGGCGAATACCTTTTGCGTCGAGTTACACTCAATCGGGAAAGGAAGCCAAAACAATCAACATTTGTTAAACAAAAGAAGAAGAAACTAATGAGACAAAGCTATCGTAAGTGAAAAAAGGATACCAGTGATTGTAAAAGCTCAATAGTGATTTCACTTGAGTGACTATTGTCCAGTTTCCGATATCTAAGTGTTGTTGGGCCGTCTAGACCGTTCGGTCTCCAAACGAACTCTTTTAACTTCGTGACTAAAGAACTAATTGTTTCTTGCCCAGTAGAGCCTACAACTGTGAGGTGCAACTTCAGTAGAATGTGGCGTCGAAGCCTTTGTTTATCAGTTTTGTTGATATAGGGTTTACTTTTTCAAGGGCGTAAAGTGAAAACAATTGCATGACTCACGGGCATTATGAGAGCTCAACGAGCGATTAGAAAGCACGAGCCATTAATATCTTGACAATGACATACAACGCGGGTTTTTAGAGTGTGTGGTGAGAAGTTTCGGTTTCCGTTTTAATTTGGAATGTTTCATCTGTGCCGATTAAATAGGCAGCTTGTTTTTCAAAGTTTACTTTAGTTTTTCGTGGGAATAAAATGGCTAACAAAGACTGTTATGAGAGTTAAAAGTAAAGAAAGGCGATTTAGGAAAACAATGGGCCAACGGTATAAATAATTTAGCAGTGACGTAAATTATAACTTTGTGACGCATGTTTCAAAACATGAAGATGAAGGTATGCCATTAGAGACCTTGAGATAGACGGGGGCGGCCGCGAAAACGTCATTGAATATTGATAGTTTGTTTCTTTAAGTGTTTCGTGATTATTCCAGTTTGTTCAACTTCCACAAACTATCCAGACTATCCAGGAACTGAATAGGGAGGAACAGTGTTAAAACTAAAAAAGAAAATCATAGTTTTGCCCTTGTGGCGCTAGCGTCTTCCTTAGAACTTGAGATTTGGTCATTTCACGTTGCAGATTGGCAGAGAATAGGAACGAAATGTACAAATTTTAAAGCGGGCGTGCAGAGCTATTGTTTTTCTCATTAATTAATGTCTATTGTTTGGTGGTGTTCTCGCTGAGGTTGCCGTGCCGTCTCTTAAGGTCTGTAATTATTATGCAAGCGGCGATCATTTTTGTCAAAGATTGGTGGCGACAGATGCATAAAGAACAAGCGAGACACGCAAATTATCAGCTCATGGCTGATTAGTGATTTTTTTAAGTTGTACCAAATGGTATGCAATGCCCGATGCTACATTGAGTTCAATATGTGCGCGTTGTTTGTACGTGTGCCTGCGTAGCAAGTGAAGACCAGGCACGACTTGTCGAAATAGTTGTATCCATACGGTCGACGAGTCAATTAATTAATTGGATCGGTCTTAGGCTCGCCATAATCTAGATTATGAATAATCTTTGGAATATTTTCAATATGAGTGATAACACGAGATATATATAGTCATCTTGATGAAATAAATCTTATGCATTTGAAGTGAGGTTTAGGCAGAAGTGATGAAGCGATCATCGCAACCACGTTCGAGGAAATAGGACATCGGAGTGTTGGCTTCTCTTATCTCCTCTAATCAGTCTGGCACCTATGATAATAGTCCTAAAAAACGAAAAAAAAAACAATCTTCCCTCCCGTCCAGTAAAATTTTATGTCCGACAAAATATTTTGAATTAAAAAATTATTGCCGTTAAATTCGTCCTGTGCAGAATATAAAGAATTATGGAATTTTCTACCTCGTATATTGCGTTACCAGCTTGCTGATTGGTTCTCTCAATCTCGGTTATCAGCTCTTATACCGTATGGCCTAATGTGGAAAATGCATGCGTCAAGTGTTGCCAAGCGGGAAACTGATTGGCTTTAATTTCCAAGTGTCCAAGCGTTTACAGTGTAATGAAAAATTAATAAAACAGTTATTCCATTCGCGCTTTTTAGATATTAAACTGGTTATAGCCAACCTCGTTGGTTATTTACATTTCATATCCAACGCGCACTCATGGAATAATTGTTAATTATTCTGATTGTAACATGGCCAAACAACACTCTCCTCGAAATTATCATATTATACTCGACCTAAGTATTTCAGTAAGAAATCATTCCCTTGCTTGTAACTTGTACGCGGGACCGACGACCCAGATCGAAATTTTAGCACTAAAATCAATGTTTAGTATGGTTGTTGGCTTTACGTTTTAGAGCAAATGTTACAATGCAGATCATAACAATTTTACTAAACAAACTGCGCAGAAAACAGAGTAAACAAGCTGCACTTTGCTGAACTTGAGGACTGCTGGTCAACAGTTGTTTAAATTTCCATTTTATGACGTTGCTTCCGTTTCCTTCCTCGCAAATTTGTGTGCCCGCTTTGTTCAGGACAAAATGCCACTCAACACGACCACTCATCTATACTTTCATTTGCAAGAAGATTTCCATAACGAAACCCTTATTTACATGTCGGGGAAGTTTTAAAGCTATGCCACATACAAGGAACAGGGTTGCTAAATCTCTTTCTTTTGGGGAGCAGGAATTGCGCAGTGGAGAGCACTCGAGTCCCACCAATGTGACCCAGGCTCGGTTCCCAGATCCGGTGTCATATGTGGGTTGAGCTTGTTGGTTCTCTTCTCTGCTCCGAGAGGTTTTTCTCCGGGTACTCCGGTTTTCTCCTTTTCTGATCAAAAACCAATATGATTTGATATGTATTAATTTCATTTGATTTCATTTGTGCACGACCCCACAAGCTATTCAGCATTAAACATAAAGATTCAGCCAGTAGCGATGCATTGCGCAAAGGATTGTCACAGCTGACAAACCACAGTTCTTGTTTACCACGGCGCTAGTTTAATCAACGCGCGTAAGTGGTCACCTTCATCACATCAGAGAAAAAGTTGCTGATGATTTACGAAACAAAATCACATCGACAAAAATGTGAATAATAAGGAATCGATACAGATACAAGACACACATTGGACGAAAGACTTGGTTACTAAGTACAATATGAAAGGGAACAAGACGTTGCCGACTGACGTCGGTTCAATAGTGACTATTACCCGGAGGAACAATGGATTCCTTTCGTCTACGGGACAAATTTCATAGAAAACAATGGATGAAAATGAGAATCCAATTGACGCAGATGGGCGGATTAACAAATTACTTAAAACGCTGAGTAATTATAACATAACGACTTCACTTGAGGCGACCGCATATGTCAGTTTGTTCTCATTTTCTCACTCGTCTCCTAGAGTATCTATATTCAGTCCGCAATAGTCGCGTTTTATAATGTTATCAATATTATCCTTTTTTGACTGATTTCGGTAAAAGTCGTTTGTTGATCAACTAGGAGAATGTTACCCCAAATGGAGGAGAGTATGCAACAGCAGTAAGAAAAATGGTTCGTGATTTTGCAATTCTGTTAATTAATCCTGACAGCAGACGCTATTAAACTTGAAGGCCTATACGGATATTGTATTCAAGACCATCTTAACAGTCATAACTCTTTTCACTAATTAAAGCTATTTTAACGATCTCTTTACCTTTCCAAAATAATATTAATTTTTAACGGTAAGTTTAAAAGACACAGAAAAAAAAACGATCTGCAACCTTCTTTTGACAATAAATCTGTTGTTCGTAGGTCACAATGTTCTAAAATTTGTACAAGCTTTTTTTTTTTCACAAAGACCTTTCTTCTTGATCTGTATTCAGACATTTTCTGAATACATAATGAAGAGGTTCTTTTGTTTCATTTTTCGGTCGAATAAACATCTTTTGCCTAATCAATCAGGCAAATATTTCTTACACTTCAAAATTCGTTTGCGGATGACGTTAACAACTTAAGCACGAGCAAATTTGATCTCTGGAAATTATTTTAATTTCAGAAGTCTTGTGCCTCATTTATGTAATATACTCTAGTGTATGATCGTGATTAGAAGGCTTTTGTTTCTTTTAAGGCTGAATGCACAATTGCAGTTACGGTACGTGCAGTCATTAAAATCACTGCCTGAAGCCTGAGCATGTTGACAGCGACTAAGGCACGTACATTATGGTGCAAGGATTCCTAAATGGATCTAGCAAACTCCCGGACTATGCCACAGATGTCTCTTCCTTGGATACGCGTTCGGTCGCTGCCATTGCGCTTCAAGCGGCGAGTATGGTCGCGATAATAATCATCGCTCTCGGGGGCAATACATTGATTCTGCTTGCAATTTACATCGACAAGACTCTGCAAACAATCACCAATGTTTTCATTGTCAACCTTGCTTGTGCCGATTTACTTTTGACGATCATCGGAATGCCTTTCACCCTGGTCTCCTCCATAACGTATCGCTGGATATTTGGTGACACCTGGTGCAAGGTTAACGGCATGGCGAATTCTTTGTTTTGCGTCGCTTCTATACTCACTTTGGCCTCGGTCTCCATCGATCGCTATCTTGCAATTCTCTACCCATTCAAGTATGCAACGTGGATGACTAACAAAGTTGCGGCTGGTATGATCGCTTACATCTGGTGCCATGCTCTTCTTATAGCTTGCCTGCCTTTAACCAGTTGGTCTAGGTATACTTTTATTAGTTCAGAATCTATTTGTACAGTTCAATGGGACTACAGTATTGCGTACACCTTATTTCTCTTCTCCGTCTGCTTTTTCCTGCCTCTTGGCGCTATGGTATTTACTTATTTAAGAATTTTTCACACAGCTAAGAAACAATCTAGGAAAGTTGTTCCTGTTACTGGAACGATCGAAGGGAAAGACGAACCGAGTTTTAGTGGTATTAACTCTAACTATGATAGTCAAGCCAATTTAACGGGAACGGAGTTTCTCTTAGCTCTACCTACTGACAAACTCAAAACCAAAAGTGCAGCTTCTGTTAGTAGTGACATTTACGACGATGAACGCGTGTTAAATAGCAAAACAACGTCTGCCACCGCCCATATGTATGAGCGACAGGAAATTGCTGGGCAACAAGTAAATTTAAACAGAGGTTTTTGTGCCGAAACTTCAGCAGACTCTGGCTTTGAAGGACCAATCACTCGTGAATCAACTTTTTCAAGAATTCATGAACAATCGGCAAGCGACAAGAGACTAATTTCAAGTGCTAATGGCTGCTGCGGAGACACGATGAGAGCTTTGAACAGAAGTTGTGGAAGCCTCCAGGATTCCGCAGTAATTGCGTATTCTCTCAGCGAGTTAGCGAACACGAAATACTATGAAGCAACGCAAAATGATTCAACATCACCCATTACGAATGTGATCAAAGAAAGCTGGAAGAATGGGGAGGTAAATATTTCTCCTCCTTTGCAAAATTCAGGAAGAGAAAAAGAAACTGATAAGACCTTAACAAAAGTTGAAGTTGATGAAACACCTGCAGCAGAAAAAACGATATACAATAATTTTGCAGCAAAGGAATATATAAGGCAACAAAGTGATGTCAAGTACACTGGAGAAGAACCAGTAGCTAATCGCTGTTTTAAAGCAGAAAGCAAAGACAGATTTAACCAATCAAATAATCTATCAGCTTCAAGTAGCAGTATTCAAACGAAATATGGTGAAAAAGGACTTTTGAATATTTCAATGGATGTTCCAGAATGTTCGTCAACTCCGTCCTTCGCGCACACAAATAATGGAGTACAATCAAGCAATTTTGAATCTCAAAGAGAAGAAGCAATGACTCCCACCCGTACAAGAAAAAAACGGTTCTCAACAGCCTCAATCGTAAAGTTTTCTAAGCCCAATTCGTTCAGAGCATTCAGTAAATCTTCCTTAGCAATACTGAAACTTCGAAAAAGGAAGGATGTCCAAGCGCGTGTAACCATGCGCCGGGAAACTAAAGCCGCGAAGACGTTGTTAATCGTTGTAGGTACGTTTGTGTTATGCTGGACGCCACATTTTGTAGGGATATTCTGTCTACTAAGTGAACAGTGCTCTTGGCCCGATGTGTTTTTCGCTATCACCACTTGGCTGGCAATGTTAAATTCTGCCTGCAACCCTGTCATTTATGGAGTTATGAGTCGGCAGTTTAGAAAGAGATTCAAGCAGATTTTACAATGCAAAAAGAGTTTCTTCTGATCGTCCAAAAGTATTGTTCCCAACCATGCGATACGCGTGAAAGCACAAGCAACTTGCGAGCATTCTTGTTAATTCAATGTCTTTTGTCCTAAGAAAAGGTGCTAATGGTCAAAACACTTTTAGTTTGCATACGTTTATGCTTATGCTCATGCTTAACGTACGCATGCACAAATGGAAGGAGTGTTAAGCAACTGCAACCGTACGTTAATCCTTAATGTTTACGTAACGTCGCAGTGGTTATGTTAGTGGTAGTCTTCCTGGCCGAGAAAAAAGAACACAGCCATGTTGGCATCTCAAACTAATCGTCTCTTGAAGTGAAACCAATTTCTTTTGTCGTACTTCTAAACAGGTGGCCTATAATTTACGTGAATAAAAACCAGAAAAATCAATCGTCTTGCACGTGCGGTATCAACACGTGCACCTTTGTCGTTCACTTAAGGGTTGTAACGACAATGCGAGCGAAGTTATTCCTCTTCTAGTATTTGATATACTAAAACAGTGGATAGCGTTGAAGGCGCGCTCTGATTGCCTACTCAAATGCCGAATATTTTTTGCTATTCATCTGCGAGCAACTCGCGTGGGGTAAATGAGTAAATCCATCTTATCTCACTGTTTTAGTACATACTAAAACAGCTATTTTCGTGGATGGAAGTGGCGCAATGAATAATGCATAACGGCTTAAACAAAAATTGAATAAGGAGTATTTAGCTTTGAACATTCGGAAGAACAACGAATATGGAAAAATGAACATCGGACATAATTCAATAATGAATAATGAATAACTCGGAAAATCAGAGAAGTATTAATGAATAACAGAGATCCAATTATTCCCCTTCCACGCCCGAATCTAAATATACTTGTTGGTAGGTAGAGGTTGATATTGACCTCGCCGCTTCGCGGCTCGGTCGCGCGGTAAATAGGGAATTTAAGCTCGCGACGTTTTTGAGCCTTAGACGGCAACCAGAAATGAACATTTCGCACGCCAGGACAGTAGCGTCTCCCAGATTTTTACACTAATCATCTCTAATGGAGGAAAGATACTTAGCAACATAAAGATGGTAGTGACAAGACAAGTTAAAATGGAAAACAACTCATTTCCGGTTACCGTCTGCGGCCCAAAAACGTCGCGTGCTTAAACTCTCTAATATCCACTGGTAAACACCTGTACCATCGGTGAATAGTTGTGTAATTATATATTTGACGCCGTTCCTCATCGATCAGTAATGTACATTTGCCAACGCTATACAACGTAACGTGGATGAGAAGAAATAATCTCGCCGTTATATTAGGATAATGCACTCATTCATAACTTGATACCTGATCGTTGGCCACTCCGTTCTAGGTGCTGAACTTACACATTTGCTTCGTAGAATGAGACCAGGTTTAATTTTCGGTAGAGAAATAACCACGAGAGAAAGCAGCACAAACAAAACTGAGAAGTAACGAGTTCATCACTAGTACCTACTGTAAGAACACAATTTAAAGACACTAAATAACAACAAGTTAATGAGTATTAGCATCTTGCTCTTGCTTGTTTTTGAGACGAAGGGGTAAACGTGCTAAACAAAGCCATTTCTATGATGTGAAGATTTTGGTCAATCGTCGTTATGAAAATTACGTAAGCAGTTTTCGTTACTGCTTAAATCATACCTGAGTTGATTAAAAAAAATAAAAAATAAAGCCCGCAGCTAAAATGTCATCTTTTTTATATATTAAGTTTCTTCGCTGTTATCTTTGTTGCAATCCAAACAAACGGAACTAATTACTGGGTTGCCTATGGCAATCCAGTCGGAAAATGGGTAGATTATTATTATTATTTTTTTTTTCCGTGTCGGTAAAAGTCTTGCCTGTCTCTCCCCTGCTAAGTGGTGTCTTTATGCATAGAGCCTTCTGCGCGTATTGTCATAGGATCGAGAGGGTAGTGGGAAATGCGTAGATTTCTCTGGTGGACACAGTAGAATGATCAACGTAACCGGCAATGGCGTCGAAAGTCATGTAACGCGAATGGCGTTTTAGTGGATTTTTAAGCAAAATATACCCTTATGGAGCTCAATAGGGAAAGTCATTTGGATAAACTAGGCATGAATCTCAAAAGCGACGAGTACTGGACTTCGACAACAATCTATCGCCCGTCGAGACGACATCAAAGTGAGCAGTATTTACCTGAAGTACATGGTAATTTGACACAATTGAGTTTCTTGTCTTCACGCACGCAATGAAATAGGAAGACGTTTTCGCCTCTAAGAGCAAATATGTTGTTTGTTTCAATAAAATTTTCGCTGGAAAAGGATTCTGTGGTATTTTCTGCCTTTGTGAATTATAATATCATGTTGTGTATTGAATTTTCGAGCTTAAGGTTGAAATGTGATATGGGAGAAGTTTTTTAGTATTGCTCTGTAAGCAGGAAGGGTTCACAGGCCTGTTGGAAGCGTGCTTGAGTTTCAACAAAATGAGCCCCAAAATCAGTGAAAACTTGTGACGCAGATGAATAATAAAGTAGCTGCTATTTCCAAAATGATGGAATTACCTGGTGATAAATAACGTCGTACGCGTCTTGGAGAGTAAATTTTGACTTTGCATAAATAAGAGTTGGGCGATTGTGATCTTTGTTTTGACTTCGCTCATTTCATTGTCAAACTTTATAAGACTTGACAGAAAAAGAAACTTACAAAAACCCGCTATCTTGCCAGCATTTGACACAGATGCT
>OX421446.1:53463479-53470979 GCA_949126865.1 Montipora capitata
CTCGAGACGTTTAAACTGCGGAGAATCAAAAATAACGAAAAACATTTTTTTTCAATCAAAACAGATTTCAGCATCTGGTGTCACACAAATGACAATCGCTGTATTTTCTAAAACAAACACATTACGGGACTGCTAAGTTGTAAAACTATTTATTTCTAGGTCATTTTCAACGTCGTAAAGATAAAAATTTGAAGAAATCGCGATTTTTGAGTTTAGGATTTGAAAAAGGTAGGAAATGAAACCATTTTACAACAGCCAATCAAATAAGGCCTATTTTGGATTCGACAAGAGTCTCTCTTTTTCCGACCGCTGGTCAAGGGAACGATGACTTTGGGAAGAGATTGGTCCCAACGATAGTGCCAATGATCAAGACTACTGAGTTTGCGTATGTTAGTAGACAACCTCGTTCCCATGGCATAGGAACGAGGTAGGTAAGAGGAAATCAGTCTTAAACCTTGGAAAATGATACTTTAAGTCAAAAGTTCATCTGAAGGGAAGCAAAGAGTGATAAATGTAAATATGAAGATTCGGAAGGCAAACGGCAGTCAGGGCAAAATTCCAACCCTGTATGATCTGCAGGCAAACCAAGCAACCTAAGATATCTGTCCTCCTTCCGAATTACAAAAAAAACTAACAAGGAAAACGAAACAGAAGTAAAACGTTTAAGGAATAAAACTACGCACCGAATTAAAAAAAAAAATGATACAGTCATGAGAACAAGTACGTGAGCCCAACAAATTGATCTGCTCTCAACTGAGTGGCTTCCGTAGCTCAGTTGGCAGAGAATCGGTAGAGCATTGCACCAGCATCGCAAAGATAATGGATTGAATCTCGTTGAAGCCGCCTGAATTTTTCAGGTCTCTATAAAAGACAGTTGATTGATTGGTCCAGTTAACAGCGAGGATCACTTCTCCCTCCAGTATTAGTTATCTTCTTCAGAATCAATCCCAGTCTTTTGATGGAAATAAGAGGTGGGAGGACTTGTAAACGAGCTCAAAATGAATCAAAAGAAAGCAATGAAATCCTGAAATCCTGTTTTTATATTACCGGGCTTTTTGCAAGGAAAGCGGGTAGCCGGGAACATCGCAAACGAAAGGTTTTCCAGGGACGGCGGAGCGTATTTTGTATTGTGGGGTGGTGGGCTAACAAGCAAGCGCAGGAGACGCTGACCTGTAGGGGGTTATGAGGAAATTATCCGCTAGAAAATTTTGAAATCTTGAAGCTCGCAAATGCTACTTCCAGTATTCTCGACGAGATATCAAAAATATAAACGTGGATCAAACGTATATGTTTAATGACAAATGTTTTACTTCTTACGTTTATTTTTGGCTTGAAACTGGGGAGGGGTGGGGTTGGGGGTTTCGCCATCGCTGTTTTCACGTACAAAAACAATAGCGTAATATCTCTGAATGTGGTACATTTATTTTCCTTCCTACTTGCATCTACAAAGTTCCGACCATGTGTTTGTACGTAACAGCGTAAGCGACCAATAGGAAATCTTAAAAAAAAAAAGTACGCAATGCGTACATGTGTCTACTGCTAAAGCTTTTTCTAGTGCAGGAAATTCAAATGAAGGAAATTTACCAAATATGAATTGGATGACTCTTGATGGCTGGTATCATTCTGTGTTGAGGTGTGTAACAAGATACAAAACAGTAACACCATTGCAGAGCAACAGATTGGTATCACCCTGTGTTGAGGTGTGTAACAAGATACAAAACAGTAACACTATTGCAGAGCAAATGTATTTATTGAATAGCTTTAAAAAATAATTTAACTTGTGAAACAATAAATATCCTGTTGTGACACTAAATGTCAAAGTACACAATTTGATTAGCTTTGACATGTTAAAACTGCTTGATTTGACACAGGGATAACAGAAACAAATTAAACATCTCTTAATATATTGAAAGTAGTTCTGACTTGTAAGGATTTCAAAATGTTCTTGTAGCTTTGTGGAATAATAAATTCTGGACTAAGTATTTTTATAACTTTCACCAGCCATTGGTGTTAGTGCGTTACAGTGAAAGTGTGCTATATATCCGCACTAGCCATTGTTTCACAAGTTCAGTTATATGATTAGATTGAGGATTGAATTACACTTAAATGTTTTCAAGTTCGTGTAACTCTTCTGCTATTTAATCAGTGTCAGAGTTCATTTGATATCTGTGAAATCTCTCCAACTTTCCATTGCTTCGTTCATAATATGGCTAAAAGAGAGGGGGGCTTAAATAACTTTCTTCGTCTAACATGGGGGCACTTATTTGAGAGGGTAGGGGGAGGGGTGCTTAATAGAAGATTCACGGTAATTCCACACGATTTGAGAAAGGCATCATTTCTGCACCGATAAGTTGTTTTCCTTTGCAATTGTCGGAAGCGATTTCGTACGGAAATCCGAACCTACAAGTAAAAATATCGCTCAGCGCCTTGATGACCTCGCAAGAGGTCGTCTCTTTCAATGAGTATCATTGCGGACCTTAGGTAAAACATAGCACCCTCTTCTTGACGATAAAAACTTGGGACAAAACGTTGCTTAATAACATTGCAAGATTTAAAAAAGGTTAAAAACGATAAAAAGCTATAGAAAGCTAAAATCGACGACGTTTCGATGTTATTAAGCAACGTTTTGTCGCAAGTTTTTATCGTCAAATGTTATTCTAAGTCACTTCTTCTACGTACACCCTCTTCTTACTGCCTTATTTACCTCTGATAAACTGCATACTCTTAGATGGCCACAATGTTTGGGAACAATTACTAAATTGGAAACCCATGGACTGACTCTAGTTACCTCTTCAATATCATTGACCAATATTGTCTTCAAGCATTCTATCAAACTCATTATTGACTGCAACAATTGCATCTTAAGGTGTTGACTGATAGGTTTGACATTAGGGTCAATGCAATGACAATTTTATGCTCAAAATCAGTAACCTTTGAAATGTCTATTCCTTTAACAAGGAGGCTACAGTAGCTTATTCTTATCAGGAACCTCGTGCAGCGACGAATTGTAACTTAAAAGTAGAATCTTACTAAATTGATACACTACAGTGACGAACCTCAAAAATATTCGACGCACATGCATGCTTTCTATCGGATTCGGAGTGTACATTTGACAGCTCGTTTAGAAGGACGTAAAATCTTCGTATTTCGGGCATTGGTTATCGACAAACTTTTATGCGCTGTATGGCTTAGTGTTACAAATACACACACACAACATTTTATATCACACAATTTTATCAGACTCTTAGAAAAAAATTGGCCTCCCACAAAGTCGTACTGATTTCACCTCCTTTGTGGAGAGGAGGTGAAGTACGACTAACGACTTCGTGGGAGGCAATAAGATAAAATGAGCTAGGAATCATTTCAATATGGGTGCTCATCGGGTAAGATGGAGACCGCGGAAATGCAGCTCTGGGTGGCTCAAACTAAACGAAGCGGGATCGTCGATTGACGACGTTGTAAATGAATGAGTTGCCAGTAATTGGATCCATGTGTTGTACGTAAAGGGTTGTGGTATCGCCAAGGGGGCAAACATTGCAAGTCACTATAAGAAAATGTATGGCGGAAACTTACTTCGACGTCAAAAAAACGATTTTGGAGAGAGATGAGTTGGTAGAAATTTTATTGCGACTTGTCACGCAATCCACAATCAAGCCAATCCGCAAACTTGAGTGAGCTGTGGAAACAGGCAGATCACAACTAGAAATGGCACCTGGAAAGCAATAATCGGCGGATAAAGTCGAGATTGAACAAATATTTATGTAAATCTCATCGTTTTTATCATGAGGTTTTAATAAAAAAAACAACCATTTTTCTAGGTTCCACAGGTTCCGCACTCCCACGGTCTACAGTTCCCCATATTTATTTTCACCCAACAAATCTACGCACTGAATAAGGTACTCACGATAGCCAGAAGTTTTATTTTGAAATGATTTCGTCGTTGCTTTTGTAGCTCTCTCTGATATTAAAATTGAACGCTGGCTTTTTTTTTTTGCAAGTTCTGTTCTATGATTCGTGATAGTAACAGAATTAACCCAAACAAATAGAAGCACGATACAGATCCGACTCCTGTCACCATTTGCAGCTATTTTGTGTGTGCAAACAAGCAGAAAATACTAAGCCAAACCAAATATGTCTTATTCAATAACAGAGTATCAACTTTGTTTCCATCCGCTTCCAAGCAATCATTCTTTAATATAAAGTATGAAGCCATTTGTTCGCATCCAAACGGATCATGTCATGTTTTGTCATTAGTGGAATGTCAATATTGTTTCAATTTGTCATTGTCTACTGGTTATCCACTGAGGCATGCACAGCAACACGATCTGATCCCGACGACAAATATTATCAACTCAAAGGATCATCAAGGGAAAGCATAAGTTGTGTCGATTGGCAAATTAACAAGCCGATTCATCTTAAGAGAAGGGAAAGGGAATTGGCAAACTGCCGGGTAAAATGACTATAATTTCGTGGTTCAATACTGGTTCATATCACCAAAACGAGTTTCTTCAAAACGAACACTGTGTGTCAGTTTAACAAGTTTAACATGTCAAGAAACAAACTTGGTTTTGACAAATTGCGAGACGTCCATGACGAAAGGATAGAACAACGGCAATCCTCCAAAGACATCTCTATCATTCAGTTGTTCAACAGAGAATCTAAGGCCCAGAGAGAAAAACAGAGCAAGATTATTGAAATACAGAAGGGGGCAAGGCGAAAGGACGACTCGAATCGCAGATTACAGGAATTGCATGAGAGAGCTACGAAAATACGAAAAAACTCTCAAACAACAACTGGACTTAATATCGTTAGATTGCCTCCCATTGAAAGCCCAGCAAGACCTACGATCGCGATACAAGGATTAAGAAAGCGAGTGGGTGTAATGAAACCTATGAAGAATGAACTCTTACTGCCAAACATCCATACATCCAAAGCGCTTCTTAACTCACCGGCATTCCGACGGCATCGGGATCCTGAACCTTCACGAGATCCAAGGTTTCAGAGTTTAATTTCAGTTTTGTTAACGAGTGGAGGACATTTCGGGGATTTACAGCGATTTGCTCCTCCGAAAAAGGAAAGCAATAGATTGTCTCGTGTGGGACTTGGGTTTTGAAAAATTGACGAAGGGGAGAGCAAATTTCCCCTCCCCTCCCTTTGGGTTTAATTGACTTGCTCATGTGAAGAAGAAATTTTAATTAATGCTTATTTTTAATTTACTTTAATTTTCAATATATTGAATATTTTAAGGGGCATTTCCATGTCATTTGCACGTTTCAACCAAAATTCATTACAATTTACCTTCAAACACCTTGTTCGTATTCAACTCGTTTCGATTCTACATCATCGTGCGTTTTTGGGATGTCACGCAACGCTCCACCTAATGGGGTGAGGTGGCTGGGGAGCGTTGCGTTATATCCTAAAAGAATATTTTCGAAACTCTGTTTTTGCTTTTCGTCCTCACAAATACGGCGTTAAAAATCAAGGCTTATGTAAACGGTTTCCAGAGTGTAGATTTTTGAGCCGGTCCAAACGTATCTGTTGTCGATAAAATCCGTTCTCAGGTTGAATTCGTTTTTCCCTAGGTTAAAATGGTGATCTTCATTTTACCTAGGTTGAATACGCACTCAGATGAATTGAAGAAACTTTCTGGAGCCTAAGTTAAGCCTAGAGAGAGTTTGGATTAGTTTTGGTTATTAGTTATACATGGATATCAATTGACTTAATTAAAAGAACTGTTTTGGGGTTGAGCATGTTTAATGGTGGAGACCCAGGACTGTAGATTGGAGAGTCCAAGTTCGTGTTCGGTAAGCGCATAGAACAGTTCTTTGTTCCCTTACTTCGAGAACATATCCGGTATCTTCAAAAACGGAGATTTTTTTCTCCGTATATGAAAAAAAAATAATCATTTTAAACCTGTATTAATTAACCGGACCCCATATTAAAATGACGCCCTCAATTAATGTTCTTCCCACATTTACTTTAAAACAAAAAACAGTATTCAACGGGCACCTCTGTTGAGATTGTCCTCACATCTTTGTAGCTTCTTTGTAGACACTTAACAAATAGGAAATACTGTCTGTCTTGGCACAGCCTGATAAACAAAAGGTGATCAAATAAGTAATACGTGACTGACAAAACATTTGTGTTGCAAACAAACTTACAGAGTCGTTGTACTACAACAGAAATGGTATTTGACCCTTTCAATGAAGGCTTATTTTGATAGCGAGGATTAATATATACTAAAACAGGGGATAGCGTTGAACGGGCGCGCTGATTGGCGACTCAAACTCTAGATATCCTTTGCCAGTCACCTCCGAGCAATTTGCGCGGAATTTGCGCCCGAAAATGTTGTAATCTTTGCAGGAATAAATGAGTTAAAATCATCTTTTTGTGCTATATTATCTCAGTATTTTAGTTTATACTAAAACAACTAGTCACCTTAAATGTCGCTAGCTTGTGCTGGATATTTAACTCGCCACTTCCCGGCTCGGTATATATCCACCACTAGCCACTTCCACGTCGGGGAATAGTTGCTAACTATTTGACAATTATTCCATGAGCACGCGTTGGATATGAGAAAAATCCGAGCGAAATCGAAAAAACGTGATGAAGTTGCGATGGTGTGTAATACCTGGTGGTCAGACAGACACAGGCTCATCACAAAAACGTTTCTTACCATTTTTGCGCACTTCTAAACTTCGGGATTGATCCAAACTTTCCACAAAAACGTGTTTTTTTTTTATTTTAGCTTTATACCGTGAGAAATTTCGCTTTCCGGCGAAAAAAATGTTTAGTTCAGCAACACAAAGCGCCATAATTTACCATATAAGGTCAAACTAAGGTATATGAGCTTATAACCGAGATTGAGTGAACCAAAATTCCTTTGAAGATAACTTTTGAACATCTTTTTTGTAAGCCAACCGCTCACAAATGCTATATCTCTTCTTTCAAACTCTTCCATGTCGTCCGAACACGTGCTTTATAGCTGTTAGCGACTTCGGCGCCAGAAAAAAAACAATACTGACACGTACGGTTCAAGTTTCCCCACCCCAGGCACGTAAAGGTCAAATTCCCCACTCCCCGGCCGGGCACAGAAGATGGTCAAATGCCGAAAAGCCATTTGAGAAATTGCCAAAAGCTACAATTTTAGTTTTGGAAAGCTGATATTTTAATACGTTTTCAAGACAACAAAGACCAAACTGACTGTGCGGTTTGACGACTTAACTTGACTTTATTTTCGTTAATTGTTGATAAGTTGTTAATTAATCAGTTTACAGTGTCCCCAATTAGTGCTCGAGCGCTAGAACGACTAGAGACTTTTTTTTTTCTGATTATTATTATTTTTTCTTATTAATTATTGCTATAAAGGTATAAATTTATAATATTCGGAGCGACTAGAGACTTAAATAAATTCCCTTTCTTTTCCTTTTCTTTTCCATTCTTGAGATAGACTTAGAATTTTCGGGGCCTCCGAGAAACGGGCCCCTGGACTCTAACTGA
>OX421446.1:53485979-53488479 GCA_949126865.1 Montipora capitata
TCTACTAAACAGTCAGTTGTAGTGTTGTCAGATCTAAAACCGTATTGGTTAGGTATCAAGATATTTTCAATAGTAAAATAGAACGTTAATTGATTAAGAATGCATCTCTCAAATATTTTACTTAGTGCTGGAAGAACTGAGATAGGCCGGTAGTTATTACACAAAAGACGAGATCCTTGTTTGAAAATCGGGATGACTTTGGCAATTTTTAAACTGTCAGGAAATATACCTTGTTCAAGTGTCAAGTTTATAATATATGTCAATGGTTTAAATATTTCCAGCGAACCGGAAGATAACAGCAAAGGGTGGACCTTATCAACCCCAATTGATTTCCTAGTATCAATATTTTCTAGCAATAAGAACACTTCAACTTCATTGACTTTATTAAAGTGAAACTTACCCTTTTTTCTCTTCATGTAATGCGAGAAACGGCGATTTGTAGTGGGAAGTTTTGATGCAAGCTCAGTTGGAATGTTACGAAAATACGTATTGATAGCATTTGATATCGTAACTGGTTGCTGTAGATTTTTATTACCAACTTGTAAATTATCAATGTGAGAAGATGGACGCTTTTTATTAATTATTAGGTTAACGTTATCCCACATTTTCTTAGTATTACGAGAGTCTTTAAAAACCCTACCATAATATAATGAGCGAGAAAGTTTGTTAATTGCCACAATTTTATTACGGTAAATTTTATATTGATTATAATAACTAATGCAACGGGTTGTCAACCATTTTTTATACAAATAATTTCTAAGTTTGATTGATTTCCGCAGACCTCCGGTTATCCAAGGTTTATTAGTCTTACCTTTAATTTTGATCGATTTGAGTGGTGCATGTCGATTACTAATCTTATTAAAAGAATGTAGGAATCTGGTCAAACTTTCATTCGCATCGTTACACTTAAATACAGGCGACCAGTCTTCGCACCTCAGTGCATCACAGAAAGCATTTTTATCAAACTTTTTAAAATCTCTAATTTCAATTATATCGGGAAAGGGGCTTAGTGTGGGATCATAAGAAAAAGTAAAAACAGGCAAATGGTCGGCTATCTCGACTGCAATGCTACCGCTCGAACTTGAAGACACGAAATTGGAGTGTATATGATCTATGCAACTTATTGTTGTCTCGGTACTACGTGTAGCTTCAAATATCAAGGGATTAAAGCCTTCAGAATGAATCAGATTGAGGTATTCTTTTGCAATTGCGCTTCTAACAAGTGTGTTAATATTAATATCACCTAAAATTAGGCACTTTCGCTTAGACAAAAAAATGGCATGTAGAACATGTTCAAATTGCTCGAGAAATTCACGTTGAGATCTGCCAGGAGGATTATAAATAACGCCAATTAACAAGTCATTTGTCTCTACCCAGATATTTTCAAGACAATCCATCTTTAAATCATTTCTCAGAGAATAATCAAAGCTTGATTTTAAGTATAATGCAACCCCGCCCCCAGTTGAAAACAAGCGATTGTCCATCAGCATGTTATAACCCTGAATATCAAAACAGTCTGTATCAACTTGAGGCGCAATCCACGTTTCTGAGCAAGCAATTAGATCGAACTGAATGGATATGGTATCTAAAAAAGTACATAGCTCATTATAATGTTTGTTTAAGCTTCTAATGTTTAGATGGAGAGCCGACAGTTGCGGTCGGACTACACTAGAAAGTTCATTTAACTCCTCAACAGTGTATATACCATGATCATTAAAAGACTGTATGTTCAAATCTGGGTCATTCGCATCACTATTCATCAGTCAATCTGAAATTAATCTATAAGTTTTGTGGCTCAAGCTTGGAAATAACTACAAATTTCAACAAACCTGACCATAAAATAAGCATCTAGGTATTTCCATATATAGCTCCATCTATGTAAAGTTTCCCTCGATGAAATCTCGGTTTTTTTCCACTTTCAAAAGCTACTTTCATCACATCCTTAAGCTTTTTCTTCTTTTCTCTGTCCTCCCAAATTAGATCTTCAGTCACCCAAACACCATCTTGGAGATCACGCTTCTTTTGAAGGACTCTCAACCTTTCCGGACGATAAAGAAACTTGCATATTATCGTTCTAGGTTTATTGTCACTTCGGGGACCAATTCGATGAGCATTTTCTATTACTGGTTCGATATTAAGCTGATTAGATAAGATGTCACGGATTTTTTGGCGACAGTCCTCGCTAGGAGATTCAGCAACATTATTGAAACGAAGATTATATTCCCGCGAATACCTCTCAAGGGACAGGAGTCGTTCATACAGGTCTTCAATTTGCTTTGCATAATTGTTGACAGTGCATTCAACTTCATCTACTTTACATCTTGCGTCGTGGAGCTCGCCCTTGAGTCCCTCTAGGCTTTCATTGAGAGTGTTAAACTTTTTGGATATCGCGTCCAAGGCTACTTCATTCCCCCGAACTTTATCTTGTAGCTTCGAGATATCTTGCATAATCCTGCTTTGTCCACTGCACAAGTTTGTCAGCGATTCACGTACAAACGCT
>OX421446.1:53513479-53520979 GCA_949126865.1 Montipora capitata
CCCCCCCCCCCCCCCCCATACAAAATACGCTTCGCCGTCCCTGCAAGAGGTAGTTCCTATTGATTTAGTACAAAAAATATGTCCACGAAAAACAATGAATTAGCTAAAGACAACATCTGTTATTTAACATTCACGGAACATTCATAAGAACACAGTTGTTTATAGCAACTAATTTTGATAAAAGCCAATTGACTGGTTGTTTATTCATTGATTTAAAAAAAGGCTTTCAATACGGTAAATTAACACATTCTTCTCTCTAAACTTGAAAGCTATGGCTTCAGAGGAGTAGTAAATGATTGGTTTAGGTCATATCTAATTAGTCGCAGACAGTATACGACTGTATAATGATTATATATCGGACACCAGTCAAACCCTCCGCGGAGTTCCTCAAGGTTAAGTGCTGGGACCCATTGCTTTTTCTCTTGTATGTCAATGATTTATACAAATCTTCCAATAAGATTCATTTCTGCTTGTTTGCCGATGGTACTAGTGTAACTTATGCAAACAGAGATCTTAAAACACTTGTATTTAACGAAGAGCTTTCCATGCAAAGTGTGTACGTGGTTAACTGTCAATAAACTAACCTTGAATGCCGAAAAATCTAATTATATCATCTTTCATCCACGCCAAAAAACTCTTTCCTCTCATCCCCCGGGGGAAGGGGGGGGGGGGGGGGGGCACTCCCATATGAAACAGACGGAGATGCTCGTCGTCTCGGTTAGGGGTGTAAATTTTGGATTTTGGTTTCGCTTAGGGCGTTCCGGGCAAAGCGCCAATAGTTTAAGCCGCCAAGGTCTCGTTTAGGGTTCCGCGAAGAAACACAGAATTACGCGAAGAGAAACAGAAGTCAAATTGTCTTTTTAAAATTTCCTTAAGCCACGCCCAGATTAGTCTCCTTTAGGGGTCACAAAAAGCTTGAGCCACGCCCAGATGGTCTCCTTTAGGGGTTAAATTCAAAATTTCCGACGAGCATCCCCGTCTGTTCCATATGGACCGTTAGAAATGAAAAACTAAATCAAATATCTTGGTATACTCATTGATTCGAACCCCTCATGGAAATATCATGAAGATTGCCTCTGTCAAAAAGTCAGTGAAACAATCGGGATCATTGCCAAGCTCAGACATTTTGTTCCCCGAAGACCATTGATATCGAAGCCGGAAAAAAATCATCATACATTGCCCTTGTATTACAAAAATAGCAACACGTAAAATGGTCCCGGTATATCTCCTGACCATACATCCGGTATTGTTTTTGCATGTCGCTTGAGCCGGTATTCCATAGCACTCATCTACGAGAAAACTAAAGTCAATGAGTTTCGGAAAGAGATCCATAATAGTGTCAATTGTTTGGATTCTGAGAAAACCATAGCTTTATGCAATACAAGAATCATAAGTCTCTGCAATAAACTAAGAAAACGAAATTATTAAAACAGAAACTTCCTTCCTGTCCGGGTGGCCGATTTATGTTTACTTAAGCTTTTTTTTTCAATTGTTATCATTACTTTTATCGTTAAAATTGCGTCTGGTTAGAAAAAGGAACACGGCAGTAATAGATACTGCCAAGAGATAATCTCTTGTATATAACTAATCCATACAGAGGAGGACACCAAATTACACATGAAGTAGAAACTTTAAAACTGATTTTTCTTGAATTATAGCCCACTCCAATTATGAAATTTAGCCGGTTATGATTAATGTAATTTGTATAAAATTGCAGTTGTGCGAAAAATGTACGACTTTCTATAACTTTCGGGTACACTGAAGGAAAAAAATAGCACTGCAAATTCACCCTTTTCACACAAATGGCGAGAAAGTCTACTTTCGCATACAGGACTACCGTTGGCCAAACGTAGATTTTTCGGATTCGTCTTTTTTTTGTACGAGGGCCAGCTGAACAACACCCTTAATGTCTGCACTTAGGTGGGGTACATATTACCTGTGCGCTTCTAGACTAGTATAACCAAGCATACGGCATTGGTGTTAACTCCCTTATTCTCTCAGATCGGCATCACTTACTAGTCACGTTTATCGGCTTGCACTGGTTTGGAGGGGGGACTACCCCTGACCTGTACCAAAGTCTTGAATTGTGACTTTATTAGTGGATTGCTTAAACGAAGTGTTCTTTCATTCCATCAAAATGTACGCCTTTTCCTTTATCAAACATAGAGTCTTTTCAGTAAAATTAAAGATATCTGCTGGGTACACTTACTTAACCTTTTAGGTTGAAAAATAGATGAGCAGCATCTTCATCATCATATCAGTTTTCTTTTTTCAAGGTACGTAGACAAATTTTCCGGAAATTCCGGTTTAATTACTGCTGAGGTATTTCAGTAATAGTTTATTAATGTTATAGCGGTGTTTCAGAGCTGTTTCCCCCAACAAGATTCGTAACCGAATAATTATTGAAGAGAAAATACCCGTTTTTTGAGCTTGGAATTACAAAACCTTTGTCCCATCAAATGATGGTAACATATCTTAGAAACTTAAATTAAGCGTCAAGGTCTCGGAAAACCCCCAATTTAAACAGCCCCTTCGTGACTAAGGTGGAAGATTATGACATTAGAAACCGGAATCACATGAGAGTTTTCACGATTGCAGGAAAAAACAGTTTCGATGTTGCTTAGTGTTCATCAATATATACTTAATATCTTTGAAAGTATTATAAATAGAATGCTTACAACTCCCCGAACCTTTCATTTACATCACTAATAAAAACTGAGTCTATATGTTAGAATTTCGTCATGATACTTTCCCCACCCAACCATTTATTTAAATAGCGAGGTCGTTCAGTCAAAAAGTCAGTATGCAACAGGTTCAATCACTGATTGTTCGTGGCAGAGTGCATAGGTGAAAATCAGAGCTAACTTTGCATGTTTTATCGTTTACGGAAAGGAGGTAAGCAAGGTGTTATTTTGAAAAAGCATACATGTCTGTACCCTTTAAAAAGGCTTGATCACACCCCATGATATGCCATGATATAGAGTCCACTTGCTTTGAAATCCTGTGATATTAGATGAGCAGTGCATGGAACTCAAGTAAATCAGCCACTTCTTTCTCTCAAAATTAACGCTTTAGAAAGAGTGACAAATCGTGTAACATGACAAAACCATAGCTATGTGATTATTCAGTACTAATACAGTTCCTTTATGTTATTGAGTAAGTTTCCCTTCTGTATATCAGGCATTTTGGATATATCACCACAAAAAGTTACATATACATCATGTCTAACAGCGGTTTTCAGTTGGCTTGGTGGATATTCCTGATCTGTGGTAAGTAAGAATGACGCTTAACTAATATTTTATCTGTTTCGAAGTTTTCCCAAAAAGAGTCCTTAGTGGATACTAACTCACAAATGCGATTTCGGACATGTTTACATAAACATACAAACTCATTTCAGTGATGATCAGGAAAAATGCCTGCCTTTTAACACTTAGTAAATCAAGTGAATATTTAATTGATGTTGGCAAATCCCACTGGTCTTTGTTCTAATGCTATGTAAACATTCATTACATCGTTAAAACAACCAATCTATAACTTAATTGTATACATATTTCCCTTCTCTTAGTTAAAGCGGTATATTTCTAATCACCTCGGCTGCCTTACTCATAAATTAATGCCTGTGCTAATGGCAAACTTTCTTTATCATAGCTTTACTCATCAATATATGACAGTGGCACTATACTTTCACTTTCGATAGGGAAAAGTCCCTGGGTACAATAAACCGGAAAAAAATAGGCAAACAGTGAAAGTGGCAGATGTACAAGATTATTTTCGGACACTGTGACATAGATTCTCATATGTTTTTTATTTTTATTTTAATGTATTAGCGAAAACGCATAGGAACCATAATTTTAAGATAAGACCTAAGAAGACAAATACAAATTACCTTAAATTTTCATTGTTTAATCGCTACATAACACACTGGAATAGTATTCCATCGAACATTATGCATGCACCTTCGCATGTTAAGCAGTTTTAAGACATATCTATTAGATCATTTGTGTCAATTTTAAAACAGTTGTAACTTGTGAGTGACAAGTGTGTAATTTAATTAGAATAGCTTTGGGCAGTATGTAAATTTTATTTCATAATTTTTAGTGTCAATTTTAGTACGCAATTTAATTAGGCTAGTTTTGGGCCGCAATTAAATTTTACTTCTTAATTTTTTGAATGTTTAATACTGGAGAATATTCTTTGTATGAGAATTTAGTTTCCCCCAATATTATTCTCCACTGCACTTTTTGTATCTTCTGTAATTTTTTTTTTACTTGTATTAGCATGACAAAGTATTGTTAAACTATTAAACTTAAGGTTAATTCAAACAGGGATCACTCAATACATCACATCACTAACTTGCAAAATACATCATACCGAACCCGAAATTGCATGTCATTGCGTTTATTCGCAAACATCCCCAGCTATGGACAATTAAGTGTGAAACTCCCCGCTTTTTTCCTTACTTTGTTGAAAGTAATTCCTCGGCTTCCTCATCAACTTCAAAGTTGTTAAAAATCAATTGTACGGGGATCTGGAGAAGGTCCCGAAACTGGGGCCTTTTTCTCAAAAAAAGTCCAAAGCCGTGACATGCCTCATATGCCATTTGCAATAAATTCCACGCTTGACTTGAATAATTCAATATTCAATATTACTTGCATTAAGCCTTCGGAGGGACTTTGGGGACCCAAAATATAACCGATAATTCTGGGGCTTTTGTGATCAAAAAGAACTGCTGGCCTCTTATTAGTTGAGCCTGTCCGTTTGCAGTGTAAAGAGAAAGTTAGGGAAGATCAAACTCAGGGGCAATGAACTGAAATTGGTGCTTAGAATAAAGTATAAGGACAGTGTTTTCCTCCCTTAGGATCAGCTGTTATGTGCCAGGACTGCCCCAACGAGGTCATTAGCATAAAATGTGATGCACAAGCAGGAATCAGCGAAATACAAAGATCCTCTTGGGAAGTAATAATCGCTGGCTTAAAGTATCGGATTCCGCTGGCGATCTGCAAAGGGCATCAATGCATCGTGACACAGAAGTCAAGGAAACCACATGGAATAGAAGTGTTGAGCATCGAGCGTGGAACGCTGACTTTGAAGCGCACATCTTGGAAATCACCAAGGCATCCTGTGGAATTCATGTGTACTGTTACGCCCAAAAACTCCTTTTCTCTCCTTAGGTCATTCATCACTGTCGATTTTTCTGTCAGGGAATGTAAGTGAAGTAATTTTTAATGTTTTTCGCGACAGAGTTTGCGCTCGATTTAGAAGTTCTTTCTTAATTGATTAAAATGAATTCTGCTTGAATAATACGATTGTTAAAGGTTGCTGTTACCCAAGACCCTGGTAATTCTTTTGAAAAAAAAAAAAAAAACAGGCTTTCTCTTTTCCTTAGTGCGGTTTCAACTGAGTGTCGTAAATCAAATACCAAAGTAATTACTTCGACCAATCACAGCAGTTGCAAACAGCGCAATAAACCAATCCAAATTCGTAGCAATTCCATGTCACTTGCTCAAAGCGCAGAAAATTTCGGTTTCCCTTTACACTGAATGATAAACTGGCGCTAGATTTTTAAACCAATCACTAAGCGTAGCAATAGCAATGGCGTAGTACCTTCGACAGTCATTTGAAAACTGCTCTATCACAATCAATTGTCTCGGATTATTGAAGTCCGTTCCATATAGTCGCTTTGGAAGCAAAGGAGAAGAGTAGGAAAAGCAACAATCTTATAGGAACAAGCAATCATACGGTGAGCGATCGTCATTTGCGCATGTGAAGCTCACCCTATGCACAGGATGCCCAAGGTTGAGAATTGAAAAAAGAAAGCTTACTATTGTTTTGTCATGGATAATTTCCTTGTCCTTGTTTATCTACATTTATGCATATGTTCGTCGGACCAAGACAGTTTCCATGCCTCACTAGAATTAATTTCAGTTCCCTATAACTAGGAAACTGAGAACACTCAGGGGTTTCATGAATGAGTTTATCGCAAATGCAGCACTGAGTACAATGTGCACAGGTTGCTGCTTTCTCTTTCTAGATTGAAGAAATAGGAGGCTTAATTAATTAAAGATGAAGAGCGTCGTGTTAAAATTCTCTTCCTGCAGTAATATGAAATGAATTTATCGCCGCCTCTTCTGCATTCAGGTATTTGGAGCCATGTTGGCGCTGTTGAGAATTTGACGAATCACCTCATGAACATTTTGCCCTGGGAACTGGTTTCCGATGTTGAACTCTTCGACAATTTGAAACTCACTGAGAATAATAGGATTGCTGGTTGCACTTCGCGTGACGGCTGTTATGTGACCAATGAAAACCTTCATCCAAGATCAGCTCTTGCTGATCGATTGCAAGCGAAACAAGGTTCCATTCTTCTGTCACCTATACGATGCAGCGACGATGGACTAAAGATACCCGTGGCAGTGGAATACTTTTCCGATTTTGAGAACTCTAGCGGAAAGGTCCATGCAAACGCTTTTTCGCGTCGATTTACCCTCGAGATACGTTTGAAGAACGACAAAGGTAAGGGACATGCACTATCGCTAGGCTTAGCTACATAATTCCCGAAAAAATGTCTGAAATTCTTTCCGGAATTTTCCAAACTATAGCTCTAAAATTCTTTTAGAAATGTCTAAAATTCTCCAAAAACTCTCTAAAATTCCCGAAAATTCTTACAAATTTCGTTTCTCATAGTGCAAAGTCTGCCATATGCATTTTGCTATCAAGCAAAAACTACGGTGAGAAACCGCTGCTTAGATGCACTGTAGGACCCCTTTTTGGCGAATAAAGCCCCGTTTTATGTGACAACTTTTATGCGACAATTTTTATTTGCTCGTGTAGACTTGGGAAATTGGCCAATTTTTATGTGACAAATACATTTGCTGAAAAGCTGGCGTGCTAGTTTTTATGTGACAAATAAAAATTTTCATACACGGAAAATTGCTCGTGTAGACGACTCGTCACATAAAATGGTCTAAAATGTGGCAAATATTGGTGGTCCCCAATCTTCCACTGAGAACGCGATCAAAATGGCGGCCTCCACGTCGACCAGCGCTGCTTCCAGTGGAGGAATTTATTGGCCAGCTCGAGTAATGACTTTGTTGCTAGAGGCCGTCAGAGAAAAGGAGAGTCTCTGGAACACCAAAAGCGAGGCATACAAGAACCGAAACGTAAAAAAAGGACAGTACGAGGAAGTACTGCAGTTGACAAAAGAAGAATTGCCAGACGCTGATTTCGTGCCTTTAGGTGTCCAAAGTCATTACTGGCGCACTAAACTTCAAACTGTTGACAATTATTTGCTTTTAATTTCCATCTACACTATCAAATATATTTGTCACATAAAAATTGCTAGTGTAAACGGGGCTTAATCGCTGATAAGGAATGGATATGAACGAACCAAACCCTACCCTGGTAGGTTGGAATTAAAAAAAAAAAAACACGTTTTGTCAACGTTTTTGCCTTTGAAAAGTCTTCAGCATGTCAGGTGAAAGTTCAAATTGCTCTAAAATT
>OX421446.1:53525979-53528479 GCA_949126865.1 Montipora capitata
AATCTCCCATATAAATTTTTATTTTTAGACGTTCGAATTCCCGCGATGCATTATGCCTTCCAATTAGAACAAAGTTATTGTATTACGTCACAAGCAGTCACGCACCAGTGATCGCCTTCGTCTCACAAAATATTCTCAGACAGTTCTAAAAATAAAAAGATACGGGCAAAGGTTGACTTAAGGATATAGTCTGGATGGAGGCTCCGGGTGATGGGCCCCTGCCATTGCTAACGTGGGTTTTTGGAAGGCAAAACAAGCAAGCTACGACTACGTTATGTAAATATCTTCCAAATATAACTTAATTGGTTACTAAATCAATCTCCCATGTGGGATATGTAACCTATTCCAGTTTGGTTTAATAAATTATAAAAAAAAACTGTTGAGTATGTCAGCCATACATCGCATAAAGCTTCAAGCCTTTTTTAAAAAGCCCTGACTGTAAATATCGAGAATCCGCCGACAGTTGCAAAATTTCATAATTTATTTTATTCCACCTAAAAGACCCATTTGGTGAACTATTTTCAAAAATGGAAATAAAAAGTTCCATCGCGCTTTGCTTTTTCCGAAAAATCCAAAAGTTCAAATTACGCCGAGGCGGCCCCCGACCCCCCGGAAAAACAATGAAAAATTCTGCAACTTCGCCAACTCCGTATGCTACAACGCGTTGAATTCCCGGTTTGCTTTTTTGGATACTGGTAAAAGGACCCTTTGTCTTTTTAAAAATGTAAACTTCATGTAATTTTGTCAAGTTTAAGACAACATAAAAACTCGTTGAAATAACCCACTTTTAATCTTTTGGGTTGAGGTGAAATAAAGGCCAACTTTAAAAGCCTATAAAAATCCTAATATATAAATTTACGTGTCATATTGTACATCAGCTGAAAGCTTTATCCTCGTAGGTCATTATCTCCAACTGTCGATTTTGGCCCGAAAAAATTAGCGTATCCAGTTTAAAAAGAGTTCGGGCTATTTTGACCAGAAATTCAATGCAAATTGCTGAGCAGATGTCACTCAAGAGGTCACGGCCAATCCTAATCAGTTTGCAAATAATGCATCTTTTTTCTCTTCTGATTGAAAATGTCGGCAAAGAGCGCCTTGAAGTACTTCAATGACGTTTCATTATATTTAACGAGCATACAAGCACGCCACTTATCATTTTATTAATCTTAGATCTAACTGAATGATAACGGTCGTCGATCGCGTTGATGCATAGTCCCGGGTGCATACATACACAGCGAAGCTTATTACAAAGTTGAAGAGAATAGGGTAGACTTACTAACTGTAGTTACTCTTGGTTTAGAATAACGCGATGTCATCCCAGGAGCTCCCTATTTTACTCAATTTTTGACCGAAAAGGTCAACAAAACAGACTTACAAAACAAAATGATCAATGAAAATGTGCGTCCTCGCTTGCTTTTCTTGCTTACCGTAATTCGTTCATATATTTTAAACTGCTGATAATACCAGTTGCTTACGTCTTTTTCTTGCCTGTAGAAGAAAAGAAATGAAGAAAAAGAAACCAATCAAGAGTAAAAGAAAAACTCACGCAAAAGAGGAGCACATTCTGACAACATTATCGTCTCGTTAAAGGGCTGTTGTATGGTTCTTTCTTCTCGCAACTTTTGAGAATTCTTCTTTAACCATGAAAAACAGTTACCATAAGGCACTTGTACCATCGTGTCGAGTAAATTATTACAAACATGTCAAATTTGATTTGCGTGATAATATAACTTCGCGTGACGTAACCAAAAAGAACGGATTTGTCTTCAGAACAGCAAGGACCAGATGTTCGGGAAACTCTTCTCAAAATGCAGCCCTGAAAACATCTCGAAATGAGACGACCTGAGACTCACAAGAAAAAAAGATCATAGTAATGGTCTGCAATGAATTTGACCAGGCTTTCCGATTTTCTACAAAACCCCACCGAAAGTAAAAGTCGAAGAATGTTGTCAAAGTTACTTGGACTCAGCTCTAAACTGCATGATATGTGTAAGACCAATTATCAATGAATCTGAATGAATTTGACCGGGGTCTTACCATGCGAATACAGCTATTTCTCCTCTCCTCGCCGCTGTCGCCGCCCGCTACGAACGTTTTGCGGGTCTTTATTTAGTAAAATCCAACTAGTGGTCTATTATCAATACTGCGTTCTGATTGGTTGAGCTACTACTAAGCTATATGTTATAGCCCACTAGTAGCGAAAAGCGCGGGCTTTTTGGCGGTAAAAAAGGATTAAAGTCAAGCTTTAACTAGCTAAAAGTTTTTTTATTCTCGATATTTTTGACCAACTAGTTGGATTTTACTAAAACAATTATTCCTCTCGCCCTCATGGCCTCTGAGTCAATAGCCCATTCGGCCTTCGGCCTCATGGGCTACCGACTCAAAGCCCATTTGGGCTCGAGGAATAATTGTTAAATATAAAAAAAAAAACACCGAAAAAAAGGAACACCCACTTCTAAAAGCACTAACTTGATATATGTGTGACAACATGTAAATTGTG
>OX421446.1:53533479-53540979 GCA_949126865.1 Montipora capitata
TACAAAAATAACAACTCGTAAAATGGTCCCTGTATATCTCCTGACCACACATCCGGTATTGTTTTTGCTTACAGGGTGATTATTCCATAACCGTCACTCATCTACAAGGAAACTAAAGTCAATGAGTTTCGGAGAAGCGATCCATAATTATAGTGTGCATTGTTTGGATTCTGAGAACTGAAGTGTAGCTCTATGTAACACAAGAATCATTCATAATTCTCTTTGGAATAAACTTAAAAAAACAACACTGAATATTAAAACAGAAACTTTTTTTCCTGTCCGCATAATATTAGCCGATTAATGTTTACTTTAGCCCTTTTTTTCAACTTGAAGTGTTAACATTATTATTATGCAAACTAAAGTCAATGAGTTTCGGAGAAGCGATCCATAATTATATTGTCAATTGTGTGGATTCTGAGAAAATGATAGCTCTATGCAACAGAAAAATCACAATTCTATTTGGAATACACTTAAAGAACAAATATATTAAAACTGAAACTTCCTTCCAATCCGGATATTCTTGACCGATTTATGTTTACTCTAGCACTTTTAACATTATTATCAACAAATTAAAATTGCGTCTGCATCATGATCTTTACAAATTGACTTCAAAAGATAGAAGAACTTGTTAAGCTTCGTTAAATATCCAGTTTTTATTAAACCTTTTAGTGTTGATAACGAGCCAGTTATTAGCCATCAAAAACTGATAAATTCTTGGGAGGTATAGTAAATGCGCTAATGATCCCAAACATTCCGGTATATCAGGTTCAAATATTCAGAGAAAGTTCAGTATATGCAATACACTTTCAATACTCAGAACTTAAATCTCGGCTGATTTATTAGAAAAAGATAGCATTGTGCTAATAACAAACATTCGTCTAAGCGCAGGAGAACCCCAATTTATCTCACTATCGGAATGGTGCCCTGACATAACATAATTCTAATCTATAGACAATCTACAGAAGACATGTATAAAATACACATGAAGTAGGTAGTTAAAAACAATAAGTTTGCTCCCGTCTAATTACTGTCCCCTCCTTTTTTATTGTAATTTCGTGACCAAGCTTAAGAAGCTTTTAAGTTTGACCTTGTTTCGCTGAGTTGCTTTGTTTTCTGTACGCTTCACAGCAAGGCATTATATGCACGAACAACTCTACATCCCAGTCTTTCCTGATACAAAGTTACGGCGTCAAGTGTAACCTTTACAGTTGTGAATTTGGCAGGTGCATGCTTAAATTCAGTTACAATTATGGTGCTAATGCATTAATTTGTATTCACTTAATTTTTGTATGTACTTAGGCGGGGTACATATTACCTGCCCGCTGGGCTTGTAAACTAGGAGAACCAAGAATAAAGCTCTGGTTTTAACTCAACTGTTCTATCATCAGATCGGCTTTACATAAAACAAAAAGTCAAAAAATAATGAAAACGCGACTAAATGTGTTTTGCGAGGAAACGTAGTTAGAGTCACTTTTATCGGCCTGCACTGGTTTGGAGTCCTGAGGTTATTCAGTAATAGTCTATTAATGCAACGTTGCAATGTTACAGCGCTGTTTCAGAGCTGATTCCTAACCGAAAATCTCCTGGTTGAAGAGAAAATATCGCTATCTTTTGGTGATGGTAACATATTATAGAAAGTCAATGATTTTACTGCCACCATATCACGGTATATTAGCTCAATCAAAGCAGGGAAGTTTTAGCGTCAAATATAATGGCCAGTTGAAACGGAAATCCACGATTCAAACAGCCCTTTTGTGACTAAAGAAGAGGAAGGTAAAAACATTTCTAAACTATTGGAAACCGAAATCATATGAAGTGTTGCATTGCACGCAAAATTTCGATTTGAAAGTATTATAAATAGAATGTTTACACTTCCCAACTTACATAATCGGTAAACACCCAGTGCACATGATCTATGATGTCAGAATTTCGTCAAGAAATTGTCCCCACCCAACCAATAAATCCAGTCACTGATTCCTCGTTTGAGCCAGAGTGCATCAATCAGTGCAATCACAGCTGGCTTTGCTCGTTTTGTCCTTGGCAGAAAAGAGGTAAGCAAGGCGTTATTTAACAAAACAACAACAACAACAACAACACTTTATTTATCTACGCAACATCTAGGAGCAGTGATCGTCTAATTAAAACATGTGCTTTTTCAAAAAGGCGTACATGTGTGTACAATTAAAAACGCTTGAATCCTATGATATGGAGTCTGCTTGCTTTCAAATATGGCAGCAGGGAACTCAACTGAGTAAATCAGCCACTTTTTTCTCTCCAGCATAACCAACATTTAGGAAAGAGTGATCAAATCATGTATAGACTTTCAAAACGACTGGATTATCATGAAAAAGCCATAGCTATATGATTATTCTCTATACTAATTCAGTTCCTTTATGTTATTGAGTAGGTCTCCCTTCTGTCTTAGGCATTTTGAAATTAGCGCCACGAAAAGTTATATATCATGACAAATAGCGGTTTTCAGTTGGCTTGGTGGATATTCCTGATATGTGGTAAGTAAGAATAACGCTTACTAATCTTGCATCTCTTTCAAAGTATTCCCGAAAAAATATCTTTATAAGTGGGCCGGATACTAACTAACAAATTCGATTTCGAAGTATTCACATAAATATATAAACTAATTTCATTGATGATCAGGAAAAATGCCGCCCTTCTAATACTTGGTAAATTAAGTGAACATTTAATTGATGTTTACAAATCCCTTTGGTTTTTGTGCTAATGGTTTGAAAACGTTCATTACATATTTCTTTAAAACTAGTGATCAACAAATTAACTGAATACACATTTCCCTTCTATTTTTGAATATATGACTATGGTACTATTTTGTCACTTTCGATGATATAGGGAAAAGTCCCTCCTGGATGCGCCTAACTTAGTATGTTAAACCGAGCTTTCTCAGTACACCGATTGCATCACTAACTTGCAAGATACATCATACTGGACATTTATTCGCAAACAACCCCTGCTACGGACAATTAATTGTGAAAGTCCCTGCTTTTTTTCTTTCTTTGTCGCATGCAATTCCTGCTACCTCATCAACACCAAAGTTCTTTGTTCTGTTTAATTAAAAATCAAATACACGGGGATCCGGATATGCAGAAAGTCCCGGAACTGGGAGCTTTAATGTGCCATGCCCCCTATGCCATTTGCAATAGAAAAGAGCGGGTTTATCCTGAATATCTGGCTTTCGAACAAGAAAAATGTCTCTTTTGAAGCCTTGGAAGGGACTTAGGGGACCCAAAATATACCCGATAATTCTGGGGATTTTGTGGTCGAAAAGGACCACTGTCCTCTTACTAGTTGAGCCTGTCCGTTTGCCGGTTAAGGATAAAGTTAGGGAAGATCAAACTCACGGGCATCGAGGAACTGAAACTGGTAATTAGAATAAAGGATAAGGATAGTGTTTTCCTTCCGTAGGATCAGCTGTTATATGCCAGGACTGCCCTAACGAGGCCATTAGCATAAAATGTGACGCACAAGTAGGAGTCAGCGAAATAAGAGAAATCTTTTGGAAAGCAATAGGCTTCAAGCATCGACTCGCGTTCTGCAAAGGGCATCAATGCATCGTGCTTCAGAAGTCAAGGAAACCACATGGAATACAAGTGTTGAGCATCGAGCGTGGAACGCTGACTTTGAAGCGCACATCTTGGAAATCAACAAGGCATCCCGTGAAATTAATGTGTACTGTAAGGGCGGAAAACTCGTTTTCTCTCCTTAGGTCATTCATCACTGTCGATTTTTCTGTGGAGTGTAAGTGAAGTAATTTTTACTGTTTTTAGTGACAGGGTCGAGTTTGCGCGCGATTTTAGAAGTTCTTTCTTAATTTAATTGGTTAAAATGAATTCTGCTTGAATAATACGATTTTAAACGGGTGCTGTTAGTCAAGACCTGTACCCTGGCATTTATTATTATTTTTATTTTTTATTATCTTTTTTTTTTTTTTTAACGGGCTTCCTATTTTCCCCGGAGTCGTGGCTTAGTATCGATTTGAGTTTGAAACAAATTGAAATTTGTTCCACAAGGAAGACCAACTGATGTCGGATAGAGCGGTTTTCAATTGCGTGTCGTAAAACAAATACCTAAGTAATTACTTAAATCAATCACAGGAATTGCAAACAGCGCAACGAACCAAGCCAAAATTCGTAGCAATTCTATGTTGCCTGCAAGGCGCGCGATTGATTTAGGTTTTTTTCTTTTCACTGGTTAATAAACTGGCGCGCGATTTTTAAACCAATCACTAAGCGTAGCAATTGCAATAGCCTAATTACTTCCGACAGTCATTTGAAAACTGCTCTATCACAATCAATTGTTCGAGCGACACTTTCTTTTATTGGTTGTCGCTTTGCCTTCCTATTAAAAACTATAAGTAATCTCGGATCATTAAAGTCCGTTCTATAGTCGCTTTGGAAGCAAAGGAGAAGGGTAGGGAAAGAAACAATGGTAATGTGGGGGATCGTCATTTGCACCTATGACGTAGGGATGCACGTATGACGTAGTTCAAGTTGGCGCTGAAAAAGCAGAAGAACGAGAGGGAAAAAAAAGAAGAAAACTTGCTGAAGCTTACCCTATGCACAGGATACCCAAGATTAGAAATTGCGTTTTCCCGATACGCAGAAATATATAGCTTAATATTGTTTTGTCATGGATAATTTCCTTGTTCCCTTTTATCTACATTTATGGATGTTGGTCAGACCGAGACAGTTTCCATGCCGCACTAGAATTAGTTTTTCCTATAACGAGGAAACTGAGAACAGAGGCTTCATGAATGAGTTTATCGTAAATGCGGCACTAAGTACAATGTGCACAGGTTACTGGTTTTTTTTTTCTCGGCTGATGAAAAAAGAGGCTTAATTAAAGATGAGGAGCCTCGTGTTAAAAATTCACCTCCTGCGGTAATATGATATGAATTTATCGCCGCCTCTTTTGCATTCAGGCATTTGGAGCCATGTTGGCGCTGTTGAGAATGTGACAAATCACCTCGTTGACATTTTGCCCTGGGAACTGGTTAGAGATGTTAAACTCTTCGACAATTTGACTGAGAATAGCATTGCTGGTTGCAATTCGCATCGTGGCTGCTATGTGACCAGTGAAAACCTTAAACCAAGATCAGCTCTTGCCGATCGATTGCAAGCAAAAGAAGGCTCCATTCTTCTGTCACCTGTACGACGCAGCGACGATGGCCTAAAGATACATGCGGAGGTGAACTACATTGCCGATTTAGAGAACTCTAGCGCTTTTCGGCGTCGATTTACCCTCAAGATACGTTTGAAGGACGGCAAAGGTAAGGGACATGCACTGTTAAAGTGAAAAGCGACCTCTTCACTCCCACACTCTCTTACCCAGCCATTTAACTACTCATCTGAGTAGTGTTCATTCGTTAATCCATCCATCGCCTAACTTAGTCATGCAATTTATCGATCAGTTCCATTTGATCGTCCATCGAACACTCCGCTTCGCATCGTCAATTTGTTTGTTCAGCGGGTTCAGGGATGGCGCAATGGTGAGAGCACTCGCCTCCCACCAATTTGGCCCCGGTTCGATTTCCAGACTCGGTTTGTCATATGTGGGTTGAGTTTGTTGGTTCTCTACTCCGCACCGAGAGGTTTTTCTCCGGGTACTCCGATTTTCCCCTCTCCTCAAAAAAACCAAAATTTGATTTGATTTTGACTTGTTAATTTCAATTTACAATGTTCCCAATTTGTGCTCCGGTGTAAGGTTCCTTTTCTTTCAATCTGTCTGTAATGTTGATTGCTTTGTTAAATATTTTTTCATGTCTTGTTTCCTTTGTTCATATTTTTATTGATTCATTTCATCTACACTGTTTCAATCCCTATTATTATTATTATTATTGTTGTTATTGTTATTGTTATTGTTATTGTTATTGTTATTGTTATTGTTATTGTTATTGTTATTGTTATTGTTATTGTTATTGTTATTGTTATTGTTATTGTTATTGTTATTGTTATTGTTATTATTATTATTATTACTGTGATCATCATCATCATCATCATCAATTGACACTTACCACCCATTCTTACCTTCAGGGCCAAAGACTACTCCGTTGCGGCCCATTTTTACTCAAACCGAAGCAAAAGTGTTGGTGAGCTTTGTATTTGTATGACCATTATTTTAAAATTACGTAGAAGGAATATCAGACAGGGAGAGCTCTCGCGACAGCTCTAACCCCTCCCTGATCACTTCCTGTCCAGTGCCAGATCCGGGGAGGGGGGTGGGGGGGGGGGTGAATAGGGTGGCTAGCCGCCCCTTATTTCAGCTCCTTTTTTTTTTTCCATTTACCTTCTTTTTATCGTATTTTTATTTTTGCTGGAACAGATACTGTTTACCTGACGTGAACAATTTTATTAATAGAGAGCTTAAGCAAGAGACGTTTTTGTCAACACGGACGCCAAGTAGCCGAGGTGAAACTGGGTCGAGACCGGCGTCTGTGACTTGACTTGTTTGCGTTAGGGCCGATTTACACGATACGATTTTGTCGCATGCGAAAAGCTCACGACAGGCCTACGACATGACTTACGATTGTCGCAGCGTTTTAAAACATGTTTTAAAATGCTACGACATTTTTTCTGACGTACGCAACAATCGTAAATCATGTCGTGGGCCTGTCGTAAGCCGTTGTCGCATGCGACAAAGTCGTACCGTGTAAATCGGCCCTTAAGCATCTCGCGTCAGTGATTTTACGGCATCGCTAGTTAATTGTACAGCAGTTTTGATTCTTTGTCTTCTTTCTTGATACTGAATCATGACTTCTTTAAGAAAGACAAGAGATATGCTTTTTTAGAGCTACACAAAGATTGATTTCAGAGGATGATTTTATTGTTTTATTGGAAGAGTCGAGCACGGCTTGAAATTCTCAATCCAGTTACGATCGATAATCCTGAAATGATTCTGAATGTAAAGCAAAGTTCAGATCTGCCAGTGTAAGCTAATTTGTCCAATCCATTTGGTACATTTCTGTAAAGGAAAGCAAATGACAAATACAATTGAAGCGTTGCAAAAAAAGAAATTAAATTTGACGATCAAGGAAAACAAATGTTTTTCAAAAGAGACTTACTCTAGCTTTTTTGGCAAGACTGAGTCTCGGCGTCTACAGCGCTGTTGTTCATCAGCCGGTAGAACTGACAAAGAAGAGTTTCTTTCATAAATAATAGGAATTAGAAAGTTGATTGTCCAGCATTTGCAGGAAAAGAACAAAAATCAACCAAAAAAGCAGAGTTATTTCACCTAAAATGAACTTACCTTTTCGCGTTTTTGTTTTTCACCACAGACGGCAAATAGGCAGCTTTGAGGTTTGTGACTTGACGTCTGTGACGTGTGACGTCAATTTCTTTCCAAAATCACTTCCGGTCACCGTCCGTGTTGACAAAAACGTCGCGTGCTTAAGCTCTCTAATGCTTATCACATACGGGGCAAAATTACTGACTCTGATTGGCTGAGACGGAGGGCATATTTTCTTAATCACAT
>OX421446.1:53548479-53558479 GCA_949126865.1 Montipora capitata
TGTCAAAGCGGCCCATGCCAAACACTCAAAGCTAAAAAATTACATGATGAGGTCTTTTTTTTACACGATCGATCAGCACAATGAAGTTTTAAAGGAAGGATATTGTAAGCTTTTGTGGTACGGATGCCATTTTTGTTCGTGCATCAGATATCAAAAATGAACACCCAGCACCAGCACGTTCATGCACTTGCCGTACAAGTGAATTTATGCGGATGCCTGGTTTTATACTTGCCTGGCACATAAATTGAGAATTTCTTTGAGCTTTGGCTGTGAGTTCATCTATCAAGTTACGTATGAACCCTGTGCAAAGAGCAAATTAGAGCAGATTTCCTTAGAGTTGTGGAGTTTAGTGGATGTGCAGTGTTATTATACATATCGTGCATGCGTTTGGTTACAAAATATGAGATCAAGATTTGGAATTTTGTGTGGCGGAATAACAGATAAAGGTTGGTTAATCGCTTCTGCTTGACTGTAATTAATCATGTATTCTTGTGAAGAGCATCGCCATCTAGAACTCGACTAACTATGTAAATCGAAGTTTCATGAAATGCTTAGAGTATTCCCAACCTTGCAATAGCCATTTTGCTAGGCCTTTTCTTTAGTTAAAGTTAAGTATTACATCTAAAGTAAATAATTTCATTCTTACTGAGCTTAAATTTGTTTGCTTATTTCATTTTTTTATTTGATATGTAAAGTTGCAAAAGTATTTTGAGGCATCATATCACTACTACTCACAAAGGTGAGGAATTAAGAGCGACTTCCTGTAAATACTACGGATAGGTGCGCAAAATGCAAAAATCGAATTCCCTCAAACTTTTTCACAAGGAACCCCTCTGGAAACTATTTAAGAAAATGCAACTTCTAGTTCGTTTGGATTTATATTTTTCAAGTAAAGCGATTTTGTAATTTTCACCCTTGGGAAGCCCTCGAACCACTGAAAAATGTGCTTCATATTTGCGACTCGTGTAAGGTAACTAAAACAAATATCAAAGCTATTTCGATATTACACAATTCAATGACCCTTCCTTTACAAAGTACCGTTTTTAGAATTGGAAAAGATTCAAACCTGAATTTTTAAAAAAAATTCAAATTTACCCTCCTAAACAGCATTATCAGAAAGCTCGATTTCGGCAAACTCCCAACCTGGTACATGGATTGCACTGTAAAAATGGTATTCTATAGAAAGAGTAAGGCTTCCACTATCGTTATGTGAAAACTGCGAATTTTGACGAGCGAAAATATTTACGGTACTCGCTTGAAGTTTATGACCTTTGAACTTACAGTTGTCTTCATGAATACAAGAGCTAACCTAAACAACTGTTGAAATTTTACCTTCAATGCGATGCTTTTCCCCATTTAAATGATTTGTAGTTATTCTTTATCTTCTGAGGGAAATTTTATCGAAAGTAACATTTTTTTAAGCTGAAAAGGAGTGCTAACTTGTACGTGCGTATTTGTTTACTAAAGTCGAAATTTGTGAATATTAAATTTATTCCATCTAAGTTCTTTTTCGTTTGCTGCAAGGCGTCTAGTGTTCCCATTAAAACAAAATGGTATTGCCAAGAAGAAGGTTTTCTTTACAGTCCACATGAATGGCTTGATTTACTCATCAGCGTTACACCGGGTGTGATAGCGGTGAGATGGCGTGACGATAACAGTCATCAAAATATATTTATTATATCTTTTGACAACATAATGTTTTGAGACCCTGTACTTGATAAAGACTCTTGTGAAATAGGTTTACAAAATTTTGAAACTCTCGTTACAGTGGCCACCTACAGTTATTCTCAAATTGTTGTTAAAATTGGATAACGTGGCAAAGATATTTCGAGGTCATTTTTTACATGCCCCCCTCCCCCTCTACTCCTGTCGGGCTTACATGTGACTCGAAATCCGTTTGGTATTTTTTTCGAAATGTTAATATCTCTTGTGAATCAAACCAAGGCAACGAAACAGGAAGAAAGTTTAACGTACCGGAGATTTAATCATAACAACTGAACTTTATCACAGGCCAAAATTGACCAAGAACATGATTGCGAGATATCTGGATGTCTGGACTAGAGGATTACTTTCCAAAAAATACCACCTGACCTTCATGTAGCACAGGTAAATCTTCTAAGTCCTTATTGTTACCAGGATTCTCTTGAACGACTGTAAACATTACTATATTAAGACAGCGAGTCACAAACGGCTGCACAGCGCAAAATTCAAGATCATGCACTGTTAACGATCAGGTCAACTGTCTTAAAGCAAAATAGAATGGGGGTCAGAATTCGTAGTTACTAAAACATGGAACGACCTAAAACCACCTACAACCATCTACACCCACCTACAACCACCTCATAAAAAATCTACAACCATCTACAACCACCTACAACCACCTCAAAAATATCTACAACCACTCACAAAGAATCGAATACCATCTTAAACAAGCCATAATTGTATAAAATAAGCAAGACAACAATATGTGGTTACCATTTAGCCAAAAAAATCCGGATGGCATGATCGTGGCATAATCCGAATTTGTTTAAAACCAACCGGATGTGAATAGCGCTTTACCCTGCATTCCATCCTGTAAACCGCGCTAAAATCGTGAGAAAGGGCCTGGAAACGAATTTCCCGAATTCCGGGAAATGTGCGCCGGCACTCTATTTCTGAGTTCCAGAGTTTTGAAGCAAGCAACCGTGGACAATTTTCCTGTCGGTGTACGTTGGATCAGTGGCTTGATCTGAGCGGCTTGATCTGATCTGATCCCAACGGTCTTAATATCCGCGAGAAACGTATTAGATTTCAGTTTGTTATTTTGAGTGATTTCCGTTATTTTTCCGTGACTCTTAGTATTTGAATTCAAAATCTTTGTAACTGCCATGTTTTCTCACATTTTTCCAGTATTACGTCCACATCCATTTACTATATATATATTTTTGTACATAGAAGCAATTCAATGTAAACTCTCATTGTACCTGAAGAAGGCTGGTTTGGCCAGCCGAAATATAGTACATCACTAAAATCAAATCTACGTTGTATCGGCTCTTGCCTAAAATATTTAGTTTCTCAACTCTATTTCTATTTCCCGGAATTTGGGAAATTCGTGACGATCGTTCCGTTTCCATGCCCTTTTCCACGATTTTAGCACCCTTTACAGCATGGAATACAGGGTAAAGCGCTATTCACATCCAGTTGGCTTTTAACAAATTCGGAAATTTGCTTACCTTTATGTCACGATCATGCCTTCCGGATTTTTTGGCTAAATGGTAACCACATATTGTAGTCTCGCTTATTTTATACAATTATCTCTTGTTTAAGATGGTATTCGATTCTTTGTGAGTGGTTGTAGGTGGTTGTAGGTGGTTGTAGGTGGTTGTAGATATTTTTGAGGTGGTTGTAGGTGGTTGTAGATGGTTGTAGATTTTTTATGAGGTGGTTGTAGGTGGTTGTAGATGGTTTTAGGTGGTTGTAGGTGGTTTTAGGTCGTTCCATGTTTTAGTAACTACGGGTCAGAATTTCGATATTACACTATTCAATGACCCTTCCTTTACAAAGTACCGTTTTTAGAATTGGAAAAGATTCAAACCTGAATTTTTAAAAAAAATTCAAATTTACCCTCCTAAACAGCATTATCAGAAAGCTCGATTTCGGCAAATTTCAATTTTGACGAGCGAAAATATTTACGGTACTCGCTTGAAGTTTATGACCTTTGAACTTACAGTTGTCTTCATGAATACAAGAGCTAACCTAAACAACTGTTGAAATTTTAGCCTGAATGCGACGCTTTCTCTCATTTAAATGATTTGTAGTTATTCTTTATCTTCTATTCTTTATCGAAAGTAATATTTTTTACTCTGAAAAGGAGTGCTAACTTGTTTGCGAGATATCTGGTGGCTCAGTTGCAGCAGTTGGTTGAGCACCGGGCTGTCACGCGGGAGGTCGTGAGTTCAACTCCGGCCGGACTAACACTCAGGGTCTTTAAATAACTGAGGAGAAAGTGCTGCCTTTGTAATTACATCTGCATATGGTTAGACTCTCTAGTCTTCTCGGACAAGGCGGATAAACCGTAGGTACCGTCTCACAACCCTTCAATAATCATAATCCTGTGGGACGTAAAAGAACCCACATACTTGTCGCAAAGGGTAGGGCATGTAGTTCCCGGTGTTGTGGTTTGTCTTCTGTGCTCTATCATGGTTGGGAGGGTAAAAGGGCGCACTATAATTTGGAGCCTCGCTCTGTTGTGCGACCCCCACCACAGCCTGTTTCTCTGTTGTGGTGAAAGTGATTAAATAAATAAATAAATAAATGTACAAAGTATTGTTCCTCTTCAGCATCCAGATATCTCGCAATCATGTTCATAGTCAATTTTGGCCTGTCATAAAGTTCAGTTGTTATGATTAAATCTCCGGTACGTTAAACTTTCTTCCTGTTTCGTTGTCTTGGTTTGATTCACAAGTGATATTAACATTTCGAAAAAAAATACCAAACGGATTTCGAGTCGCATGTAAGCCCGACAGGGGTAGAGGGGGAAGGGGGCATGTAAAAATGACTTCGAAATATCTTTGCCACGTTATCCAATTTTAACAACGATTTGAGAATAACTGTAGGTGGCCACTGTAACGAGAGTTTCAAAATTTTGTAAACCTATTTCACAAGAGTCTTTATCAAGTACAGGGTCTCAAAACATTATGTTGTCAAAAGATATAATAAATATATTTTGATGACTGTTATCGTCACGCCATCTCACCGCTATCACACCCGGTGTAACGCTGATGAGTAAATCAAGCCATGCATGTGGACTGTAAAGAAAACCTTCTTCTTGGCAATACCATTTTGTTTTAATGGGAACACTAGACGTCTTGCAGCAAACGAAAAAGAACTTAGATGGAATAAATTTAATATTCACAAATTTCGACTTTAGTAAACAAATACGCACGTACAAGTTAGCACTCCTTTTCAGCTTAAAAAAATGTTACTTTCGATAAAATTTCCCTCAGAAGATAAAGAATAACTACAAATCATTTAAATGGGGAAAAGCATCGCATTGAAGGTAAAATTTCAACAGTTGTTTAGGTTAGCTCTTGTATTCATGAAGACAACTGTAAGTTCAAAGGTCATAAACTTCAAGCGAGTACCGTAAATATTTTCGCTCGTCAAAATTCGCAGTTTTCACATAACGATAGTGGAAGCCTTACTCTTTCTATAGAATACCATTTTTACAGTGCAATCCATGTACCAGGTTGGGAGTTTTGCCGTTGAAATTTGCCGAAATCGAGCTTTCTGATAATGCTGTTTAGGAGGGTAAATTTGAATTTTTTTTAAAAATTCAGGTTTGAATCTTTTCCAATTCTAAAAACGGTCCTTTGTAAAGGAAGGGTCATTGAATTGTGTAATATCGAAATAGCTTTGATATTTGTTTTAGTTACCTTACACGAGTCAAAAATATGAAGCACATTTTTCAGTGGATCGAGGGCTTCCCAAGGGTGAAAATTACAAAATCGCTTTACTTGAAAAATATATATCCAAACGAACTAGAAGTTGCATTTTCTTAAATAGTTTCCAGAGGGCTTCCTTGTGAAAAAGTTTGAGGGAATTCGATTTTTGCATTTTGCACACCTATCCGTAGTATTTACAGGAAGTCGCTCTTAATACCGTAGCTTAAGACTGAACTATTTTTATGGGCTTACATGTTTAATACTTGTTTTTGTAACAAGCAAATGGCATAATATCTTGCCAAAAATATAATGTGTGGGGACTAGAAGCTTGCTTGTGGTGTCTCCATTAGAGCTAGATGTTGCAAGGCAAAGCTAAAAAGGAAGGCTTGTCACAGATATTTAATCAGGAGTTACATGATTCCTGCAATCACTTACATGTATCTCTGCTGCATGTCCTAATGTGTTTTCTGGCCTCTCCTATTTGTTACAGCAGGAGTTGGCCAGGCTCATCAGCACCTTTTAAATGGGTATCAGGAGGCAACCCCCTGCCCCACCTATTCTTCTTCTTTTTTTTTTTTTAAATCAACCAAGAGACAAGTACATTAAGATGCCTCCCTTGATCTTGACTACTACTTTATTGACTCATTCTCATCTGTTTTAGGCTAGCTTTAAGGTTTGTTGTGTTTGTGGACTTAAGGTAACTTAAGGCGACTTACAGGTAAGATGACTTAGGGCAACTTAAGGTGACTTGAGGTGACTTAGGTCCCAGAGTAGGCCTGAACCGCCTTTTGGCGATTGTTTCATTATTTAGTGAAGTGTAGCTGGCTCTAATCCAAATTTTCAAACATCTCTCTAAAGGTTCTGGCCTTAAAGTGGATTCAAGCCAATATTGAGACAGATATTACCAGAGAGTTACCATATTTGGAGAAAGTGCTGGAGCGATGAGTGTGTCCCTTCATTTAATATCATCGATGTCTAAGGGCTTATTCAATAAAGCAATTATGTGGTGCATCCTCCACACCTGCTTGTTGTGGGAAAGTAACAGACACTAATTAATTGAAATTGTTTTCCATTGCTGTCAATTGTAGCATGCAACCTAGTGTTACTGAATGCGTTGCACGTGTGCCCTCTGAGGACATTTTATCTGCACAAAATGATCTCTGATTTATCAAGTATTCGGGAAGGCAAGACATTGCAGTACCTATTGTTGATGGAGAATTCTTACCAGTTTTTCCTGAGAACTTGTTCAGGGCAGTGAAATTCCATGATAATGTAGACGTCATTACTGGTTTTAACACCAACGAAGGATCGCTCTTTGCTGCATTGACGCCGCTGGATTTGATTAAAAAGATAGTATTGACTGAGAAGTCTTTGAGTCAAGAGTTAAGAATAGAAGTTACACGCGAGAGAAAAATGAGTTCATCGACGATCTGATATTGTTCCAGTACACCAATCACTCAGATCCAAATAACAAAATATTTAGGCACGAATTGATGATGGTTCTTGAGGGCCATGCAATATTTGACGCACCTGCTCTGTTGGAAGCTGTCTCTTTAGCAAAGGTATCGAGATTGCAAGTTGTTGTTACAATCATTTTTAATTATATCCACCAAACACAAGGCTAAACGAGATGCTTCCGTGAAGCATACACTGGGTTTCCTGTGGTACGTGTTACAGAAAATCAGAAGGCACTGAATTGTGTGGTATTGAAATATAGTATTCCAGTCTCCGAAGAATAACAAATAAAAGAGAAGCGAGAAACATTGGCTTCTGGGCTGACATGTTGATAATTTTCAAGTTCCCTCACAACTTCTTTTCACCACAAGTGTGCCGTCTGAGCATCTGACAGCTTTGTAATACTAAAATTCACTGAAGTTAAGCCCTTTCGGGCGGGGTTAGTGTCAGGATGGGAGACCAAAACAATAAACCCCTCAGAAAACAGAAGCATGTGACCGAAAATACTATTAACGCTAACAAATGCGAACTCAGCAAGGTACAAATTCTGTTAGCTTGCTTTATGCAAAACAAATATTGATGCAAAAGCAAATAACTATTGATACACAGTTTTAAGAAAGAGCAGAACGAAGTTTCCGGGACGGTCGATCGAGAATAAAATATTTACGACATGAAAACAACATTAATTTTGAACCGTGAATATAGAATATAAAAAGTTACGATCAGCGACAAACATTTTGGGAGATTTTTGCTACGTTCAAATAAGTCGCAAAATCGAAAGTGACATGCCGGAATTCAGCGGGCGCCGTGATTAAGTTACCGCGGCATGTTTACTCGCCAAACAGTGAAGTATCTGTGTCAAATGATGGCAAGATACCGGGCTTTTGAAAGTTTCTTTGTCTGTCAATTGTTATAAAGTTTGACAATGAAATGAGCGAAGTCAAAACAAACATCACAATCGCCCAACTCTTGTTTATGCAAAGTCAAAATTTACTCTCCAAGACGCGTACGACGTTATTTATCACCAGGTAATTCCATCGTTTTGGAAATAGCAGCTACTTTATTATTCATCTGCGTCACAATTTTTCACTGATTTTGGGGCTCATTTTGTTGAAACTCAAGCACGCTTCCAACAGGCCCGTGAACCCTTCCTGCTTCCGGAGCAATACTAAAAACTTCTCCCATATTACATTTCAACCTTAAGAGTCAATCTCCCTAACCACTGCGTGACATGTGGCACAAAGTCAAAAAATTGACCCCGATCATTTTTTATCCAGAGATAGCCTATGGCTAGGGCTCGTGAACCCTTCCTGCTTACAGAGCAATACTAAAAACTTCTCCCATATTACATTTCAACCTTAAGAGTCAATCTCCCTAACCACTGCGTGACATGTGGCACAAAGTCAAAAAATTGACCCCGATCATTTTTTGTCCAGAGATAGCCTATGGTGTCCTAAGAAACGTGATATAACTTTTAAGTTCTGGAAATTTTCTAATTTCGAGAAAAGCTCCAGAAACTCCAGGCGGCTCCTGAAATGGAAAAATCACCAAAATGACGCCTCAATCAAGGGCCATAGAATCAAAACTCTCGTGAAGGCGCAAAAGACAATACACATTTCTTTGTTTTGTAATTTGCTTAGGGAGATAAAAAGCTGATGATTAAGGCCAGATAGAAACAGATAGCTATCGATTTAAAATTACTTGTGAGAACTCAAAGATTTGCCGAAATTTCGGACTTGGAAAATCCCAAATTGCGACCCATTTTCAAACAATCATCAACATAGGCGGTAAAATTCAGAATTGGCTGAAACTTCGAATTTCACGACTTAAAGGCATGTATTCAATGATATCAAAAAATATATTTTGGTAAAACTTATTTCCTTGGGGAGCAGCCCGATACAAGTTCGCTGAAATCAGTCAATATTCAATTAGCCAATGCAATCAAGGCTCTGGCAGCTGTGAAGCACAAGTGAGGGAAACCTTGTGAAAATTTGGTATATCTTGTTACTGCTGTTCGAATTCAGTTACTTTCTGCTGTATTAGCAGCTTAACTTGGAATATAAATGTTCTGAAGCAATGTTTCAGATCAACGGACAGTTAAGTTTACTCTCAAGATTGCCGCCACAAGAACTGATACACGCGTCATTCACCAAACTTACTGTACCATCTATTTCCTACTAAAGAAAATCTTTTCTTTAAAAAAAATTACATCAGTGAAGTGCCATGGTGTAATTAACAGATTCCTGCATTTCTAGAAATCGTACTTTTTAATCGGAAACACAGTAGGAAATAAACAAGAATAAAGTGATTCACAGCAAATGTTTTGTCACGCAATTTTACATTCCATAATATGTCTGGCCACGTGACGCAGGTTCCGTGTTTGTCGCAACGCTTTTGTTACTTTGAGGTTATATTGTAATATGCCTTTACTTAATCGAAGCTTTCATGAGGGATAAACACATCTCATAAAATCCATTTTGTCCTGAACGTTTGATCGGTTTTCATCCTTGTTCGTGCACTTCTCTCGCCGACGCGTGCACTTGCATTACCAGTTGTGTAGCCGCCAAGGGAAGTTCGTGGCCAGGGCGATTAATGCAAAGGAACTAGCCAATCAAGAGACCAAAATCAGCGGCAGACAGCAAGTAACCTAATGCGTTAACTAAACAAAAATAAAGAGCACACCCTCTCACTGACATTTACGAAGCGTTATCAACAAAACATCCACTCCATTCTTATTTGTTCGCTAATCTAATTACCTGACCCTGGTTGTTCGAAGGGTGGATAGCGCTATCCACTGGATAAATCGCTACCTACTGGATAACTCAATTGATTTTCCTAGTGTTTATCCGCTGGATAGTGGTTTATCCGGTGGATAGCGTTATCCACCTTTTGAACAATCGAGGCCTGGTAGGGAACCAATAAGAAAGAAAGTGTTCGGCCAACAGAAACGCGAGTTACGCTGAAACAACATGTCTGACAGATATTTGAAATCCATTCTATTACAACAGCATGTTGTTCTTGCTATTCCGTTTTACTAGCCTTTCCGGGCTGAGACTATTGACGTCAATATAGAGTTCCTCTCAGTGGAAACATTTCTGTTCAAGTTTAATATAAGGAGATCA
>OX421446.1:53565979-53568479 GCA_949126865.1 Montipora capitata
ATCCCTTATTTCGAAAATGCTCAGGAGTATATTGTCCCAAGCAAAGTTTCTACTATTATTGGTCCCGTTGGGAGAGGGGAAGTTGGGACAGTCGTTGCTATGGAGACCCTAAAAGCTCCAATGGAGCCCTATTTGCCCATTTTGCCTATTAAAGCGACAGTAAATCACAGTTGGCCGAGCCGGGTAAGTAAATAGGAATCATATCTGATATATGTCATTCTTTTTTTTTTCTTTTGTATAGAGAGGTCGACCACCATATGTTTACGTGTTTGACCACCGTGCAATTTATACTGCACTTCCTGACTGGTTCACCGTTGTGATCCATGCCATGGATCTTCCATTTGTTTTTGGGGCACCTTTTAGAGAATCGGTTGCAGGTCTTGACCCTTTCAGTAGCAAGTTGGCTGCAAAGTTCTCAAACATAGAGAAAGGGATGAGTTTGCAAGTAATGAAATTATGGACAGACTTTGCTAAATACGGGTAAGAATTTCAATCTTAAATATGGATATCCACTCTGCTTGACTAGTGTAATAAATTGTAAAAAAATATATAAATATATTGTCAATGGTCAAGATGGGTTATAGATACTTATAATATATGTATAACTTTAAGAATTTTCTGGGGGAGCATGCCCCCAGAACCCCCAAGAGGCTCAGGCCCTTTAAGCCTTTCTTTACATGGGCTTTGGCCATGTATTTACATGTTACTGGCGAAATCTTGAATGTTACACTTTCTTCAAAACTTAATGACAACCCTGATAATAATAATAATAATAACAACAACAACAACAACAACAACAATAACAATAACAATAACAATAACAATAACAATAACAATAACAATAACAATAACAATAACAATAACAATAACAATAACAATAACAATAACAATAACAATAACAACAACAACAACAACAACAACAACAACAACAACAACAACAACAACAATAACAATAACAATAACAATAACAATAACAATAAAACAAAGACGCAAAAACACGAAAAGTACTTACCGGGTACCATCCAAAGAATGCACCACCCAAAGGCAGATGTAGAGAGACTTTACCTACCCAGAACATCTGGGGGAAGAGGCCTAACCCAGATAGAAACTGCCTACAAAACAACAACTGTAGGATTGGAGACTCATACTTAAAACATTCAGAAGATACTCTGCTCCAGCTAGTATGGGAACATGAAAAAAGGAAGAAGTTGTACTCCATCCAAAAAGAAGGAATGAAGTTTAGACAAGAACTAGATGTACCCATCCTAGAAAAAGGGGAAAGTGAACAAACCACTGTATATGCAAAGAGAATAAAACAGAAGACAAAACACAGAGCCCAAGATAAGTTATCAAAGCAATGGGAGGAAAAAGCACTCCATGGCAAATAATGATAATAATAATAATAATAATAATAATAATAATAATAATAATAATAATAATTATTATTATTATAATGATGATGATGATGATAATAGTAGTTATGATTATATAGCTGGTAGTTAATCCGCAATTGTCAGTATAGCTATTATTCTTTAATTCTTTAAAACTGTCCAATCAAGGATTAATTTGGATAGTTTCAGTCAGGGTTTTCCTTTAAAAAACAGGCAAACTGTCCAATTTAGAAAATATAGGACAGTTTGTCTAAGCCAATCAAATCCCAGAAAACACAATAGGTAATAAGAACTAGCCAATGAGCACAAAGCATCGCGTCGGCGCTGTTGTCTCAGTTTGTAGTAGTTCACAATTAATCAACTAATTAATCAATCCGGAGATTTGCCAAAATTTTCCATTTCTCAATACTTTTTCAGTGATATCACCACAATTGAGAAATTTCCTACTTTGCCAGAAAAAGAACTTTCCAACCTGAGATGATGATGATGATGATGATGATGATAATAATAATAATTATTATTATTATCATCGTTATCATCATTATTTTTGCTGTCAGACCTGCATATTTTTGCCTCTTTACGATTGCTATATTTCTTTCGTAAATTGCATGATCTTTCGCTAAGTTTCAGCGTCAATTATCAACAGTTCCAATAGAGATGAGTTATATCAGGAGTCCGTTACCTCCATCTTTCATATTAATTAATCAACCCTTTCCCATACTCTGTTATTTTTAGAAGCACCTCCCCGGGGGGCTTTATTGGGTGTTTTCACAATAGCCAATCACAAGACACTTATGGTCAGCCATTTATTACGTCGCATACGCATGTGACTTATGTCAATCATTTCACGTATGTTACATACGTCAAAATGTAGTAGTTCTAAAAATAGAAAGATACGGGATAGGGTTGACTCAAGCTCCAGGTAATGTTCTCCTGGTTTCTTACATCTTTTATCGTGTTTTCACTCTTACGGCATTTAATGTTAACTTGCAATTAACCAGCCCCCAGATAAAGAGTTGTCTTTGATAGTTCAGTGGTACACCGGTGTGCATTGCAATCGCACGCTTACGTGGTCGTATCCCGTTGCAGCCTGGATTTTCTTAAGGCTA